>WAAB01002631.1:59872-78226 GCA_013389865.1 Piaya cayana
TGTTCTCCAGCCCCTTCACCAGCTTTTTCTTATAATTCCTCAAAAAGTAAAATTGTAGAAAATTCTAATCATGACAAATAAGAAAAACTACTTTGTTGTTTGTTTAATTTGGAGAAAGAAGACCGCAAGAATGAAAAAGTATCTCAGAAGTTTGGACACAAAAACATTACCTACTCTTTTAACCACACTTCTGAGACAGCAGTAACAGATACTATGCAGAAGAACATATAAGGACGGCTTTGGCAATTGTACTTATATATTTTTTAATCAAGTACCATGATTAACAATTATCTAGTGAACTGAATGCAACAATCACTTTGTAGGGATTTGTTTTCTCCACCCAAAAAGAAGCTGATTCACGTTACACTTTTCTGCCTTTTCCCTGAGTAAAGGTAATAGTAGAACAAAATTTGAACTAGGAGTAGATAGCATTCACATTGTTTTCTCATTGCCTTTACACTGTTAATTTATCATATACAACTGAAAACTGGTTTTCATTTTTAAATCTATTAGCTATACTTTAAAAAAATAATTGACTATAATTTTACTCAATTTTATAAAAATACCATGAATTTTGAAGGTCTAAAATGCATTAAATGCTTCCCTCATATTTCTANTAAGCTGATTCACATTACACTTTTCTGCCTTTTCTCTGAGTAAAGGTAATAGCAGAACAAAATTGGAACTAGGAGTAGATAACATTCACATTGTTTTCTCATTGCCTTTACACTGTTAATTTATCATATACAACTGAAAACTGGTTTTCATTTTTAAATCTATTAGCTATACTTTAAAAAAATAATTGACTATAATTTTACTCAATTTTATAAAAATACCATGAATTTTGAAGGTCTAAAATGCATTAAATGCTTCCCTCATATTTCTATCCTCCAAAATCAAATCCATTCCTCTGACTGAAAGCAACACTTCTTAACATCTTCAGATACAACGGAAGCCACGTCTTGATCAAAGAGAACCTTGCTTCAAAGATCATTTGCTCCAGTCATAGGGGGTCACAATGCTGAACTCTGCCTCAAACCCTGCTAGTGGCACATGATAGCAACATTTTTCACATCTCCCTCCTTCAACCTACTTCCCTGCAATAGTACAAAGTGAAGGTTGCAGTTTGTTCCGTATTTCCTAGTGGTACTGCCCCAATTTCGGCAGAGACTTTGAACACTGGAGCAAGTTGGGAACTAGGGATTTTCCCTGTCACGGGTACCATATTCTGGTGTTCGGAGTCATTTTGTTTCAGATTCATGAGAGTCCCAAGTCTTTTCCAGTATGTCTCACTTTACACAAAGCAGTGTAAGCAATTAATGAGAAGTATCACTTCTCAAATATTATCTTAGGCCCCAGAGCAACCCAGACAGACGTTTGGCAAAACAAGAAACTGAGAAAAAGCACCTTGAGTTGAAGAAGATGACGTAACCTGAACACAACCTAGCTCCAGTGACAAGTTGAACCGAACTAGGGCAGTAAACCAACTTCATATTTAAAGAAGAGAAGCAGCACTGACCATCCCTAGCATGTAATGAAGCCTCTGACTCCACATAAGAAATTGGATCTACATAGTGGCTTGAGGTCTTTGAAGGGTCTGATGGATGGGGTCAGGGTGGAGAAGAACACAGGAAAGAAATTCCTGCATGAATGAAATTGTAAAACACAGATGTACAAAAACCCAGACAATGCCTTATCAATCTCACTGAACTGCAGTTTTGTGTATCAGCAGTGAGTAAACTCCACACATTCTGTGATTGTTGGTACTAAAGGCACACGCAGCATGACCAGTGACAAGGTGTCAATCATGTTGCGCTTTAGAGACTTGCAGCTCACTGAGGACCTGTCTGCCCTTCCTGCTACAACTTGGGGACAAAGGTTTTCCCTTATTCTGCTGGCTTGGCTGGTGAACAGCAGTGACATTCAGCCAGCATTTAACAGAGACATAGTACAATGAATAGAAATGTCAGCAGGAGAGAGCTCCTCCATGTCACCTCCAGCCTGGTGGTGAGCTGCTAATGTGATAAGCAAAGCAAGAAAGAATACTCTCAGATATCTTGGGTAAGTGCTTGACTTCTTAAAACTTAGGAAAAGGCATTTTTCTAACATTTTTCTTTGCAAATTGCAATGGAAGCTGGATACCCAATTTACAGACCCAATTTGGAGCTTCTTTGCCTCAACATAGCAGCCAGCTGAAGAAATAAAATTTCAACTTAGTTTATAAGGTATGTTTGTGACTCCCAAAGACTTGTCACTGCTTTATACTTGCAAAGCTCTTTGCATGTTCATTGCCTACATCAACAATAAGTCGTTTCTAAACAGGTCAGTAAGAAATAAAGCCTGCCAGTGCAGTACAAGTTGAACACTTGACTAATAGTCAAAACAGTCATACAGAAATTGATTTATTAACCATTGTCTAAGATAAGACTAGTCAGTTATTTGAAAGATCCATGAGAAAATTTGTCCTTTAAATTCTTAAATTCCACAGCCCAAACCACTTCTAATTTTATTTTTTTAAAAATTAACACCACAAGGGCACACTCAATGGAACCAGAATGACCCCCTAAAACTCTTCTACCTGAAGGCAATGCCCATAATTCAATTTGTCGTCCTATGCCAACATAAGCACATTACATCACTCTTTCTCCTCATGTTGTTTATGGCACATCTGTTCAGACAGAGTTAAAAGCTAGTGAAGTTTCTCGACTATTTACCCACTCCTTCAGTTGTAGATAATGGGAGTTTTGGTTTGATACAGCTCTTTTTAGCAGAACATGTAAGTATTTTTTTTCTTTTCCAGAAAGCAATAGCACCGTTCCAGAGTCATTCTTGAATTACATTTTAGTAAAGCAGTATTACAAGCTTTAGTGACTTGATTGTACTCTAAATCACATTTTGTTACAACAGCAGTCTTCTGTGTAAGTATTAGCATAATTTAAATTATTTCAATATGCTATTTTTTTTCAACCTCCTAATTTTTGTTCTATAAGTAAATGTAAATACCGAAAGTGCTTTTCCAGTCTTGTTCTGATTTTAAGCCATATTATGCAAGTAGAAGACTCAGGAGCACCATATTCCTTTACAACTTCACTAAGGTATACAACACACATCTTTCTCTGTGTAACTTCACATACTAATTACCTTGACTTATTAATCTGCTATTCCTGCACAGCCATTACAGTAGTATAGTCATCTCATGAGTATCCAACAGAGCAGTGCAGAGGAAACCAAATTTCATTGCCTTATTATTTACATAGGAAATGCTTAAATACATGTTTTAACTGCTCACTTTCAGAGGTAACTAGTTTTACATAATGAAAAAGAAATTGGTTTAACTAAGTTCTTATTTTCTGTGAGTTTTCCAGTGTAATTACACTTCTAAGCCCAAAAGCATCAGTTGTTTCAAGGGAAAACAACATATTCCTCTTTCTCCAGTGAATTTAGAGTTTGACTCAAGGTTTCTATCTAGACGTCTAACAAAGTATTTTCACTGGTTCTGAAGACAATTATAATGTGAAGAGGAGTAAAAGAATTACTGTATTATATGGTACCATTTAAATGTCACCCAGAGACATTATTTGTCAGCATTTAAAAGATATACAATAGAATTTGATAAGAAACATTGCAGTTGTTGGTTTCTTGTCTACTATATTAAAAGTTTAAAGAATAACAATTCAGAAAGGCTTTTCCTAACACCATCTCAAATATGAAATATTTATTACAAAGTGAAAGAAAATACCTGAGGGCTTAGTTTCTATGGGCTCATCAGAGGTTGTACTCCATGTACATCCATCTTTAAGGTCTTAGCAAGCTTTCTTTACAGTTGTGTTCTGTTGTCTTGAGCTTACTTTCAGATTTTATGCAGGACTTCATAAAAAAGTAACTATTTTTGAACAACCTAAACATCAACATTTAGTTGATGAGAAGCAAAGAGTAAACATTGAAAAATTTTACTATCTGAACAATAGATGTGGAAGTTCTGAATGTTTCTTTACATCGCTTTATCTGTCATCATCACCTTTGCAGTAATCAATTCACAAAATCAAATTGTATCAATGCATTTTTTTAACTATAGTTTTTACTAGTCAACTACAAGAGATCACACTTGCAACGCCCTCTAACAAAAGCTTCAGAAATAGTGCATCTACCACTGATGAATTACAAAAGGAACAGATATTTCTTTCTATGTTGGCAAGTAACATTTGCTTCATAAAGCCATGATTTTGTCATTTAGGATACCAGGAAAATATTTAGATTGAAACTGGAAGTACAGTTTTCAATTTGTGTTGTCAGGAAATATCTATAAATTTGAGCTTCACAAAAGCTTTGGGGAATATGGTGAGCTATAAATTATGCAGACTTAAGTATTACTATGCTTTATATACTTCTCTGTGTCAGGAACGGGAAAAGTGAGTTTTTTAATTATTTATCTCTGAGACAAAACCACCTCTGAGACAAAACCACCACACAACCCCTCCTCCTAAACTAAAAAGAAACTAACTAGAAACAAGCAGAACACTATTCCTGCCCCACCTGACAGAAGGTTTAACATTAACTTAGCCCTAGCAAGGACAGTACGCACCAGACACACAAGTTATCTATTTGCCCCAAATATAAGAGCATAATCAATGCAGAGTTCAAATTCCTGCACAACGTTTGAGTCCTCTCAGAGCTTCTCAAGCCTATTAATAGCACATTAACAAAATTGCTTCAGCACTTCTGTTACACTTTCCACAGATCGTGTTACTAAATTTCTTAATTTGTTTTCAATTCTATTTGTTTTTCAAAGCAGACTACTATGGCAATCATTTTAGGCACAGCCTGCAGTAACACTGTTATAGAGTTACTATTTCAAATAATTCCAAAAGATTACGAAAAAAAACGCAACCAAACCAACTGTCTTCAATGGTAACCAAGACACCTATAGTTACAGAATGGGGATGCAACTATACTTATCACCCTGAAGCAAGCCTCCCAACTTACTTTGTGTAAATAGGTTCCTTCATTGTTGATATCTCTGAAAGCAACTCAAAGAAGATTCTGCTTGTCAGCATTTTACATACAGAGAATATCCCCATGTGAAAGGGAAATAAACAAGACTAGTTTCTTGGTTAAATCCTTTAACTGATATGGGTGCCAAAATGTTTAGATCCCACTTTTATGACAGAATCCCTGGGTTATCTCATCAAGTCAATGCTCTCTACAGATGAGAAATGAAAGCAGTTATGGTAAAAAAAAAAAAAAAAAAAAAAGCGGTGTCAGTGTGGTGGTAATAAGCAGGACTATTCATAATTGTTAGTGTAGGACAAAAGAAACAAGAAACAGGGACATGATATGCCAAAACCATGCAACCATTACTCACTCACAACCACTACGCACCACAGATTGCTAGGATTCTTTGAAATAATTTGTTCTTCTTGAAACAAAGTATAAAACCACACAAAGATTATAGTAAACAACTTAGACTTCACATGAAATTTGTCTTTCATGCTGCATGAGCATGTAAGGGAGAATAGATATATCTATATATTCAGTATATCCTTCCATAGTAAACAACGTATCTTAAGAGTAGCTTAGAGATACAGGAAAATGTCAGAACAACAGATATATCACTAAGTACTCCATTACAATCTGCTCATAAGCTATTTCTCACCTAAACCTTCCCCAGTTTTTCACCATATAAAGTACTCCAAGTGACAATATCACAGCACCACCCTGGGAACCGGGAGCCAGCAATAACTCAGTTACTCCTATGAAGCCTAAAGCGGTCTTGCCATCTAGAGGAAAATTGGCTGCACAACTTCAGTAAAGAATTGTCTCCTCAGAGGATGCATTCAGAGGAGCCTTCAACAGCACTAGAGAATCTGGTGGAGAGGAATAAGAAAAGCCCGCGTTACTCTGAAGGCAGAAATATTAAAGTAGAGTTGATACCTATTGATTTTCATGCATCAAAAATTTGCCTTAGTCTTATTTTCCATTGCAACTTTGACAGATAACAAACATTAAACAAAAGAGTCTGCCTTAAAGCCATTAGTAATAAAACACAACAACTACAATTACTGTTGTATCAAATAGGTTTCTGCATCACCTGCCTCTTACATTTACAATGTATTAAATCTGTTTACACAGGAAGGAGATTTAGATAGAATTCATTTAATCTTTAAATTACAGAAAGTAGTAGGGGGTGCTGAGTAAGCAAGACTGATTCAGCCAGCTGTACAGACTTAAAACTTCCTTGGAAAAACATGATCTAGAAATATAATACAACCCAGCCTAGTTCTGCTTTGCACTTTCAATAGTATGTTTTAAAAGACCTTGGACTCAGGTTCTATCAAACTCGTGCTTCAAGGGAACAATAAAATGGAGAGAAGAAAACCTAAGAAAATCTGATGTATACTTCAACAACTGCTGGAGCATTTATGAACTGCAGTGTAATAAATCAATCAATAGTTTCAGAGAATAAAGACTCTGGGGGAAAAAGGGGCAAGTATATTTAAAATATGTCCCAAGTGTGCATACACACATATCTGTCACTCTTACTGTATTCATAAGTTAGAAACTCTACATAATTTTCAGCTTTAGCCACAGAGATAGGTGAAAAAAATGATATTTACTGCTATTGTAGTTGCACAGTATAGAAAACATTTGCAGAACAATCAACTATTAAATTCATTATTTGTAGTAGTGATGTGTACATGCAAATGAAGTTTCATACACAGCAAGCACCTAATCTAAAGTTAAAGACATGAAAACTTGTAATATCAAATTGGAAGATATACATAAAATCCTTGCAAATCAGGCTGTCAAGAGATTTTTGCTTAATATATTACTAGCCCAGTCTTGTACTGACTGACATTACTCATTCCTGAGTGCAGTGCTGCACTACAATTGCCCTCTATTTGGGCATATAAAGGAAGTCAGTCCTCTGGTTTAAGGTATAGAGATTACCTCATACTATAACAAGCGTTGATTTTACTGAGTTAGTGTTGATTTGGCAGTTCTAGAGTTCTAGTTTTTACTTCTCTTGAAATATCAGTTGACAGGCTTCATGAATACTGTCACCTTAGTATGACTACCTCACACAAAAAATAAATAATTTTCCTTTTAAGCTTTCCACATAAGAAAATATCAGACTTATTATCAAGCTTGTGAGTTTTAAGTAAACACAGAAGGAAAACAAACACTTTCTCTGTTGCAGCTTACCCCACTGGGAAGGCCTTCTACTTCTCAAAAATATGCTGTCAGAACTGCCAGTCAGGTATGACTGCTGCTCTCTGATGAATCAGATGGCAGGAATGCAGCCAGAAACAGCCTCACCACTTTAAATCTTGGGGCTGAGCCTGTTGCAGCCTTCTCAGCATGGAAGCTTTAGGAGAGAGGTCCTCTGTGCCAGGCTTTATGCAGCCATAGAGTTCCCTGCAAGTACCTCCCGGGGTGGAAAGCAGTATATTGTGTGTGTGTGTGTATAACGTGTTCTTAACAAGCAATTCACTTCACTTCTGGACTTGCACAATAGGGTGACACCACTTCAGAGCCTACATCCAAACAGAAAGTCCTCTAGGACTACTTCTGTCGTTGAACTGTGGCTTTGCATTTTCTAGGTTCACTTTGTGTGCATGTCACATTCATCGTTTCAGTACTGAATTAAGAGTAAAATCCCTGAGGAGTGGCTTAAAGAACAACAAAAATGAAGAAAAGATTACTGCTAAAGCTTCCTGAAAATAAAAAACCCTGAACTTACAAAAAATTCTTTACCTATTTATGTATAAAATATAATATAGAAGTGAGGCTCTCGAGTATGAACAAAGTGTATGTTAATGAAGGCTTTTAGGTTACACAGGAGATGGGTACCAGCCATGTGCAGCCAGAAGACCAGGCTGCTCTGTACAAGCACAGAGCGATGCTACCATCTTCTGGGGAAACAGCAGCCGCTCCTCTACTCAAACGTGACAATTTTGTATTGCGTAGGAAAAGCAAGAAGACACGCTTAACAGAAGATACCGTTAAACCTTCAATACGAGCAAATAAGCTCTGATTGTGTTATGTTAGCAGACAAAATTATTTTAACTCATCTGCCTCATTTCAGTGAGCTCAAAGAGGTTAATTTACCACGCATTATCAATTCATTCGTCACAGTAAGTTACAGGGGAAGTGCATTTACAGGTTAATTCTAAAGGAGTCCCTCCTTGGGAGTTTACATGATTGACTAAACTGCATACGTCCATTTTCAGACACTTATGATTTTGTGCAGGGATGAGCCTATGACATTAGTGGCTCACTGTTGTAGGTAACTGCCTTTCTGCAGACATATAGTAACTTAGCAGCCTAATGCAGCACTGTGGAATTTAAACACATCTGTTGCTAAGTGCGCTGAAGAGACATGAAGGAGTTTCATGTCAAAGTAGTTATCCTTTAGTAAAAAATAGAGAAATATTCCTCCTTAAACAGAAGATACTGTCCAAAACACAATGGTTTCAGGAAAACACTGTCATTGGATGATAAATTCATACATATTAACAAAGGAATCTAACCTTCNGTCTTTCCATTTCATGAAGAAACAGCAATGAAAGAGACACATTTCTGCAATATTTTTTCCTGTTTCCAATATTACTGTCCCTTGACAATGTATTTCTTCCGCAGAATAGAAACCAGCATAAATAAAGGAAATAATACAGACTTTAACAATAATATTTTATAACCTCCAGGTAGACTATAAAACCCAAGGAGCAAAAGATGAATATTAAATTCTTCTCTAAGCTATGAGAGCTGCTTTATGAAGAACACTCACTTCCAGTTTTGTACAGCTAAAGGCTTAATGGCAAACCATTTAGCAAGCTTTGATTACATTGAATTATTACTCTATTTGGTAAAAAATAGAGAAATATTCCCCCTTAAACAGAAGATATTGTCCAAAAAACAATGGTGTTCAGGAAAAGACTGCCATTGGGTGACAAATTCATACCTATTAACAAAGGAATCTAACCTTCCACACAGATAGTATTATTTGATTTTGATCTAAACATCCAAAAAAATCCAATTCTTCTGTTCTGGAATTTGGAGTTTGTATGCAGATTCTGAAAGACTTGTGGATAACAGAAGTAAAGTTTTGCACCTTTTAGGTTTTTTTGTTTTTAAGCCTCCTACTTTTCGAGGCAGCATTTTAGACCACTTACAAGCATTTTTTTCCCAGGTAAAAAATAAACAGCATTGAAAAGATGTGTTACACATTTCTCCAGATAAAAGACAAATATTTTACAACAGAAGCCTAGATGATTTCAAAACAATAAACTAAGGACTGAAATATCTGTTCTCTCAAAACTCCTTCAGAAAAGAAGGCCTTGTAAGCACAAAAAGCATTTGAACTTGAAAACAGTAAACTGAGATTGGAAACTGGAAGGTGACTTCTAATTGTCCTAAGAGGAAGGATCTAGAACAGAAACTGTATCAAAACATGTTGTTCACGTTAGGCAGGAAGGTAAAATTTTGTTAACACAACATCAATTTCTGTGGGAGAAGCAATCTAGAGTTCTTACCCAGCAAGTCTTTGCTTTATAAACTCACTTCTATTAGTAAGGTGTTATAATGCCAGGTTACAATCTCAGCATTTCAAGCTTCTGAAAAATATTTGGAGAAGCACGTTCGTTCTTTCAGACAGATTATGGTCTTAATAGTCAAATAGCTGTAAGTGTTGCTTATTTAAGTAGAAGTTACACTTACAATNTAACAGAGATTAACATCTGCCTTCTCATCACAGTTGTTCTTTGCCTTTTCAGCTTTCTGCCTCAAAACTTCAGGTAAACCAAAAGGAAGTGCCAAGAAGGGCAGAGGGAAGTGTTCCTTAGTCTAAAGATAGAGCTACAATTTGTTTAGTCAAAGAAAGATAAAGATAAAGATATCATACAGGGCAGTCAGAACCTTGGTTTAGGTCCCCATTTAGTAATTTGAAATCAGTTCTAAATATAGTCATCAACAGTGTGAAATTCACCACTAGCAATATTTGAAATATTTAGAATTCAATGTAAAACACATGTAGAACCACAGGAAGGACAATGTTTAATTAAATCAGCAAGAACATGTAAACACTCCATTTGGTCATACGATCAACTTCACTAAGAGCTAAATTTACACTTGCAATTTTCTAATAAAGAAATTCAAGATTTTACTATATTTTTCAATTATTATTTGTTAGACAATAGATTCATTTTAACACATTGACTGAATTCGAGTTCCATAGCAGGGAACACATCCTAGGATTCAGTATTGCATTCAGAAGTAATGATAGGCTTCCAAGAAATCCAATAAGATGAAATATTTCATTGAATCCTGAAATACTAAGATTATAAAGAAGTCACCACATACACTTAAATTTAGTAATTTCATTTAAACTTTAATTATTTAAACAATTTGTAAGAAGTTTAGGTAATATCCGGCACACAGACAAATGACTTGCTAGTGTAAGGAAGGAATGCATTCTCCTTCAGTATCAATCCACCAAATTTCAAAAAAGAATCTGAACTTTGGAGGTTTTCAGGTTCTTTTCAGTTCTAGAACTGTTCATACAAAATTAGATAGTCATCATTTTTAAGGATCTTTTGTTACTAGAAAGCTCTAAACCAACTGATTTATATTTTGTTGTAGAAAAATGAATAAATTTGATAGCCATAAGTGTGATACAGACGAATCTAAAATCTGTAGGCTAGCACGCTACTTCCCACATCTCAGCCTCTTAAGTGGGTATTTCCATGTATTTTATTGGTTAAAAAAAAAAAAGGAAATGGAGGACAAAACTCAGGAAGGGAGAAAACACTCAAGACATGAACCTTGATTATATTAAACACTGTTACTCACAATTTCACTACTGCTTATCTAATCCTAATGTTTCATATTTAGGTGGAAAAAATTTCAAGCAACATCATCTTTACCTGCAGGCTGAAACAAACTAGATATTGAAAGTTTTAACTAGAAGATTTCAGCTAAAACTTCCCTAGCAGAGGCTTACAAAAAAGCCTTTTTTCTAGAGTTTTGTTATATTGTTCTTGACTATATCAGGAAAGGACATAAGCATGGAAATACACTCAGATTTCATCGATTTCATTTTAAAAACAGCAAAGGCTGTAGCACTTGAAGCATTTCCTTTCTTTAATCAGCCTTCTAATTCAATAAAAACAAATACGTTTTGAAGATGGGTTTCTTTAACATAGATAATTGGATTTTTTTAAATATTGCTTTTAATTTACTTCTGAATTAAACTAAACTTTCTCCCAATGCACCTTTTAAATTTATAACCAGACCAATATACTAAGCCAGAAAAAAACCCCAACCAAAATCACTAACTGATAATATAAATTACATGAACATTAAAAACAAGAATATTGGTAGAGAAATCAGATGGCTGTTTGACGCAGAACTGTTGTAAGTTATAGAGGTAATGTGAGAGGAATCAGAGGTAGGTAAATGGAAATACTGTTATATCCTAAAAATATAAAGATATATCACAGGAACTAGAAATACAATAAGGTTGCTTTTTAAAGGATGTTACAATGTCTGTAGGCAAACAAAGAGTAGAGTATAAATTAAATTGAGGCCATGACCTTTTTTAACGAGCACTTTCATTAGTCATATTGTTATTCCAGGATTTTTCCTCCCTTAGATTAGTGAGGTATAGTTTAACTCTTTACTGTCTTGTGTTTCATGTTACAGACAGAATTTTGCTTCAATAAGCATAGCGACTGATGGCCTGTTTGATTTTGGTTTGTGTTACACTGGAGAGGGTATGTTTCATTATTATCGCTTAAAAATGTCAAGACTTTGAAAACGGGTCCAGAAAAGTTCATAAAAGCTGAAGGACAAGTTAATATTATTTTTAATCAGCTTTTCAATGATCCTGATCTACGTAGGTCACAACAAATATTTAACATAAAAGAACTCCATCATTACATCCATTCCGAATAAATAACATCTCTTACTAAAAAGGATGAATCAAATGGTTTAGCTATTTAATATACTGCAGAAGCTAATGAAATTCAGTGGCTCTTAGATCTAACGATGGCATGTTAAAACAGCAGATGCTTACTTGTCAGAAATTGCTAGTATACAACATTGGCCATACTGGAGATTGTAGAAACTGTCATTTATTTGAGTTTGTATGTGTAGTTTTCTTCTCTCCAAAAGTGACGTCATTACATCTCCTAAGCATTTTGAAAGGAAGTACATCTGCATAAACCAAAATACTTCCAACTGGAAAGACACTCCCTATTAAATAAATATTAAATGGTTGACATGCTAGAGGAAAGGGATGCCAACATGTAAATATTTATGCTATCCACACCCACTAACTACCTAATTGAAGACATGTCTACTTCCGAGATCATTTGACCTTTCCTTTTAAAATTTGTGTTCACCAAAAAACAAATTCAAGAAGTTTCAGTTCCTCTTTACTTCACATACTTTCAGCACCATACCACATCAATCTATGCAAATTTCTCCATTATAATAAAGCCAAACCTGAATTTCTCAGTTGCTCATTCTGTGAGACTAGTGAAGTATTTACCTTTAAGCATGAGATAAGCCTCATTAAAACGAGCAGATACCCTCCCCCTCAATATTAAGAACATGCTTCAGATTTTTGTCAAATGAACCGACTTTCAACTAGTTTAGAGCTTTATCCACCCCACCACATAAGGCAAACTCCTTAGTCCCAACTCAAGTCAATGTAGATTTTGCCATAAACTTCAGCAGAGCTGGAATGTCACCCTAGGATGACTTAGCCTTTATGCTAAGTTCTTCAAAGCCGCTTAAGGGATTTAAAATTAATGGAAATTGGGTATTCAGAATGCTTAGGCAGCTTTTGAAATTTCAGACCTATGTCTAAGCGATTAAGTTAAAGAAAGAAGAAAAAAATAATCAAAGTAATATCATTCTCAGAAGTTTCATAGCAACTTCTAGGCAAAAAAAATCAGGTAATGGGTATAAGTAACACACAAGTACAAAACAACAAAGCATTTCTGATAGAAGTTAAGCTGCAACAGACACAAATGCATTTTGTTAGATAGTTCTTCTACCCAATAGTATCCAATGCACAAACTGCAATATCAGAACCCTGCATCTTCTACCCAAGATGACCTGTGGTTGACCACACTGGAAATAATAATCCGCTGGAAAATTATAATACAGAATAATTTAAGGAAACTTATTTATTTAGACCTGGCTCAGTGTTAGTGCAATCACCAAAGAAAAAAAAAATAAGATTTAACAAAAATATCCAGATTCCCTCTCCACCTTCTCTTTATTTTGAAGTTCAATAAAATGTAATCTTAGCAACAATCACAACAGCAAACACATCTCAAGTTTCTTTACCAAAAAGATCTGATAGTGATAATCACATTGAGGAACTTGCAACAGTAACTGAAGCTTCCACTTGTTCACCCACTTTAAGCAATACGTCCTTCCTGTATGTGTAGTTACTAAGAATTCACATCTGTAAAATATGCTTATAAAGACTTGAGTGCATCTCCAAATCATCCAGTTTCTCTGTTCAATGGACAATACTTCCCACGACATCAAAGATTTGATTATTCTTCACAAGAGAGATGAACTGCTGAAAAGCCAGTTGCTTAACTGGTACGAAGCCTTCTGAGAAAAAATGGCATTAAGAAACTGACAGTGACACAGACACTGAAAAATATGTGAAGATCTGCTGTGTCAGGGGTACGTTCTGCCCCTCTTCCACCACAATGGCACAACTGCATTTGAAACTAAAAAAGGTTTAGCGAAGGCTTAAAGACAGAGACAAACAGCTGACTGGAATTTTGCCAGAGCATCTAGAGCATCTCAAATCTTTAAAACTAGACTACAAAACACAAAATTCAGCCATGAGTTAACAGGAGATGCATCTTAATTGAACATTGGACCTCTGCCATCATACTTATGTCAAAAGCTGAATTAGGCACCAGGCTCATAAAGGAATAATCATAAGACAAAATGAGAAAGTGTATCTCAGCAGTAGTAATTAATTCAGGTAATGCAGAGCACAAGGCAGAACACTGGCTGTCTAACAAGGCACGAGTGCACTTTTTGCCTCCTGTGGCAGTAAGTGCTAGCTCTTATTACAAAGCGGTACACTGCGGAGATTTTTTCAGCGGGAAAAAAGAAAATACCAACGCAAATCCTAGTAATTTGGCACAGTTCTGTCTCAATGGCCCTTTCCTGTCACAGAAGGCCAGCAATAGAAAAACAGGTTATTCTAGGTCAGGCCTGAAATATAATAATGACCTACAAGACCTTACTAGAAAGGTCTGCCATTTTTGACCACTAAAATTACTTATTTATCAAAAAGCTACAAAATAGCACACTTATTCTCTAAATTAAATTTTTAAAGGTTTTGCTTTTACATTTATATAGCTTTCTCAGTCAAATTTGGAACATACTCAGAACCAAAACATACTTTTTAGTTCTCCATATTGAAATTTTTTAATCTTAATTACAAGGTTATTTTCATCTTTTAATCCTCCCCCCAGCCACCCTCCTAAGGTACTTCTCACAGTTCAGGATGCCATACATTTATGCATTATGTTATGCTCTCAGAGCTATACATCCAGTGCTAGAACTGTCATTCCATCTATAAATCACCATGAGATAATCTGGCCGTTTGTCCACATCCAGATGCTACTGTACCAAAATGTACTTGTCTCATGAAGAAGAAAAAGCAACATGCTCTGAAACATTTCAGTTAACAGACAGAATTAGAATGAGCTGTTTTAAAATTCCTGGCATCATCTTGAAGTACAGTCAGTAATAAGCTTTTAGAAGTGCACATCAGAATTACAATGAACAATTTAAACAGATTTTGCTAGTGGTCAGTGCTCTTAGTCATTCATAATGAATGCCTGAAATGGCAGCTGCAACAGCAGCAACAAGCTTGTGATCAAAATTAATGATGCACAATATGTTAATTTCTTAGACACTGGAGTGCATTATACTTAGTCGCAGTAAAACACTGACAGAGTCACATGCACTATTTACACGTGCACACAGCTATCAGGTGTACATGCTTGTGCAGTCATTTGACTGACCTACAGAAGTGTATTGACTATGAGGACTGAGACAGAAAACTATTCCTTGGGTGTATATATATAAATACATATACACACATATTATGTATTTACATATTAGTTGCATAAGGTACTGTAAAACTACATTAGAGCAGATCACAATGATCTTCATGACATCCAGAAAAACAGGAACACAAGATACACAAAGAAGACATAGACAAAGAGGAAATAAATGACAAATTGTCCTGAACAGCCTATCATCTAGACTGGTAACAGAAAGCCCAAATTCATGACTATAGCAAGAACAAAGGACCACAAGATTATCACAAACATCATTGCCTTCTTCCATTTTCTAGGAAACCGATTGAAGTAGACATAGGGCATTTAAGATTAGAATACAGTAAATGACCATGTCTTTAATAAAGACAATTTAACATTTTATATGTGTACATTCATATATTATTATTCCTCTAAGAGTGCGATAAAAGGTATGAGAGAAAAATGGAACATTCAAGGGATAGAAGACAACAAATTTTGAATCTAGATCAAGGTCTGTGAATAAAATTCAAAAGAAAAACACAAGCTCCTAATAACATACACTGAAAATAAAATGTAATCTTACAAACAGGGATGAGGTGAGCTTAAAAAATAAAAGTAATACTACTCATTCAGTGAAGAGCTTTCAATGACTTATGATACAGAACAAACAACAAATATATTTGAACATACTAAGCACAGCAGAAGCAGCTTATTTTTTAATCTGGATATTAAATCCGTAGGGAAATGCTTATGTTTTTAATAACCATATCATGAATCAGTGAAATAGATAATCAGACACAACTTTTTGTTTAGTCAGGGTATAGCTTTCCATATGTTATTTTGCTGATTAATTACCAAAAATATCACTTTATTAATACTTATTAAAAGTCATTCTTATATTCAGAAAGTAAAAACCAGGTTTTCTTCATGCTTTTGTAACAGCATTATGAGTACTCGGAAGAATAATTCCTTGTTTTGTATTGTAATCTATAACATACATAGCATAAGAAAGCAGATACTGATTTGTAACATCAATAATACTCTGCCAGCCAGTACCTTCATAAAACAGTCTGAGTACCTTGTGAATGACAGAAGAAAAAGCTGAGCTAGTTCTTTCTGGGGTGTAAGAGTATTACCCGTTATGGTCCAATAAACTAATTTACCCCAAACTGACTGTCTGCAGAATGAAATTAAATTACCGGAAAACCCAATGTCGTCTAACTACATACAGCAAAACAGAAGTTGGGTTTATTATAATCCCTTCCTGATTCTTCAGGGAACTGTCTTGCTCCCCAAAAAGGAGTCTGCAGAAATTACAGCTGCTAATTTCCGCGGGACTTTGTTTCATTCAATTTTAACTGTTGGAACAGGTAGAACTCATAGGCTGTCACACTATCAGTTAGCATATCATGCTTTCAACATACTTTGTTGAGTACATACCATTCTATGATTAACAGAAAAAATAAGGTTCCTCTCTGGTTTTAAAAAAAATAATCATTTTCAATTGATATTTCACATTGGTATTTAGCAGAAAGGAAAGTTTATGAATAGTCCTCGCAACCTAGACAGAAGACACATGGCCAATCTGGATAGTATTTTATCATCATTAGGATACAAGAGATGTCAGTGAAGCTTATTTCTTAACTTAGAACTGTTAACATTAAGATAAAATTAAAAAAAAAAATTCCAAAAAAGTCATGACTAGTGTTAGCAGTGACACCATACGTGGATTTTATACCTCAGTCTCATGGATGTTGTTTAATAATCAAGCTGAAGGCAAAGAAATGTCTTTTATTTATTTTTTCATGAAGTCAGTAATACTTAAGTGTGTGGTATGGTAATTTGGAATGATATACAGACCACTTTAAAAGCAAATAATAAATATGGAAACAAACCAAACACATTTCCATATTGCTTTAAGAAGAAATTATAAATACACCAGTAAGAAAGCTTCTGTGGAAATAGTGAGATGCAGAAAGAATGTCCCAGCAGACACACTCAACAACCTTTGCCTATGTATCACATTAAGTCACACTGAGCTCAATAGTGATCCCTGTCCGGTATCTTCTGCTTCCTAGAGCTACAAACTATGTGCTAGATACATGCACAAGAATGTGTTCAGGTCCCACCAGGCAGCTGTCAGTTCCAAGAATATAACATACAGAGAAATAAGTAATTTGTCAGCTTTTATGTGGTATTTTTTTTGTTGTTTTGTTTTCTATTTAGGCTGTGATGCCCACCTGCAACATTCCACCCTAAGATGACATTCTTACATGCTTCAGCTTTCACACTGTGTGTGTGGTGAATAAAGAGAAAGTTCTCTATCACGTGGGAAAATGCAGATTAGTCAAAAGGAACTCAAACACCATCCAAACTACACGCTTCTTTGGGTGAAGTTAACTAGATATCAGAATGAAAAGGACTAGATCTTTGTGGTCTAGAGTGCAAAACACATCAATTTCTTTGCAGCAAATGATTAGGTAAAATCTAAATTTTAGACACATCAATGTTCATTTAGCTTGAGAAATCAACTGTGTTTACAGGAACTGGTCTTGAAAGCCACGCTGTGTAGGCCTACAGTCCAAGACTTTACTGTAATCTAGTGACTTCATGCAGGGTATAAAACAGAATCTATCCTGACAATAGAATTATCAGTTCAGGTCAACTTCTATGTGCAATACCAACCCCTGACTTCCCTTATGGTATAAGTTATCATTAAGAGGACTATGATGCCTCTCATAAAAGCTATTTTTGATATACTATAGTCAGCTGTTATACTCTTGCCCCCTATCAGAACATTCAATATTAGCAGAAATACACTATTGCACCAACAGTAGCTTATTTTTCTCCCTCCTGAATTGTCAAATAGGATTGCCAAACAAATACCTGTCATTTTTGCAAATTACTGATTACTAAACGCTTTCTATAACACTGGGGGTTTGGGTTGTTTGGGTTTATTGGTCTGTGTTGGTTTTGGTGGATGTTTTGTTTTGGTTTGTGTTTTTCTTCGGGTTTTTTTTTTTTTTGTGGTGGCAGGGAGTTTAACATAACACTTTCTGCTAATATCAAGATAGCCTTACCATAAAATTGTCATTGAAATGACAGAAGGAATAAATAATTAAGTTAAGGGAATTAATTAGCTTAAGCAGTAATAAAAATAATAAGAATCAAATATTGGCCAGCTTGCAGCAAGAAAGAAAGTGATTATAACAGGAATTTAACTTGTTTACCAGTTAAAACATGGACAGTCCTGCAGCAGGAACAA
>WAAB01002632.1:0-32668 GCA_013389865.1 Piaya cayana
ATGATTCTATGATTCTCAAGTTGATCAAGCATAGCTGTCCCTTGATGAAGCCATGCTGACTACTCCTGATGACTTTTTTGTCCTTCATGTGCCTGTAAGCGGTTCCTGGCATTAGCTGCTCCATCACCTTCCCAGGGATTGAGGTGAGGCTCAGCAGCCTGTAGTTCCTTGGGTCCTCCCTCTAGCCCTTCTTGAACATAGGAGGGACAACAACTTTCCTCCTGTCCTCGGGCATGTCTCCAATCACGATGATCAATCACAGATTATTGAGAGTGGCCTCACAATGACATCTGCCTGCTCTCTCAGCACTCATGAGTGCATCCCGTCAGGACCCACGGACTTATGTATGTCCAGTTTGCTTAAATATTTCCAGATCTGATCCTTTTCCACCAAGGACACATCTTTGCTCCAGATTTCCCCCCCATTCTCTGCGGCCTGGGATTCCTGAAGGCCCATTTTTCCAGTAAACACTGAGGAAAAGAAGGCATTCAGTACCTCAGCCTTTTCCATGCCCACCAGGTCCCCTGCCCCATTCAGCAATGGGCCCACATTTTCCCTAATCTTCCTTTTGTTGCCTATGTACTTAAAGAAACCCTTCTTGTTGCCATTGATATCCCCGGCAGGATTCAATTCCATTGCAGCTTTATCTTTCCTAACCTCATCCCTGCATGCTCAGAGAATGTTTCTGTATTCCACCCAGTTTACCCATCCTTGCTTTCACTCTCAGTATGCTTCCTGTTTTTGGCCAGAAGCTCCTTGTTCATCCACGGAAGCCTCCTGGCATTTTTGTCTGACTTTCCATTGATTTGAATGAACTGCTCTTGGAGCTTGGAGGTGATCCTTGAATATTAACCAGATTTCATGAGTCCCTCTTCCCTCCAGGGCTTTTTCCCATAGGACTCTTCCAAGCAGATCTTTGAAGGTGCCAAAGTCTGCTCTCCAGAAGCCCAGGATTGTAGTTCTGCTTTTTGTCTTCCTCCCTTGTGGAGACCTTCTTGATTGAAAATGCCTTGGAAGGAGGAAGTTATCTGGAGCTCCTCCAGCCATGAGCTGCAAGCAGGAGAAGGATTGAGCAAGTCTGTGGTTTAACGCTACAAGAGAGGCCTGCACAAGAAGCACTGGCTCAGTGAAAAACAAGTCTAGCCCAAGATAGACTATCTTGTGATGAATATCATAAGCGCTTTTGTTGGACAGAATAATAATAACTTAAACTGATGTAACTATTAACCAACTGAAAATAAGAAAGGATGTTGCATTATCGGTTGCTAATGCTCAACCAGAGATTTGACCAATCATTTTGTGTCTTATGTTCGATTTAGAATGGTATATAGAGACACAGTTAACACAATAAAGGGTCTTTGATCCATCAGATTGGAGTCCGTGTCTCAATCCCCTCAGCAAATGGTGACCCCGATGTGATGTGACTGGCAGTCCGATTCTGGGAAAATGACCGGAGATACTGCAGTGTGCTGGGCACACCCCATCGAGGTGTGTCCAGAGGGGAACATTCGGCTGATCGATCATTTACTGGCTGGACCAAGTAGGCACAGAGCTCGAGAAGAAGAAATAGAAGAAGTTCTGGAACTACCTGTTCTCATCAGGATCAGGTGAGCAGCCGAGATAGTAATGGATGTGAATATGACAGCAGAAGAAAAGTCAGTGTTGAAGATGTTTAAGCATATTTTAGGGAAACTGGGGGGGGGGGTACATATAGAGGGAAAGACTTTAGAACTTTTATTGACTTGGCTGAAGAGTAAAGGAATGCCCCCCTGAAAGCCCTAAAGCATTTGATTTAAAGACTTGGGAGAACGCAGGGCAATTATTACTTGCTCATGCGTCACGAGGAGACGCAACCGCAAGCCGAGTCTTAACAACGTGGCATATAGTTTTAGAGACTTTGAAGAGATGCATGCAGATCATAAAATAGGTGAGGCGATGAGGGAAAATTTATGGAAAGATTGTGTAATAGAAGACACTGATGCTGGAGGAAATTCTGAAGAAGTGGAACCTTCTCAGTCGGTGGCTATACAAGCCGTGGATAGCGAGCAGTCTGCTTCAGGGACAGGGACAATGATCTCTAGTGTCAGTAATGAAACAAAGAGAAGGAAAAAATCATGAAAGAAAGTCAATAAGAGCCCTTGGCGAGAACCGAAAAGGGACTGTAGTGGCAGTAGCTCTGAGGAACAGGAGACCGAACCAATAGGTCTTGTATCAGAACCAGGGTATGATCCCCGTGAGCGCTGGAGAAAAATACAGGCTGACAGTTTAAAGAATGGAGAAAATCTTGGACTAGTTTTGCCCATTGTTTACTGCCCAAATCAACCACCACAATATCAACCACTTGACTGGCAGGTGGTGAAGGAGTTAAGAAAAGCGGTAACGGAGCATGGCCTGACTGCCCCATACACAGAATCATTGTTGGAGAACATTTTTATGGGGATGTCAGTGGTTCAGTACGAAGTTAAACAAATAACCACCCTGATTTTAACTAAAACACAAAAGCTATTGTGGCTAGATAGATGGCATGAATATGCAGAAAACAAGGCAGTGGAAAACTTAGAATGACAGCCCGGAGATCCTCAGTATGGTGTTGGAACTGATCACTATATGGGTGAAGGGCAGTTTGGGGACCCTGAAGTTCAATCGCGACTTTTACCAGAGATCTTACGAGAAACAGCGGTGATGGCGCTGCGGGCGTTTGCTACCACCATCCCTGAAATAGGGAAGCCAACTGTTTCAGTTACTGCAATACAGCAGGGGGCGTCGGAACCCTACATGACCTTTATCGACAGACTGAGGGATGCCATTGAAAGGCAAATAGAACATCCTGAGGCCAGGGAATCATTATTGTTTAAATTAGCAGTGGAGAATGCCAACCCAGATTGTAAAAAGGTGCTGGTGGCGCTGCCGCTGCCGAGAGCCTCTAGTTAATAGAAATTGTTGAGGCGGTAAATAGAGTGAGCACGATGAGAAGTCAAGCCATTATAGCAATGGCTTTTTCGACTATGGTGGGCCATAACCACAAATGCTATAATTGTGGACAACCTGGGCATATTAGCTCTCAATGTAACTTAGGACGGCAGGAAGTCGCAAAGTCAAAGCAATCAAGCATCTGTCCCCGATGTCACAGAGGTAGTCACTATGCAAATCAATGCCGATCATGATTTGACAAGGAGGGTTGCCCGCTGAATCAGCTAGGTAAGCAGGGAAATGGCAAACCGAGCGCGGCACAGGGCCACGTGATGACACAAATGCCCCTGAATGTGACTTCTGCCCCCCCTCAAGGGATGACAACAACCAGGATGTTTGGAGCAGCTCACAGCAAAGACTCGTGGAAAAGACTCGTGGAAGTGCCGGAGTGGATGTCATAGCCGCAGAAGATAAAACACTTTCTGATTCTAAGGTAGTAACCACTGCATGTGGCCCATTAGGTTTTGGACTTAGTGCATTATTATTAGGACGTTCAAGCATTACCATGGAAGGTTTATTCATTTTACCAGGTGTAATTGATGCTGATTATTGTGGGCCTATTCAGGCAATGCTATGGACTCCATCTCCTCCTGTTTCTATACAAAAGGGCACTCGTTTTGCACAATTAATACCATTTGTTGCTCGGGTCCCTTGTGCTTTAACAAAAGAAAGAGAAAAAGGAGTATTCGGGTCAACAGGACAGGAAAAACAGTTGTTATGGGCAATGAGAATTCAAAATCAGAAACCAAAAGTTTTGGTGCGAATATTTTTGCGAGATATGACCAAAAAGGGAGATGGAAAAGAAATAGAAATGTTAGTTGACACTGAAGCTGATGTCACTGTGATAGCAAAATCGCACTGGCCTTCTGATTGGCCTTTATCGGCATCAGATGGAACATTGACAGGAGTCTGAGGTTTTGCAGGTGAAACAAAAATGAGCAATAAAACTGTGACTTTTGTGCTGCCTGACGGTGGGTGTTGCTCTACCAGACCCTATGTGGTGGCAATCCCCATGAACCTCATGGGGAGGGATCTGTTATCACAATTGAAATGTGTCATCAGTACACCAGCAAAGGCTCCTTTTCAATAATGGCCACTGATCAGTGACCGACACTCAAGCTAAAATGGAAAACAGATAAACCAGTTTGGGTAGATCAGTGGCCATTATCAAAAGAAAAGGTCGCAATTTTACAGCAACTAGTTTTAGAGCAATTAGAACTTGGACATGTTAAAGAGTCTGTCAGTCCGTGGAATATACCAGCGTTTGTGATTCCAAAGAAATCAGGAAACTGGAGGCTATTACATGATTTACAAAAGATCAACAAGGTAATGGAAGATATGGGAGCATTGCAGCCAGGACTACCATCACCAACAATGATTCCGAGACATTGGAAAATTTTGATCATAGATCTCAAAGATTGTTTTTTTCATTATACCTATTTGTCCAGAGGACAGCGACAAATTTGCCTTTCAGTACCAGAAGTAAATAAGCAAGCACCTATGAAAAGATATCAATGGGTAGTATTGCCACAAGGTATGAAAAATTCACTGACAATTTGTCAGTAATACGTGGCAAGGGCACTGGAACCTTTCCAACAACAACATTCACATCTAATAATCCTTCATTACATGGATGACATTTTGATAGCAGGACAAGATCAGCTTGAACAATGTCAAATGGAGCTTGTAAATGACTTGCAACAATCAGGGTTATCCATAGCCCTAGAAAAGGTGCAGACTCAACCACCATGGAAATATTTAGGTTGGAAAATATCTGACCAAACTGTTTTACCACAAAAGTTGACAGTACAGGTTGACATCAAAACACTAAACGACGTGCAAAAGATGTTGGGAAATATCAACTGGGTACGATCATTGTTGGGAATAGATAACCAGACGTTAAAACCTTTATTTGATTTATTAAAGGGTGACACAGATTTGAGCGCCCCACGAAAATTGACAAAAGAGGCAGAATGGGCATTAGAACAAATTGAAAGGGCCATTGAGCAGCAACAAGCACGTCGAGTGGTGTTTGAACAGCCTGTGCATTTACTGTTAATTAATAATGAAGTTCAACCTGTGGGAATTATAATGCAAAGGCTGGAAGATAGAACGGAGAATGATAAATCGGGGATTATAGAATCGTTATTTCTTAAACATCAAATGAACAAAACAATAGTAACCAGACCTGAAGCTTTTGCCACACTGATAATTAGAGGTAGAGAAAGAATTTTAGAGTTGAGAGGGTATGAGCCAGAGAGCATTATAATTCCCATGAAAGAAGAATACTTACAGTGGTGTTTGCTAAACAGCTTAGCATTGCAAGTGGCATTGGAAAAATTACACAGGGCAATTAAAGATACATCATCCTAGCAGTAAACTCATAACTTCTTTAGAGAATTAAGTTATTGAAGAAAAATCAAAACTAAGCCCAGTGCCAGTGCAAGGCCAGACTGTTTTTACAGATGGAAGTGGAAGAACGGGGAAAGCAGTAATTGTATGGTTGGAGGGAAAAGAATGGAGAAATGTAACAATTATAATACAGGCGTCTCCACAAATTGTAGAGTTAAAAGCAGTGGTCGAGGCTTTTAATAAATGGCCCGACCAACCTTTGAACGTTATCGCTGATTCAATTTACGTAGCAGGGATTGTGCAAAGAATAGAAAGATCACTTCTGAAAGAGGTTTCAAATCAGCAATTATTTGAGTTATTAAAGCAACTGCTACAGTTGTTAAATCAGCGAAGGGCAATGTATTATGTATGTCATCATAGGAGTCACACCAGTTTGCTAGGGTTTTGTGTAGAAGAAAATGCTAGAGCGGACAAATTAAAGCAATCTGTATTTTTAACATTGCAACCAATGCCTGGTTTATGGCAGCAGGCACAGATTTCTCATGATTTTTTCCATCAATCAGCAAAAGTTTTAAAGAGAGAGTTCAATTTACCTATTGCAGAGGCAAAAGCAATTGTGCAAGCCTGTCCGGGTTGCCAACAAGTTACTAAAGGTCCATCGTTCACGGTGGTCCCACGAGGTTTAAAGTTGTTACAGTTGTGGCAAACTGATGTGACTCACATTGCAGAGTTTGGAAGATTAAAATATGTACATGTTTCCATAGATACCTATTCAATGGCAGTTGTACTGACCATGTTATCAGGAGAGACATCACGTCATGTACAAACCCACTTTAGGCAAGCTTTTGCCACTTTAGGAATTCCACAGGTAATTAAGACGGACAATGGACCAGCATATGTTTCACAAGGAACGCAGACCTTTTTAAGAAAATGGGGTGTATCACATAAAACGGGAATCCCACATTCCCCCACTAGCCAGGCTATTGTTGAACGTACCCATCAAGTGGTAAAAATGTTGCTAGCAAAACAAAAAAGGGGGGAATCAGGGGAGACACCGCAAAACAGATTGATGAAGGTGCAATATGTGATGAAGTTTTTGCGATTAGCAGGAGATGATCAAATCGTACCTATATTGAAACATATGCAAACCATGTCGTCAAAAACAGAACAGGTACAAGACAATGTGAAAGTGCTGTTGAAAAACAGAGAAGGGCAATGGATGGGTCCGTATAAGTTATTAACATGGGGACGAGGTTATGCTTGTGTTTTAACAGATATGGGACCCCTTTGGGCACCAGCGAAATGGATCCGACCAGCATTATTGTTACCTTGACAGGAACCTGCCTGTTAGCCAGCTTGGCTTTCACTTATCCCAAAATACCCCCAGCTTGGCATGGTCAGAATGTTTGGGTTACGCTTATGCATGAGTTAAACCAATCGAGCTTTTGCGCTTCTCTTGCACAACCATATTCACCCTTTTATACATGCTTGGTGGAAGCACCTTTAAATGACAGCGAGGCTCATTTGATCACCCAAGAGATAGAGAAGGAAAACAAAAAATATTGGTGCGTTAGTGGCATGGAGAACTGTGTAAAGGAAATAGGGACGTGGAGCAAAAAACTCATTGAAGTTCCAAATTCAGGACCTGAAGAATTAGAAATACTGGGCTCAGTAAGTGCTAGGGCATGTTTCTTTTTTGGAAGCGATTACAAGCAGCATGACAGGAAATGGGCAAGCCCTGTTCAAAATATATCTGTATGGCCCGTGAACAAAGTGTGGCTCAATCAGACTTTCTGGTGTCAGTTGCCAGAACANGGACCCCTTTGGGCACCAGCGAAATGGATCCGACCAGCATTATTGTTACCTTGACAGGAACCTGCCTGTTAGCCAGCTTGGCTTTCACTTATCCCAAAATACCCCCAGCTTGGCATGGTCAGAATGTTTGGGTTACGCTTATGCATGAGTTAAACCAATCGAGCTTTTGCGCTTCTCTTGCACAACCATATTCACCCTTTTATACATGCTTGGTGGAAGCACCTTTAAATGACAGCGAGGCTCATTTGATCACCCAAGAGATAGAGAAGGAAAACAAAAAATATTGGTGCGTTAGTGGCATGGAGAACTGTGTAAAGGAAATAGGGACGTGGAGCAAAAAACTCATTGAAGTTCCAAATTCAGGACCTGAAGAATTAGAAATACTGGGCTCAGTAAGTGCTAGGGCATGTTTCTTTTTTGGAAGCGATTACAAGCAGCATGACAGGAAATGGGCAAGCCCTGTTCAAAATATATCTGTATGGCCCGTGAACAAAGTGTGGCTCAATCAGACTTTCTGGTGTCAGTTGCCAGAACAAGATCCCGAATATGATTTGACCTCTTATCACTTTATGGACCCTAATAAAAACCCCCTAAAACTTCCAAGGGGAATTTTTCTTATTTGTGGTGATAGAGCGTGAGCTGGAATTCCAGCTAATCCAATAGGAGGACCTTGTACGTTTGGACGGTTATCAGGAATCTTGCCCACTCACAAGATGCCGATGAATCTCACACAACTTCATCACTCCCGTCAAAAAAGAGCTATAACTACAGTTTTGATGAACAAAGCACAGACTTGCTCAATCCTTCTCCTGCTTGCAGCTCATGGCCGGAGGAGCTCCACATAACTCCACGTAAGAGGTCAAATCTTTTGGTGCCTATTCATTTTGGTGTTTATTTGGTCTCTGGTTTTTTAAATGTTATCTTCTCAAGTATTAAATAGTGTGCATGTGTGTGAGGGTTTGTTTTTTTTAAAGCCAGGTATGAAGTTCTTGTTCTGTTATTTGCTTTATGATCCAGAAAAGTAACTGGCTACCAGTAAAGTCAAATCCTGAAGATGCATGTGAGAGGAAGATATATCATGCTGGATCCAACAGCCCGAGAGAGGTGAGGCTGCTGCCGCTCCATGTCCCTAGGTCCAACCAGTGGCGAGACTGAAGGTGTATTCCCAGCAGGCACACCCACACAAAGCATACGTATACACTATGTATATACATATATACATGGCCAGCCACAAAGAGCAACACAGACACTCAGAGCACTCACACAAACACAGCAAGCACCAATGGCCTCATCCTGCTCTCCACCCTGGCTGAGCAAGATGGAGGCCCACCAGTGAGAATGTATATACATGTGTACAAGGTGGATCCCTCCAGAAGCTGGGCTCAGATGCTTAGTCTGCCCAGTAGCTGCCAGCTGTGTATGCATAATGGTTTGTACTAGAAACTGGAGTAGAGCTGTGGCTTTGGGGGCTCATATGTCCAGGAGCCAGCAACTGAAGAGACAGGGATCCAGGGCCCAGCTCAACTCAAATTCTGACCGCTTTTATTCTCAGCATGCTATGTAAGCATTGATCCAGCTCTCCTTGCAAAACTCCTTGCAATACCAGCATCTATATGCTGGAAAACCTGATAAGGTCGCAGCCTTGCAAGCCTTGCCAGACAAGGTAAGCCCAGTTTGGCTGAAGAACTTATATACCCAATGGAAAAAGAAGACAGCTGAATTATTGGAGCCCAGCTTGAGCATCTGAGGCTGAAAATCAAAAGAAAACATCTTTTATTTGGAAAATATATCTTTGACTGAGAAACTGTAGCGGGAGTTGACAATGCCACTTTTCCAGAGCATATGCATGCTATGGAAGACCCGATGTATAGCTAGCAAACCCATCATGGCCTGCCTGGTTGATCAGAGATCCCCTCATTGTAGGAGCGTAAGAAAGAACAAGAACTAAAATAATCCTAAAACTACAGTGACCTGCAAAACAATCCCTTCTTCTTCCATTCCTGACTCTTCTGGTTCAGCAGGGGAAAAAGCTTTGACCCAGGAAATTTATTAATGAGGAAAGGGAGGGGCCATTATACTGAGTTGTCATCAAAAGATAAAAAGTATTGAGTATTGGCTTCTGGAAGGGTGAGCTTTTCCAGTCACTCAGCTTGTTCCTGGTTGACAGTCTGTGCTTATTTGCTAAATTGCATGCTTAATAGCCTGATCCCCCAAGTACCCGGAAATCATACAATATTTGGCAAAACTGAACTATATCTTCAGTGTGAAAACCTTTTACAGCCTCATTTACAATCCACTGCTCCAGTGATGAATGTCAGAGAGTGTTACTACTGCAAACCCATTCCTTGAGACATGTAAATATAGTAACTGAAACATCACTTGATTTGGCAGCCCTAATACGTCCTCTATCAACAATTGGGATTTTGCCATAAGAGATCTACTTAGTGACCAAGCTGCAATGAATAATAGGAATCTTTAAAATTTTTCTTTCCTGTTATAATGTGGGACATGGCTTAGTATGTTTCATGAAGGCAAAATTTGTGCTCATTTTCCATACAGCAATAGGAACAGGCCTTAAGTTATGAACACCAGAGGAAGCCCTGATCCTATGCCAATCCCAAAAACACCATAAACCACTTACTTTATCCCTCATAGACAAGGAATGAACATCAATAAACCTCGGGAACAAAGACGGCCTCCTTTGCTACCTCACTTTCCTTTCCCTGCTTCTGCGTGAGATTTGTTCCCACTGGTGTTTTGTGACACTATGGAGCTCGTGGGAGGTTCTTCGCAAAATAGGGAAAACTCCGAGATGTGTCTCCACTGGAAACATGCCAGTAGAAGTAAGGAGGCAGTGAAGAAGCCTAAGGGCTAATACACAAAAATGGGAAGCATCTGAGATTAGCGGTGGGAAACTGAAGTGAGGTATTCCTGTTCCATCAGCACCTTCTGCATGCTGGAACATGTAAATGCAAAACATGCAAATGCTGGAGGTGACTCTGCTTGAGCCCTGTTTTTTTTTGATCTTGTCATCCTTTCCTGTCACATCACTCCAGGCCCTTTGCTTACCAACCCTTTCTGACACTCCCTCCTCCATCATTCCTAGTTTAAAGCCCTCCTAATGAGATAAAAGATACCTTTGCCCCGCTTAGTGAGGCGGGTCCCACTTCTCCCAAGTAGATGCAGATCTGCAAACTGAGTCCCATGGTCATAGAAAGTAAAACCCTGTTGCAAACACCAATTCCAGAAGCAATTGTCAACATGCATTATCAGTCTCCTCCTCCTCATGCCTTTTCCCCTCACAGGCAGGATTGAGGAGAACACCACCTGGGCCCTCATGCCCTTAACTGCCACCTCCAGAGCTCTGTAGTCACTTTTGATACTCACCAGGTTGCCCTGGCAGTATCATTGGTGCCCACATTGGAAAAACAACAGGGCATAGTAGTCAGAGGGCCACACAAACTTGGCCAGTCCCTCCACAACAACCCAGATCTGGGCTCCCCAGCCAGCAGCAAATCTCTCTTGTCAATAAGTCAGGTAGGCAGATGGGTGCCTCTGTCCCCTGCAGCAGGGTATCACCCACTACTATCACTCGCTGCTTGTTCCTGGTGGTCTTGCACGGTTTAGGGTGAGGTGGCCCAGATCCTTTGCTTGAAAGCACATCTGGATTCTCTCACCTTTAAGGGCAGTGAACTGATTTTGTAGCTGTAAGCCCTTAGGTGAGGCAGGAGCCTTCCTCTTGGTGCCACAAGTCCCCAGCTTCCATTCTTCCCCTTCTCTAGAGGTTGCATGCTTACTTTAGTACTAGGGGTGGACACTGTCTGTCTCTGCTGCAGTTGGGGTCTGGGGCTCTTAAAGCTGTTGTGTCTCAAAGAAGATCCTGTCTATCTCCCTTTCATCTTCTCTGATGCTGCACGGCCTGCTCACTTCCTCCCATAACCTGGTGACACAGCTCCTCCTGCAGGACAGAAGGCCATCTCTCCTGGCCTCAGAGAGGCCCCAGGCACTCCCTGCAACCTGGAAATGGAAGGTCTGCCTGCATCAAAGCCTCTGTCATAGCAGGGGCAGCTGCTCCAAAACCTGCCAGGGAAACTGCCCTGGGGGGTACCATCACCACAAGTGAAAACACTTAGGCTGGTTTGAATTAAAAGGAAAACCCCTTCTTTGCAACTTTTTCTATAAGTTGCTGCACTGGGCATGGATTTTATAGAGGCCTCTGCCTGGCACTTGCTAAGCAGGTGCTTGATCCTCCCTAATCAGGCTCCAGGCACCCTGGGTCAAGGGCAGCTGACCAAGCTTGTTAGAAGCTGCTAGAGCTTCCTCAGGTCCACACCCTTTTAGTTGCCCTTACCTTGTCATTACCTGACAGCAGCAGGAAATTGCAAAATTTCTTAGAAGTTTTGTAGGAGTTCTCTGGTAATCCTGCATCCTGACCCCAGAAGATCGACAAGCTCCCAAAGAAAAATGCAGAGACTGCTGCACAAGCTGCTGCATCTGTTTTCTGCTTCTGTTAGCTGTGTCTCCCCTTCCTCCTCCTTTTGCATGACTGCTCATTGGGGATTAAAAGAGTTTACTTACAGAATATTAGAATTAATTGTGTGATTGCTTAAAATTAAGTTGAACTGAAAATTGTTTCGCTTAGCTTAGCATGAGTGATTGAAATGCTGAGGCCTTAGGCCGCAAGCTGTAACTGAACTTGAGTTGAACTTCCGCTTAGTTGAAATAGAGAAGCACTGGGAGTAGACTTGCACAACAAGATAAACTGCACCAAACCTATTATTCAAGGAAAAGACCTTAAAAAAAAAAAAAAGGTGACTCAACCACCTCCCTGGGCTGCCCGCTCCAGTATCCAATGACACTTTCTGTGAAAATTTTTTTCCTGATATCCAGCCTGAACCTTCCCTGGTAGAACTTCAGGCCATTCCCTCTTGTCCTATCACCTGTCACTTGGGAGAAGAGGCCAGCACCCACCTTGCTACAACCTCCTTTCAGGTAGTTGTAGAGAGCAATGAGGTCTCCTCTCAGCCTCCTCTTCTCCAGGCTAAACAAACCCCAGCTCCCGCAGCTGCTCCTCGTAAGACTTCTTCTCCAGCCCCTTCACGAGCTTCGTCGCTCCGCTCTGGACTCACTCCAGAGCCTCAACATCCTTCTTGTGGTGAGGGGCCCAGAACTGAACACAATATTCAAGGAGCAGTCTCACCAGTGCCGAGTACAGGGGCAGAATAACCTCCCTGGACCTGCTGGCCACGCCATTTCTGATACAAGCCAAGATGCCATTGGCCTTCTTGGCCACCTGGGCACACTGCTGGCTCGTGTTCAGACGGCTGTCAACCAACGCTCCCAGGTCCCTCTCCTCCAGGCAGCTTTCTAGACAGACCTCTCCTAGTCTGTAGCACTGCGCAGGGTTGTTGTGTCCCAAGTGCAGGACCCGGCATTTGGCCTTGTGAATCCTCATGCCATTGGTCTCAGCCCATTGGTCCAGCCTGTTCAGATCCCTTTGGAGAGCCTCCCTACCCTCAAACAGATCGACACTTCCACCCAGCTTAGTGTCACCTGCAAACTTGCTGAGGGTGCACTCAATGCCTTCATCCAGGTCATTGATAAAGACATTGAACAGGGCTGGACCCAGCACTGAGCCCTGGGGAACCCCACTTGTAACTGGCCTCCAGCTGGAATTAATTCCATTTACCACCACTCTTTGGGCCTGGCCATCTAACCAGTTTTCCACCCAGGAGGGTGTGCGCCTGTCCAGGCCAGAGGCAGCCAGTTTCCTAAGCAGAATGCTGTGAGAATCTGTGTCAAAGGCTTTACTGAAGTCCAAGAAGACTACATCCACAGACTTTCCCTCATCCAGTAAGCGGGTCACCTCGTCATAGAAGGTGATCAGGTTAGTTTGGCAGGACCTGCCTTTCATGAACCTGTCTTGACCAGGCCTGATCACCCAGTTATCTTGCATGTGCTGTACGACAGCACTCAAGATCACCTGTTCCATGACCTTCCTCGGCACTGAGGTCAGACTGACAGGCCTGTAGTTTTCTGGATCCTCCCTCCGACCCTTCTTGTAAAAGGGTGCAACATCAGCCAGCCTTCAGTCAAGTGGAACCTCCCCAGTCAGCCGGGACTGCTGGTAGATGATAGAAAGGGGTTTGTCAAGCACATCCACCAGCTCCCTCAATACCCTCAGGTGGATCCCATCCGGCCCCATAGACTTGTGAATGTCTAATTGACCAAGCAAGTCTCTAACCACCTCCTCTTGGATCGTGGGAGCTTTGCTCTGCTCCTCTAGCCCATGTGTACGTATACAGAGGGAACAATTTTCCTTTCTATTAAAGACTGAGGCAAAGAAGGCATTAAGTACCTCAGCCTTGTCCTCATCCCCTGTCACAGTTGTTCCCTTTACATCCAATAAAGACTGGATATTCTCCCTGGTCCTCCTTTTACTGTTGATGTATTTGAAGAAAGATTTTTTTTATTATCTTTCACAGAATTGGCCAGTTTGAGTTCTAGTTGGGCCTTAGCCCTCCTGATTTTTCCTCTGCATGATCTCACTTCCTCCCTGTAGTCCTCCCGAGATGCCTGCCCCTTCTTCCAAAGCTCATAGACGTTCCTCTTTTTTTTGATATCCACCCAGATCTCTCTGCTCAACCAAGCTGGTTTTTTTCCCCGATGGCTACTGGATTTTTACTGCAGTCATTGTAGACGAAGGGTGGCTAAGCAAATTGACTGGACAAAAGGTCTGTGCATGTTGTGTGAATACCTTGTGTAATAGATTGTGAGGCCCTAAAAGCACAGGGAAACAACCAAGAGGGGTCCCTCGTGGGAAGGTCAGAGCTCGAGCTGAAATAAGCCGACTCTGTGGCAGAACCTAGGGTCTGAACTCTTCTTTGCAGTTGGGGGCTAAGACTGGATCCAGCCGCACCTAGATTCTTCTCTGAGGAGGAGCCGAGAAAGCAAGCGGGTCCAGTCTGAAGCTCGCAACTCAGCGGGAGAATCTTCTATAACACTGATGAGAGTGATGTCATATGGAATGGAACGTCCCTTTGGTCAGTTTGGGGTCAGCAGTCCCCTCCCAGCTTCTTGTGCACCCTCAGCTTACTCACTGGCGGGGCAGAATGAGAAATAGAATCGTAGAATAGTTAGGCTTGGAAGGGACCTTAAAGATCATCTAGTTCCAACCCCTCTACGATGGGCAGGGACATTTCCCACTATATCAGGCTGCCCAAGGCCCCATCCAACCTGGCCTTGAACACCTCCAGGGATGGGGTGTCCACAACTTCCCTGGGCAACCCGTTCCAGTGCCTCACCACTCTCATAGCGAAGAAATTCCTCCTTATGTCTAGTCTAAATCTGCCCCTCTCCAGTTTACACCCATTGCCCTTAGCCCTATCACTACAAGCCTTTGTGAACAGTCCCTCCCCAGCTTTCTTGTAGGCCCCCTTCAGGTACTGGAAGGCTGCTATAAGATCTTGGAGCCTTCTCTTCTCCAGGCTGAACAAGCCCAACTCTCTCAGCCTGCCTTCATATGGGAGGTGCTCCAGCCCTCTGATCATCTTTGTAGCCCTCCTCTGGACCCATTCCAACAGTTCCATATCCTTCTTATGTCGAGGAGGATATAGAAAATATAGAAAAGGCTTTGACACTGTGCAAACACTGCTCAGCAATAGCTGAACCATTCATCGGTGTGTTATCAACACCATTTCCATCACAAATCCAAAGCATAGCACTATTCAAGCTTCTATGAAGAAAGTTATCCCAGCCAAAACAAGAACAATCTCTGCCCCTTATTCCATACAATTTACGTCATGCTCAGGACCCACACTATCCAATACATCCTCATTAGCCATCACTCCATTCCTGCCCACTGACATCATTCCCTTAGTCTATGGGCCACCCATATAAAATGTCCATTGAGTTCATTTAAGTCCAAGGATTTAGACTCCATCTGTTATGGCGGTCGCTCAGGACAGGAGAGGCGGTGTGTTGTGGGGAGGTATTGGCCCTCCTCAGGTTGGATTAGTTCATGAAGAACTCTATCCCATGGGAGGGATGTGGGAGCGACACCAAGTATATGGAAGATTAATTGGGACTAAGATAAAGCATGAAGCTGGTACCAAGCATATCAGAACAAACATGATTAGAAGACCAGGTGTTCCGAACAAGAATCCTGAGTGTGTGAGAAAGCCAGGCTGGAAAAACCCACCTGGGAATAAGTGGACTGGAGACATGACTGAAAATTCACGAGAGTGTGGGTATGGAATAGACAAAACAAAATATCCTGTTTGTCTTCTTAGTTCGGGAACCAAAGGGCCTTATAAATCTGCTCAAAAGAGAGAAGACAGTGTACTTTCTTAATTTGACTGCCGTATGCCGTGCTGATTATAAGATGCTTAGAGAAAACTGCGAGGTCTGCGTCTCCTTCGTTGCCACAGAGGGACCCCACGCTGGAGCAGGGGAACAGTCTGAGGAGGAAGGAGCGGCAGAGATGAACTGTTATGAACCAATTGCAACCCCCATTTCCCATTCCACTGCACCACTCATGGGGCAGGGAGGAAGCAGAAGAGTTGGAAATGAAGGAGCGAATTTGAGCCTGGGAAGAAGAGAGGGGGTGTGAGAAACAAAGATAAACCCCAAAAGAGCTCCCTCCCCCCTTGTTCCCAGGCTCAACTTCACTCTTCCATTCCCAACTCCTCTACCTCCCTCCTGTCTGGAGTGGCACAGTGGAGATGGGGAATGGGGGGTGGTGCCAGTACATAAAAGTTCTTCTCTGCCACTCCTACCTCCTCACACTTTCCCCCTGCTCCAGCGTGGGTCCTCTCTACGGGCTACTGTTCCTGCCAGGAGAACCTGTTCCTGCATGGGCTCTTCATGGGCCACAGTTCCTTCAGGAAATATCCACCTGCTCCAGCATGGGGTGCCAGAGGTTGGTGACCCTGGAGTTATCCAGCTATCCAATACTCCTTGCAATCTTTGGGAAAGAAACATGCAGCTCAAGCTTGTGACCTCTGCACTCAGGATCCCCAACAGGAGACAACTGGCTGAATGGCCAGGTCCCGAGGGTGTTCAGCAGCGCAAAGTCTAGTCGGAGGACAGCGACTAGCGGCGTATCCCAGGGGTCAATACTAGGTCCAGTCGTGATCAAGACCTTCATTAATGAGCTGGATGATGGGGCAGAGTGTACCCTCAGCAGGTTTGCAGACAGCACCAAAACTGGAAAGAGTGGCTGATATGCCAGAGGGTCGTGCTGCCATCCCAAGGGGCCTTGACAGGCTGGAGAAATGGGCTGACAGGAACCTCTTGAAGTCCAACAAGGGGAAGTGCCAAGTCCTGCCCCTGGGGAGGAACAAGCCCGAGCACCACTATGGCCACCCATCCAGAAAGCAGCTTTGCAGAAAATGACCTGGGGGTCTTGGTGGACATCAGGTTGAATATGAGCCAGCAATATGCCCTTGCCACAAAGGTGACAAATGGTCTCCTGGGCTGCATCAGGCAAAGTATTTCCGGCAGGTCAAAGGTCCCTTCTGTTCAGCACTGGTGAGGCCACAGCTGGAGTACAGTGTCCTGCTCTGGGGTCTCCAGTACAAGAGAAATATAGAGCTACTGGAGAGAGTCCAGCAAAGGGCCACAAAGAAGATTAAGGGACTGGAGCATCTCTCCCATGAGGAAAGGCTGAGGGAGCTGGGACTGCTTAGCCTGGAGAAGGCTCGGGGGGATCAATGTATCTTTATATATGAAGGGAGAGCGGAAAGAAGACAGATCCAGGCTCTTTTCAGTGGTACCCAGTGACAGGATCAGAGGCAATGGGCACAAACGGAAACACAGGAGGTTCCCTCTGAACATAAGGAAACACTTTTTTTTATTGCGAGGATGACTAAGCACTTGCACAGGTTGCCCAGGGAGGTTGTGGAGTCTCCCTCCTTGCAGGTATTCAAAAGCCATCTGGATACAGTCCTGGGCAATGTGCTCTAGGTGGCCCTGCTTGAGCACGGGGTTTGGACCAGATGACCTCCAGAGGTCCCTTCCAACCTCAGCCCTTCTATGATTCTAAAAATAGGAAATTTATTGAGTTTTAAGCTTTGTTCAATTTTAAGCCAGAATACCGATTACATTAGACAGATTGCAGAGAAGAATCTATCCAAGTAGGTCAGTTTCTTTTTTTATTTTAACACAAAGAAACCTCTGTAACTCAGAGCCTGTGGAAGCTTCTCAGGTGTGTTAGCTACACATCTGCTTCTTTTTCTTCTATCAAGGGGGTCTGTGGTGTTTGCATAATGTATTTGTTGTTGTGAAATTGTTAGCTATTAATGCTTCCTTTCCATGGAGGAATTTAGCATTTATTTAGAACAGCTGGTCCAGAGAAGTTATTTCTGGTTACAGACTAATTTCACCTAGTCAGCGCTCTGTTAAGAGAAAATAGTCTTCCCTGGAAGGCTGACACATAGGCCCTATTTTTAAAGTATTTCTTTAATTTTTAATCATTTAAAAAAAACCAAAACAAAACAAAATCAAGCAAAATTATCCCAGAGCAGTGTACCTGTTACAGATATAATTGCTGTAATTATACTGGGTTTCCCTAATATTATATGGAATTCACGCAGCACAGGTCATTAACTTTGAATATTTCTCTTGAAACANCTTATAAATCTGCTCAAAAGAGAGAAGACAGTGTACTTTCTTAATTTGACTGCCGTATGCCGTGCTGATTATAAGATGCTTAGAGAAAACTGCGAGGTCTGCGTCTCCTTCGTTGCCACAGAGGGACCCCACGCTGGAGCAGGGGAACAGTCTGAGGAGGAAGGAGCGGCAGAGATGAACTGTTATGAACCAATTGCAACCCCCATTTCCCATTCCACTGCACCACTCATGGGGCAGGGAGGAAGCAGAAGAGTTGGAAATGAAGGAGCGAATTTGAGCCTGGGAAGAAGAGAGGGGGTGTGAGAAACAAAGATAAACCCCAAAAGAGCTCCCTCCCCCCTTGTTCCCAGGCTCAACTTCACTCTTCCATTCCCAACTCCTCTACCTCCCTCCTGTCTGGAGTGGCACAGTGGAGATGGGGAATGGGGGGTGGTGCCAGTACATAAAAGTTCTTCTCTGCCACTCCTACCTCCTCACACTTTCCCCCTGCTCCAGCGTGGGTCCTCTCTACGGGCTACTGTTCCTGCCAGGAGAACCTGTTCCTGCATGGGCTCTTCATGGGCCACAGTTCCTTCAGGAAATATCCACCTGCTCCAGCATGGGGTGCCAGAGGTTGGTGACCCTGGAGTTATCCAGCTATCCAATACTCCTTGCAATCTTTGGGAAAGAAACATGCAGCTCAAGCTTGTGACCTCTGCACTCAGGATCCCCAACAGGAGACAACTGGCTGAATGGCCAGGTCCCGAGGGTGTTCAGCAGCGCAAAGTCTAGTCGGAGGACAGCGACTAGCGGCGTATCCCAGGGGTCAATACTAGGTCCAGTCGTGATCAAGACCTTCATTAATGAGCTGGATGATGGGGCAGAGTGTACCCTCAGCAGGTTTGCAGACAGCACCAAAACTGGAAAGAGTGGCTGATANCTCCTGTCTGGAGTGGCACAGTGGAGATGGGGAATGGGGGGTGGTGCCAGTACATAAAAGTTCTTCTCTGCCACTCCTACCTCCTCACACTTTCCCCCTGCTCCAGCGTGGGTCCTCTCTACGGGCTACTGTTCCTGCCAGGAGAACCTGTTCCTGCATGGGCTCTTCATGGGCCACAGTTCCTTCAGGAAATATCCACCTGCTCCAGCATGGGGTGCCAGAGGTTGGTGACCCTGGAGTTATCCAGCTATCCAATACTCCTTGCAATCTTTGGGAAAGAAACATGCAGCTCAAGCTTGTGACCTCTGCACTCAGGATCCCCAACAGGAGACAACTGGCTGAATGGCCAGGTCCCGAGGGTGTTCAGCAGCGCAAAGTCTAGTCGGAGGACAGCGACTAGCGGCGTATCCCAGGGGTCAATACTAGGTCCAGTCGTGATCAAGACCTTCATTAATGAGCTGGATGATGGGGCAGAGTGTACCCTCAGCAGGTTTGCAGACAGCACCAAAACTGGAAAGAGTGGCTGATATGCCAGAGGGTCGTGCTGCCATCCCAAGGGGCCTTGACAGGCTGGAGAAATGGGCTGACAGGAACCTCTTGAAGTCCAACAAGGGGAAGTGCCAAGTCCTGCCCCTGGGGAGGAACAAGCCCGAGCACCACTATGGCCACCCATCCAGAAAGCAGCTTTGCAGAAAATGACCTGGGGGTCTTGGTGGACATCAGGTTGAATATGAGCCAGCAATATGCCCTTGCCACAAAGGTGACAAATGGTCTCCTGGGCTGCATCAGGCAAAGTATTTCCGGCAGGTCAAAGGTCCCTTCTGTTCAGCACTGGTGAGGCCACAGCTGGAGTACAGTGTCCTGCTCTGGGGTCTCCAGTACAAGAGAAATATAGAGCTACTGGAGAGAGTCCAGCAAAGGGCCACAAAGAAGATTAAGGGACTGGAGCATCTCTCCCATGAGGAAAGGCTGAGGGAGCTGGGACTGCTTAGCCTGGAGAAGGCTCGGGGGGATCAATGTATCTTTATATATGAAGGGAGAGCGGAAAGAAGACAGATCCAGGCTCTTTTCAGTGGTACCCAGTGACAGGATCAGAGGCAATGGGCACAAACGGAAACACAGGAGGTTCCCTCTGAACATAAGGAAACACTTTTTTTTATTGCGAGGATGACTAAGCACTTGCACAGGTTGCCCAGGGAGGTTGTGGAGTCTCCCTCCTTGCAGGTATTCAAAAGCCATCTGGATACAGTCCTGGGCAATGTGCTCTAGGTGGCCCTGCTTGAGCACGGGGTTTGGACCAGATGACCTCCAGAGGTCCCTTCCAACCTCAGCCCTTCTATGATTCTAAAAATAGGAAATTTATTGAGTTTTAAGCTTTGTTCAATTTTAAGCCAGAATACCGATTACATTAGACAGATTGCAGAGAAGAATCTATCCAAGTAGGTCAGTTTCTTTTTTTATTTTAACACAAAGAAACCTCTGTAACTCAGAGCCTGTGGAAGCTTCTCAGGTGTGTTAGCTACACATCTGCTTCTTTTTCTTCTATCAAGGGGGTCTGTGGTGTTTGCATAATGTATTTGTTGTTGTGAAATTGTTAGCTATTAATGCTTCCTTTCCATGGAGGAATTTAGCATTTATTTAGAACAGCTGGTCCAGAGAAGTTATTTCTGGTTACAGACTAATTTCACCTAGTCAGCGCTCTGTTAAGAGAAAATAGTCTTCCCTGGAAGGCTGACACATAGGCCCTATTTTTAAAGTATTTCTTTAATTTTTAATCATTTAAAAAAAACCAAAACAAAACAAAATCAAGCAAAATTATCCCAGAGCAGTGTACCTGTTACAGATATAATTGCTGTAATTATACTGGGTTTCCCTAATATTATATGGAATTCACGCAGCACAGGTCATTAACTTTGAATATTTCTCTTGAAACATTTGAAGAGTTTCTTAATGAACATCACCAAGGCATTATGGCAGAATATTCTTTCTTGATTTAAAAAAAAAAAAAAAAGAGACACAAATTGTGTTTGGTTTTCTTCTTTTTCATTTGTTTGTTGGCAGCTTTATGCAAATGGTGCAAATCCAGTATGTAAAATGACTCTGGCACCTTCCATATATTAGTTGTAATTTTGCAAAGAGACCGTTCTAGCATATCAGTTGGCTTACAGAAATTAGCATTTCTCTGCCCATTATTGCTATTACATTTTGCATAGATGGCAATGATATTAAGCTTCTCTACTTGATGACCATATACATGCCTAATTCTCTGAGACGGGTTATATGTTCATTTGCAAATATTTCTGTATCATCTATCTTTGTTGAGAAGCTATCTTTGATTAATAATACTGTATTTCAATACAAGCTACAGAGAGGAGTGTTTATACTTAATAGGTAATAGCATTAAAGTTGGGGAAGGACAAGTAATCAAACTGAATAATGGAGATTCTACACGCAAGGTGCCATTCCACCTCCACACCATTTACATACGTTCAGTTTAGCTTATATTGGTAGCATTTCCAACTCCTTGAATAACCCAGGGTTGGTAGGGCAAAAAACATGGCTTAAAGCCACCATACCCCATGCACGTGCAAGTTTGGCAACTCAACACCGACTCCTGCTTTGCGTGTTCCATAAGAAGGTATATTGTAGTCCATTTTCTTAAGAAAGAACAGTATTCTATATCCGTGTTTATATCCATGCATCAAATCTTGTTCTCCTTGGAATTTGCAATGATATTGCCACTGGCTTCAGTGATGCTGTAATATGCCTATGTGATGCGTAAACTCAGCTGGTCACCACTATCCCAGGTCAGGAAAGCATTTACATGGGTTGAACTTACTCCAAGTTTGTATAAAGATGCTTCCGTGAATCTGGAGGTAAGGCCTTTCATTTTCCAAACTCATACACATGCACAGGTATGGAGCTTCAGTGGAATAATCATGACCTTCGGATAAGCAAGTGTTAAGTGACTGCAGGATCAGGACACAAAGCACTGACCTTTTGATCAGAATGAAAGCACCTTCAGAGTGTCTTACAAAACCAGTTTGATTGAATATCTACTGTATCCCCTGTTATATTTTTTAATTATTTTATATAGACATTGTAAGTAAATAAATGTAAGTTTTCCCTGCAAAGTACACTATGAACCTAGTGAAACATGCGTGCTTTATACAGCAGTAGTGCTATTGCATTCACTTTCAGAGGAAAACATATGATGGACCTTTCGGAATGACATAGTGGTGTTTGTGCATGATATGACATAGGCACAACAACTGGCGAGAACTTAGCACAACCTTCTGGGTGGCACATTTCCCCAAAAGTGGATCAGTGGGTTTCCTGGGAGCAGCAAAGCAGGATTTGTTCATGTATAAATTGCCTTAGGCTAGAACCACCATACTGTGTACTCTGGTATGAATTTCAGCTGAGGCCCTTTTCTTTGCGCTCTTCTGTGCCAACTGCTGCATTTGTTGGCTGACTTTATTAGCTGCACTTTGGTGAAACTTGAAGGGAGCAGGGAGAACAGGAAAGGGGTCTGGAAGACTTCTTATATACTTGCTCCCTCGACCTACTCTACAGAATCATAGAATCACTAGATCGGGAAAGACCTTCGAGATCATCAAGCCCAACCATACCTGTCCACTACTAAATTACATCTCTAAGCACTTCATCTACCCATCTTTTAAGTATCTCCAGGGATGGTGACTCAACCACCTCCCTGGGCTGCCTGTTCCAGTGCCCGATGACCCTTTCGGTGAAGAAATTTTTCCTAATGTCCAATCTGAATCTCCCCTGGCACAACTTGAGGCCATTCCCTCTCGCCCTATCGCCTATCACTTGGGAGAAGAGACCAACACCCACCTCGCTACAACCTCCTTTCAGGTAGTTGTAGAGAGCAATGAGGCCTCCCCTCAGCCTCATCTTCTCCAGGCTAAACAACCCTAGTTCCCTCAGCCGCTCCTCGTAAGACTTGTGCTCCAGAACCTTCACCAGCTTCGCTGCTCTTCTCCGGACACGCTCCAGGACCTCAATGTCCTTCTTGTAGCGAGGGGCCCAAAACTGAACACAGGATCCGAGGTGCAGCCTCACCCATGCCGAGTACAGGGGCACAATCACTTCCCTGGTCCCGCTGCCCATGCTGTTTCTGAGCCAGGCCAAGATGCTGTTGGCTGCCTTGGCCACCTGGGCACACTGCTGGCTCATTTTCAGCCAGATCAACCAACATCCCCAGATTCTTCTCCGTCAAGCAGCTTTCCAGCCTGTAGCGCTGCACGGGATTGTTGTGTCCTGAGTGCAGGACTCAGCACTTGGACTTGTTGAACCTCATCCCCTTGGTCTCAGCCCATCAATCCAGCCTGTTAAGGTCCCTCTGTAGAGCCTCCCTGCCCTCAAGCAGGTCAACACTTTCTCCTAGCTTAGTGTCATCCATGAACTTACTAAGGGTGCACTCTATTCCCTCGTCCAGGTCATTGATAAAGAGAGTGAACAGGACTGGAGCCAGCACCGAGCCCTGGGAAGCACCACTTGTGACCGGCCTCCAACTGGATTTAACTCCAGTTACCACGATTCTTTGGGCCCGGCCACGGAGCCAATTTTTTACTAAAGCAGAGGGGATGCCTGTCCAGGCCAGTGGCAGCCAGTTTCTCAAGCAGAATATTGTGAGAAATGGTGTCAAAGGCTTTACTGAAGTCCGAGTATACTACATCCATAGCCTTTCCCTCATCCATTAAGCGGGTCACCTTGTCATAGAAGGAGATCAGGTTAGTTTGGCTGGACCTGTCTTTCATAAACCCTAGAAATAGGAACAGCTAACTTTAGTAGTCAAGAGTATTCCCTTCAAAACTTAAGATTTGGGGAGAGGTTTTTATCACAAAGGGTCAGTTATTTCGCAGTAGCATTTCTGTACCGTTTGGTTCTTGTACAATCTCAGAATTTGTTGGGCTAATGGTATAGCAGTCTTCATTTCTAAAGATGAACTTACACTATGAGAAAACTCAAGCACTTTTGTTGATTCATTACAAAAACAGATTATGAGATTCTCTATTTGAAAATACCTACATGTCACAAAAAGACGTTGCACTGGATCTGGCTGGGACCTTTCTTCATAGCAGCCCATATGGTGCTGTATTTTAGATCCGTGGCTAAAACAGTGCTGATAATACACCGATGTTTTGGATATTGCCGAACAGTGTTTGCTTTCTCTCTTTTTCCCCACTCTGCCCACCCCACCCCCCCAATAGCCTAGACATGGGCAAGTATTTGTGAGGATGCACATGTGGGACAGTTGACCCATACTGACCAAAGGGATATTCCATGTTATGAAGTCATGCTCAGCAATTAAAAAAAAGAGGGTTTGATCTTTCCAAAGTAGCCATTGCTTGGAGACTGCCTGGGCGTCAGTCTGCTGGTGGGAGGTGGTGAGTGATTGCTTCGGCATCACTTTTGGGGTTTTTTCCTCCCTTTTCTTCACAGTTTATCAACTGTCTTTTTCTTAACCCACATGTTTTTCCTTGTGTTTGGTTTTTTTTTTTTCTTTCTTCAAATTTGTCCCACATCCTGCTGTGAGGGAAGTGAGCAAGCAGCTGGTGGGTGGTTAGTTTCTGGCCAGGGTCAACACACTGCAGACATATAGAAATATGAAGCTCAGTAGGGCTTTTTCCTCCTAAAATTAATTCATTTCCAGATTTTAAGCCTCTCAAAAATTACTCCTTGATTTCAACACAAACCCAATACGTATCTTCACATACAGAATTCAAGTAGCCCTTCCACAACTTAAAAAAAACCCTAATGACAGCTAATGACTACTAGACAGTGCTACATGTCAAAAAAAAAGAGACTTATAAAGCACCATAAGCCAAGAACACACCACAGCATGGGATCTGCAGTGTAATGTAGAAGTCGCTTTCAGCATCGGCAGTGCTATCAGACACACCCCCACACACACATTGGCAAGACAGAGGCACAACACATTTTATCTGTTTTCTTCTCTATGGGTGTCTGAAAACACTTCTCGACACAGAACTGGAAGAGCAGAATAGGTCATGAGAAGGAAAAGAGGACAGGTAAAGAGATAGCAGCAGCAGCCTGCACGCGGAGGTTGGAGGGAGTGTCTTACCCTGGCTGGCCAATGGGGATAACCTTTCATCTTAGCAAAGATCAAGTCTCCGGGTTTGAAATCTCGGCTCATGTTTTCACAGCGATGTGAAATCTGCACTTCCTTTTCCCGCCACCGAGGTGCTTCCAGACGCTCAGGATCACACTGCTACAGATTAAAAAAAACAGGGGATGGGAAGACGATGCCAACAGAGCGCTCCACCAAGGGGAGCCCCCACCCCACGTCATTATCCTCCTGCCTTGTGGCTAGAAGGATACCGAAACCAAGCTGCCAAATACATTTACATCTACATACACGTGCCCACAGCCCCTCCTAGCGCAGACACCACCCAAACTCATCTCTGACCCCCAGACCCCTCTCCGCCCATGCGTAGCACCCCCTAACCTCATCCCAACCTGCTTACATTCGCACGTGACTTCCTCCCTCTGCTCGTGCTCTCTCACTCCCCTTCCCCACGCAATCAAGACCACATACATGCATATGAAACGTACTTTGTATAATATACATACATAAATACGAGATATATGTATATATACACGCTCCTCCACCAAAGCTTCCCCGAGGGCAACAGTGCTCCCGCTGTACCGTCTGTCCCCACGCGTATGCGCATGCGCCAGAACAGGAAGAGGGGCGGAGGAACAGCATTTTGCTTGCCCTTCCCCCATATCTTCAACGGTTGCAGTCTAGTCTTTACCACATTCGTGTCCGATCCCTTCAGGCTGCGGTAGAAAATACCACTATGCTCCCTCTCTCCCTCTAGAAAGCTTGTTAATACTAACTGGAGCGAAAAGAAAAACAAAACAAAGAATAAACAAGCCGGGCTGAAACAAGCTTAATCCTTTCCCTTGTGGGTGTGTAGAAGGCTAAAGGGGGGAAAGAAAGAAATGGTATTGTCTTCCAGCGTTAGAGAAGGGAAAGAGACCCTAATTTGTGTTCTCCCCCTATAGAACAGGTTAAATAGTTCACTCCTTTCGCGGCTGCTGCTTGGAGAGGGAGGAGAGGAGGGGATGTGATATCCTACAAGAAAGCTGGAGAGGGACTATTCGTAAAGGCTTGTGCTGATAGGATGAGGGGGAGAACGGGTATAAACTGGAGAGGGGCAGATTTAGACTAGACATTAGGAAGAATTTCTTCACCATGAGAGTGGTGAGACCCTGGAACAGGTTGCCAAGGGGAGTTGTGGCTGCCCCATCCCTGGAGATGTTCAAGGCCAGGATGGGGCCCCGGACAGAAGCCCACGGGCAGCTCCTGGTAAAAAGTGTGCAGAAAGAGAGAGAGAAAAGTCTGCTAAGAAGCGCTGATCCTGGACTTCCTGGAGCCGGGGAAAGGTTTGTTCTGGCTGAGGCGGCTTCATCTTGGCTTCAGGAGTCTGCATAATTTCTTCCCTTAGGTATGCAAAGCTGTGTTCCCTGTTCGCCACCTCCAAAGGACAATGGTTATTGCTAGTGATAGTTCAGGTTGGCAATTCACCTCTACTTTGCAAGTACGCTTTTGGGGCACTGCGGGGGGGAAAAAAAAAGTAACAGATGGTTTGGGGCCATTGGTAAGAGATGTCCTCCTCAAAGCAGGGTATAATGAGAACACCAACATGAAACTGCGTTGCAAGCTTTCCAAAGAGTGAAAAGAAAGAGTCAAGGTCCAACTGTAGTTAAGCAATTATTTTTCATGCAAACATTTTATTTTGGTGTTGGCTCATATGCAGTATAGAATGCTGCTTTTTCAGACCTGTGTGAGACTAATTCTGCTAATATTACATTCATTAGCTGCAATCTGGTAATTAGTGTTTCATGACTTAGGTCTTTGACCCTTTTCATCAGCTTTTTACTTGTGCATGCTTCAGGATATAATTATGATACTTTTGTACCTTAGATCTTCAAGTGTGTGGCTAGAAAGTTACTCAAAAGGCTGCACATAGTTTGTCCAAAAATGTGGAATGCCTATGTTTGTTCCACTATCTCTCAAAAGTAAGATGTACTTGCTCAGGAGTTACAGAGCATGACATTGTTATAGATCATCTGAAATACTGTTCTTTACTGTTCTTTATAATCAGTGAGAGAGAAAACTGAAATATGTGTCCTTTAAATATGTGAAGATAGGCTTGAGATGTAATATTCAATCCCCACTCTGGAATTTCTCACATCTTGTTGGTGCTTAGCTCCTGTGATGTTCTCAGAATGATATTTAGCTAAAACTAATGGTATGGTCAATTTTAGGCTTATTTTTGTCGAGGCAGAGAAAAAAATCCTATCCCTAGCAGAAATACCGAATTCCTAAGGGAAGCACAAGAGTTTATAAAAAAAATGAAATATCACTAACGCATTTGACAAGGACAAAAAAAAAACCCTGTATTTTCCTCACCTCCTACGCACAAATGCCTGACTGTTTGGGACTCTGTGGTGCTGTGTTTTGAATTTGTGATCAAACAGTGTTTTGGCTATTGCTGAGCAGTGCTTGCACAGAGTCAAGGCCTTCTCTGCTCCTCACACTGCCCCACCAGCGAGTAGACTGGAGATGCACAAGTTGGGAGGGGACACAGCTGGGACAGCTGAACCCAACTGACGAAGGGGATACTCCATATCCTATGACATCGTGCTCAGCAATAAAAGCTGGGGGAAGAAGGAGGAAGGGAGGACATTCATGGTTATGGTGTTTGTCTTCCCAAGTAACCATTACATGTGTTAAGGCCCTGCTTTCCAGGAAGTGGCCGGACATCTGCCTGCCAATGGGAAGTAGTGAATGAATTCCTCTTTTTGCTTTCCTTGAGAACATGGTCATTTTTTTGGTCTTTTGAAAATTAATATTTCTCAGGAATTAGAAGACTTATACCTTGTACAAGACTTAAGTGAAAATATTTTCTTTAAGGAAAGTACTGATTAAAGTATGCTTGCCTCCAGAAAATAGAAAGAATGTATATTAAAATACAATTTAAGAAGTAGAGAAAATGAATGAAGAAATTTAAGAGGCTTATATTTTGTTTGTAACCAGGCTCACTTATGCATTCTTAAGTAAACATAAACCTGAAACCACATAAAACATTCAAGTACAGCCTCTAATAGAATGGAAAAGTATATATTCTGCAAGCAGTCTTTATGATATAAACTGTACAGTGAAGTAAAAAACGATATTATTTCTTTTAAATTTTGGGTAGGAGCATATCACTATTTTTTTCCAGCAAATGGTTTTATTCTGAATGACAGTATCTGTAGAGCTTCAAGTAGAGAGCTGCTTGTGGTTTGACCTCGGTTGGTTGCCAGACCCCCACCCAGTCACTCTCTCACTCCCCCTCCTCAGCAGGACAAGGGGAGAAAATAAGATGAGAGCGCTCATGGGTTGAGATAAGGACAGGGAGATCACACACCAATTGCCATCACAGGTAAAACAGACTCGACTTGGGGAATTATGTTTTCATTTATTGCAAATTAAAAATAGAGTAGGATGGAAGGACAAAGCTAAAAAATACCTTAAAAAACCTTCCCTGCTTCTTCCCAGGTAATTTAACTCCTCCATTCCCAACTCCTCTACCTCCACCACTGCAGACCAGTGCAGGGGGGATGAGGAATGGGGGCTTGTAGTCAATTCATCACAGCTCATCTCTGCCACTACTTTTACTACTTTTCCTGGACATTTTTTTCTGCTCCAGCATGGGTCCCCCACGGGCTGCAGCTTCCTTCAGGGCATATCTAGCTGCTGTGGCATGGAGTTCTCCATAGGCTACAGTGTGGATATCTGCTCCACCATGGTTTTCTCCACAGGCTGCAGGGGAACAACCTGCTTCACTGTGGCCCTCTCCATGGGCTGTAGGGGTATTTCTGCTTTGGCACCTGGAACACTATTTCCTCCTCTTTCACTGACCTTGTTTTTTGCAGGGTTGTTTCTCATGCTTTTTTCCCCCGACTCATCTCTTACAACTGCTCTGTGGTGTTTTACCCTTTCTTAAATATCTTTTCACGGAGGCACTAACAGTGTCGCTGATTGGCTCAGCTTTGGTCAGCATTATGGAGCTGGCTGGAACTGGCTCTATCTGGCATGGGGGCAGCCCCTGGTCTTTCTCACAGAGACCACCCTTGCAGCCCCTGCTACCAAAACCTTGCCATGTAAACCCAATAGAGAGCTATTACTTGACGCTAGTCCACTAATAAGCAGTAGGTTATTGTTGCCACACTTGTTTCACAGAGCCTATATGAACTTAGAACCACTTCCTCCCCACAAGCAGTTGGTTAGCTGGATCTCATGTCTTTAAAACAGTAGTTCCAACTGATTTCCTGCAGGTGTGGGTTACATTACCTTACAGAGAGGCAATTTGATAACCTGTCTGAATACGAAACAGTTGCTCCTTACTCTTCCCGAGGTCAGGACCATACTGAAATATTGTATTTTCAGTCCTCCTGAATTTCAAGCACTGCACTTTATAAGTTAATGTTAAATTCAGTTAATATTATGGTTTTGATTTCTTTCTATTAATGCCTTGCTAAAATATTATGTCTTTATTTAGACTGAAATTTTATTGGCTTTACAGTAATATGTAAGACCTTTTACACGTTATATGGAGTTCTTTTAATATGGCAGGAAGGAAATGGTTGTTTGTCTGTCTTGCTGTAGTAATAGAGCTGTACTAGCCTAAATGAGTGCAGCAACACTATTTTGTCTGAAGTAATTTTTGTCAGTCAGTGAATGTGTACTACTGTGCTTTGTTGGGTTTTTTTTTTTAAAGATATGCACAGCATTTTAGGTAGGTGCTTTAGTCTGCTAGTAGGGTCAAATGCTTGGTAAATTATTATAGTGCTAAACCCTATTGGAATTTGGGAACATGGTATTTAAATCTCTATGAGTCCTTCCATGCTATCCCATAATTTGTCTGCTTTCCTAGAGCCAATACCATTTTCCTACTGATTGAGTTTCAAACTAGTTTTCAGACTGCAGACAGGCAACAGAGAGCAAGCCCTGTTCAGTACTGGGGTTTTCAACATCAAGAAAGTACTGTTTCATTTTTTGGAGCCACATCACAATGACTTTCAACTGCATGCACCTGGACAAAGTCAAACAAAATTATTTGTTTGGCATATAATGAATAAATTTTAAAAATACCATGTGATTCATAAATAGCAAAAATACAGATAAAAGACATTTGTGCAGATCAGATCACAAACTGAGCATAAAGATCTGTGACTGTTGCTTTGGAGGGTGTGAAAAGTTGAGGGAGCGATTGCCCCTTCCATTTACTGTATCCTGAAGGACATTACGATCAGGCTGTCTCTGACTCTACAGCTTAGAAAATTTCAACCCAAACAGTAATATTCTGGTAAAGCTAAAAGCAGCAGGAATTAATCTTGAAATAAAAAGTGCCAAGGGACTCTTACCTGATATATTTTGTAATTAAGATGCCATGCTTTTGCCTAAGCCCAATTCAGAATCTGAACCAACCAATTATTCTTTAAATATAGTATTAGGTATCATGTTTTCCTGAGTGAGAACTACTATCCCTAAAACATGCCTGATGTGTTTGGCAGACAGAAACATATGCATGTGTGTGTATCTATTTCAGCAGTTTGGGGAATTAATGGATTTACCTCGTACATTGTGCAGGCTCCCTGGATGCATTCAGTAAATGATATGACACAGGCACAATGACTGGCGAGAACCTAGCACAACCTCCTGGGTGGCACATTTCCCCAAAGGTGGATCAGTTGGTTCCCTGGGAGCAGCGAAGCAGGATTTGTTCATGTATAAATTCCTTAGACTAGGACCCCTCATCTGCAGATCTCATTAACAGTGAGAACACACACAAAGAAATATTATATAGGCTCATAGAATCATTAAGGTTGGAAAAGACCTCTAAGATCAAGTCCAACCGTCAGCCCAACGTCACCATGCCTACTAAACCATGTCCCAAGTCTAAATGCTTTTCAAACACCTCCAGGGATGGTGATGCAACTTGAGGCCATTTCCTCTCATCCTAACAGTCATTACTTGGGAGAAGAGACCAACCCCCGACCTCGCTACAACCTCCTTTCAGGTAGTTGTAGAGAGCGATAAGGTCTCCCCTCAGCCTCCTCTTCTCCAGGCTAAACAATCCCAGTTCCCTCAGCCGCTCCTCGTAAGACTTGTGCTCCAGACGCTTCACCAGCTTTGTTGCCCTTCTTTGAACACGCTCCAGCAACTCAGCATCATTCTTGGAGTGAGGGGCCCAAAACTGAATACAGTGTTCTGGGTGTGGCCTCACCAGTGCCGAGTATGGGGGCACGAGTATGGGGGCACGATCACTTCCCTGGTCCTGTTGGCCACACCATTTCTGATACAAGCCAGGATTCTCTTGGCCACCTTGGCCACCTGGGCACACTGCTGGCTCATATTCAGCCAGCTGTTGACTGACACCCCTAGGTCCTTTTGCACCAGGCAGTTTTCCAAGCACTCTTCTCCAAGCCTGTAGCGTTGCATGGGGTTGTTGCAACCGAAGTGCAAAACCCGGCACTTGGCTGTAGCGATTAATGCACAGTGAGGTGTCCATGAGGTGGCAAACGAGATCACTTTATTGAGTGGACGCAAAACCTTATATAGTGTTTCTGTACCCAATCAGCAGCTACCCTAGCGAATTCCCACCAATGAGAATCCCACAGTTACAGTGATAGAGTGCAACCCACTATTTACCACAGATGTGCCCTTTATCTTCATGTTTTCTGTCTAATGCATTCTTTTCTTGTTAACTCACGGGTCTTAGTAAAGATTCCAAGGTTTCAACAAGCCAACAAGCATGAGAACACCAGCTGTTTGCTCTGTGCTTGCTGCTAATATCACAGGTATGCCAAGGCATCGGCCGCTTGTCCCAGCATACGCGCAACAGTGGAATCTTTTATGCCCGCACTTGGCCTTGTTGAATCTCATACAGTTGGCCTCAGCCCATCGATCCAGCTTGTCCAGATCCCTCTGTAGAGACTTCCTACCCTCAAGCAGATCAACACTCCCGCCCAATTCCGATCAAGGCCTGATCCCCCTGGTTGTCCTGCACATGCCTGGTGAGTGCACTCAAGATGAACTGCTCCATAATCTTCCCCGGTATCGAGGTCAGACTGATGCCTACCTGTTGATTAATTTCATGGCATGCTTTAGACTGACAGTGACACTGTGTTCCACTGTTGTTTTTCACTTGCTAGATTTGCATGATGAAAGCATCTCTTTAAGGGCCCTCTGATCTCTTCAGAGCTGGGAGAAGTTCAGTTCTGAGCTTATTCTGAAACAGGCTGTATCACTGCAGTACGTAATCTGAACATGCTGTTTTGCTAAGCGTTTCAAGTAGGGCATGAGGGTATCCACAGATCCAGATGTTGACAAATTTGAAAGGACTTGTGTTCCAGTAATCTTTGCCTAGTTTGCTTCAGTCTTTTGTCTCCTCACATCCCTCCCCTATCTCCATATATTTGCCTAATCGTTGCCTTTATACTGTGGCCTAGATGGATGAGCCAGAGAAGTGGGGATAGTTTTGTATGTAAATAATTTCCTTCTATGCACAACTTTGAAGCACCCTCCCCCCGAGTGTGGTGTGCTCATGCCTTCAGTCACATGGATGTATCTAGTCTGTCCGCCCTACCCCCCTGCCTTCTTAGTTCTTAAGAAAGGTGAGTATTGTTTGGGACTAGGCCTCTGTTACTGACTAGACCTCCAGGGAAACAAATTAAGAGACGGGAAATTTTTTCTTGGCATTCAGACTCAGCTTTCTTGGCCATATGCAGGTGTCTGTTTTGCTATTTGCTTGTGATTTACATTTCTTTTTTTCTCTCCATAGAAAGAGGCATATTTTTGCCTGTTTTCTCTCTCCTGATTTCAGACAGCCCTCGGAAACCTTATGCTTTGATACTCTCTGAATACGACCATCC
>WAAB01002633.1:0-16312 GCA_013389865.1 Piaya cayana
TCCTGCCCCTGCTGCCCCCCAGCTCGTCTCCTGCCCCTACTGCGCCCCCCAGCCTCTTCTCCTGCCCGTACTCCCCCCCCAGCCTTTTCTCCTGCCCCCCGCAGCCTCGTCTCCTGCTCCAGCTGCCCCCCGCAGCCTCGTCTCCTGCTCCAGCTGCCCCCCGCAGCCTCGTCTCCTGCTCCAGCTGCCCCCCGCAGCCTCGTCTCCTGCTCCAGCTGCCCCCCGCAGCCTCGTCTCCTGCTCCAGCTGCCCCCCGCAGCCTCGTCTCCTGCTCCAGCTGCCCCCCGCAGCCTCGTCTCCTGCTCCAGCTGCCCCCCGCAGCCTCGTCTCCTGCCCCTACTGCGCCCCCCAGCCTCTTCTTCTCCTGTCCCTGCTGCCGCTCAGTCTCTGCCCCTGCTCCCCACCCCAGTCTCTGTTTGCTGCTCCTCCTGACCCCCAACATCTGCTCCTGTTCCTCCTGCTCCCCAGCCCCTGTTCCTGCTGCTCTTGCTGCCCCCGCCCCCTTTCCACTGCTCCTGCTGCCTCACCAGCTTCTCCCACCCCAAGCTCTCTCCCCCACTCCCTCTCAGCCTCCAGTGCCCTCTACCTCTGCTGTGCATGCTGCCCCCCTCCCAGCCTTCTGCACCGTCTGCACCTTCTGCTCCTCTTTCCCCCCATGTGCCACTGCCCCCCTGCTTTCTGTGGGGCAGGAGCTGCTTGCAGTGGCACGAGCTGCCCAGGGAGGTGGATGAGTCCCCATCTCTTGAGGGATTTAAAAGATGGGCAGATGAGGTGCCTAGAGATGCGGTTTAATAGTGGACAGGTACGGTTGGACTCGATGATCTCAGAGGTCTTTCCCAACCCAATGATTCTATGGTTCAGCCTCCAGAGCCTCTGTTTGCACCAGCGCCTCGAGTGTGCAGCCGGCAGCAGAGAGAGAGAGATGGGGGTTTTATCTCCAAGAGATGCTGGGCTCTCTTCCCAACTTGTCCAAAAATGCTTCTGCGAGGTGGAAATAAATGGCTTTGCGGTGCCGCTGGCTGCCAGGTGCCCAGCTCGGTGATGGAAGGGACGATGCGGGTCTTGTCTGAGCAGAACCTCAGAGCACAGCGCTGACTGAAAGGTTCTCGAGTGCCACAGAGGCAGCCTTGAAAATGAAGGTGAAATGCTTATGAGGCTCAGGAGCATCTGGCAGCCCTTCATCCCCGCTGGACTGTTTCACAAATTTCTTCTGGGAAACACTGAAGCGTTTTGGAGGATTTGTTTAAAACCAGAATGAAATATTGTAACGTACGCTTTTTTCTCTCAAATGAGATGTTTGGTTCTTAATGTATCAAATCTTTAAGTGTTTGTCTAAGATGCTGTAGATAGTTGGCTGAAATTGTTATTTGGCTTCATTATGTCTCCCCGAAAGGTTATCTCGGTATGGATTTGCTCCTTAATTCCGTAGCTTAATTTTTATAGCTCTTGTAGCACTCAACAAGAAATTATGGACATCAAAAATCATTTTGCGAGCCATAGAAATGCTGTTTAGATAAGGCTGGAGCAATTGGAGCAGTTGATGGCAGAGGAACCGAGGACCAGATCCTTATCAATTGTTAATAGAGCCAATTTATAGAGAGGTAATGGTTTGGTCCAAATGCTTTCCTTTTGCTATAGCAACAGTTATGACCTCAGGTAATTAAGTTCAACCTCTTTTTTTCTTTCGAATGTGAAGCTTGTTGGAAATTAAAAGCTCTTGTGAACTATTAATTTCTCAATGCTAAAAAAAAAAAAATAAGCTGCAATTTAAGTAGCCCTGGAAACAAATGCAATAACTGCTTTTGGTGCCTTCTTCGATCTTATTACAGTCTCCAGATTTGGATTCTTCACGCTTCTGTGCTGTTGCGGGGAAAAAAGTTGTGGGTTGTCTGCAGCAAGGTTGCTGTTTGACTGCTCGTACTACATGTCACGCGAGGGCTTTAAACCTTTTATGTTGTTCTGCACTCAAATGGCCGATGTGATTAGCCCCCTTTCTTTTTTCAAGGTGACTTTTTGCTCGAGCAGCTCTAAAACCCATGCTGGCATCTTTGGCTGGCATCTACTTGCTTTTTCCCCCTCCCCCCTTCATTCAGCGGTGTTGCACCAATTTTCTTGTAGGCTGGGACTCTGTGTTTTCGTGGCTGCACGAAGCCATCTGAGCTCAGGATGGATGTTCTGCAGCCTTTGCTGCTCCCACAGGCTTGGTCACCATGCACAATCCTGCAAACCAGCCATTGCATTTGAGCTGCTTCAGATCACGGTGCATATCACCTTCCCTGCAGGGGTTTAAGGGACGGGTGGACAAGGTGCTGAGGGACATGGTTTAGTGTTTGATGGGAATAGTTGGACTCGATGATCCGGTGGGTCTCTTCCAACCTGGTTATTCTACAATTCTACGATTGTGGTGGTATTTCTTGATAAAGAACCACCAGCTGCAGGGAAGGCTGTGGTGTCCTCTCCTAGCTTAGAGGAATAGACCCCAACCTTTTGGGTGAACTCTCAGGCTTTGCGTAGTGTCTTCTGACATAAAAGCCGAAACTGCTCTGGAAGGAATTCCCCTGAAACCAAAGGAAATGCTGCAAATGGATGCGATGCTCCACTTTGTTTACTTCAAAATACTCTTGACTCGATTCTAGCTTCTGCATTACTGATTTCTGCATTACGTGATAGGTTAAAAGCTGTTTGCTCACATGTATTGCTAAAAGCAGGTGTGTGTGATAGACTCCCCTCTCATCCCCAGCTCTTAGACTTCTAATGTTTAGCCACAAGTGTTGTTAGTTTATTTTTTTGTTTGTGTACAACAGCTGATTTTATGCAAGCATCTACCAGTTTTGATTTTTCTGAACAGGGATGTCCGTACAGGCTTATGTTGTGCAAATCTGTGCCGCGCTCAAGTGAGGGAAAGAAATTAGTAGTAAATCTGAGTTTACAGTGGTTGTCCAGATCTAATCAATTTTTCTCTCGATTTTGGGGAGCTTTAAACCGCAGCCCGATAGCTGCTGATGTGAGGGGAGATCAGATTCTGCAAGGAGCCTGTTGTCAGGTCAGGGCAAGGTGATGCTGAGCTGTGGTTTAGGACGCCAGGCTGCATGGAGATGCTGTATAATTTTGGAGTTAACTCTCTCTTGATATTTGTTGCATATTTGTTGCTTGGTTTAAGCTGCTCGGATATACAGTGTCCATTGGTGTGTCCTCCCCTTATTATGAGTGAGAGCAATTAGTGTTCTGTCAGTCAGCGTGCGATAAAAATAAGTAATTTCTAAACCGGCTGTAGAAAGACATTTAAAAAATTCCATGTATAAACCAACCAGAGTTCCTTGAAGGTGGAGGCTGCCCTTTCAGTTCCATCAGTGTTAGCGGCAGCCTAATCCAAACACCATCATGTTTTCTAGCAGTTAGTTATTTTCTAAATATACCTGAAACCAGCCAGTCCCCTGTTTTGCTGTAGGATTGTAATTTCAAGCAGCATATGAGTCAGAGGTCTCCAGAACCGCGAACTGAAATAGTTCTATTTGCTGTGATGGCATCAGCTGAGCATACAAAACACCTCCTTAAAAAAAATTGTGAGAAACAGCATTGCTGTAAAAGAGCAATTCATAATATAACAATGTACTTGTCGCTTATTGATACAGCGACTTTAGTTTATTAAACATTTATTTGTAGCCCCAGTAACGTTGCAGCTGAGGCTTCTAATTGGAATTTGGAAAGCCTAATCAATTTTGATTTCATCCCGAGTGCTCTCTATTTGAGGTGTTTACATTAGTGCTGAGGAAAAGCAATGCCTTAACTCCGCGGGTGCCTGGTTTGTGGTGGTTACAGGCTGTGCTTGTCCTACTGGGGGTGTCTTTGGGCAGGTGAAACTGCCGAGCCCGACTCGATGCTGGTGTAAATGGTTCTGACTCCAAACTTAAGAGTGATGCGCTGAGGTCTGGATATACCCTGCAGCAAATACGTCTCATGGAAGCAGTGCAAAATGAGTCCTGTCAAGACCAGGTACGTCATGGTGACTTAATTCAACTAGGCTTAATTTTGCCGTTAGCAGGTAACTCGCCTCGTTAATGGATATTGCTCAGACTGAGCAGCAGCCCTGTCACTTGGATGCTGTAGAAATGCCAGCCCTGCTTCGTTAGGTGGTCATTATGCTTCCATATTGGTCTGTTCTAGCACGCTCTGCAGCTGCTGTGAAAGGTCAGAACTTCCCACAGTTACTGTGGAGGTGGTACCAGACCTCTGAAGACTCCTTTAGTGTTTTTAATGTGAAAAGTAGTGACCCACTCTGGTATTATAGAATCATAGAATCACCAGGTTGGAAGAGACCCACCAGATCATCGAGTCCAACCATTCCCATCAATCACTAACCCATGTCCCTCAGCACCTCGTCCACCCATCCCTTAAATCCCTCCAGGGAAGGCGAGTCAACCGCCTCCCTGTTCAGCCTATTCCAGTGCCTAATGACCCTTTCAGTGAAGAATTTTTTCTTTATGTTGAGCCTGACCCTGCCTTGGTGGAGCTTGAGGCCATTCCCTCTAGTCCTGTCCCGTGTCACTTGGGAGAAGAGCCCAGCTCCCTCCTCTCCACAACCTCCTTTCAGGTAGTTGTAGAGAGCAATGAGGTCTCCCCTCAGCCTCCTCTTCTCCAGGATAAACACCCCCAGCTCTCTCAGCTGTTCCTCATAAGACCTGTTCCCCAGCCCCTTCCCTGGCTTCGTTGCTCTTCTCTGCATTTGCTCCAGCCCCTCAACATCCTTCTTGTGCTGAGGGGTCCAGAATTGAATACAGGATTCAAGGTCCCCAAACAAGTTCAGATGAAGCGTGGAGCTCCCCTGGCTGAGGTTCCAAGGGACTGGCATGAGGCTGTGCATGCATGTGACATGTGAGTTACTTTGAGTAACTGCACTGGTTCTCCTCCCAAATTCATTAAGAAAAACCCCACAAGGCAAGAACCGTTGCTCAAAGTGGATGGTGTTGTGGTGGGAATCCTTGCTTGCATCTTCCTGGTCTCCTGGTGCAGGGTGGTGATGGGGCCCTGCCAGGCAGATGCTGCTGCTGTTCAGTAGGATGAGTCAGAGAGCGGTGGGGAATGTTTGGGACGGAGGAAAGCGAGTGAAGACCTCGCAGCATCAAGTGGGACACCTGCATTGTGGTTGGAGAAACACATCAGAGCTCTTCACCGCAGTTTGATTCAGGTCTTGCAAGTTTTTGTGGGTTCAGTGACCATCTGGGCCGGTGCCCTCATTGAAGAATGAATTGTCTGTTCCTGCCTGTTGGGTGTCAGCTGGCAGACCCCAGCTCACTGGCTGCCCTGCAAGCTTGGTCACAGCCTCAGGGAGTGACAGTGGCTGGATGTGCTCCAGGCAGCATCATCCCCTGAATTGCAGGGGAGTAGTGGTATCTTCTGCCGCATTTCTGGAAGCCTTTAATGGTCAAGGAAGCAAATGTGGGTGCCTGGGGCTTTCCTGAAGGTCTGTTGAGGGCACTAGTGTGTGTCCTTGCCTGAGCGACCCTGTTCTGCTAGGGGTTCTGGAGATGGGATGAAGTCACCCTGTGGTTTCTGCAGTACCGTGATCTCATGGTTTGATGTTGTTTGCTCTTGGTTGCTGTAGTTAGATTTAGAAATCCCAGAGCTCTCGTTCTGCAGGTGCTTCGTGGGAACATCCCGTGGAGGGTAGTTTTGGGGTAAATACTTTACAAATCAGCTACGCTGTGGGAATTCATTTCTAACACACTGATGGGTGCAAAAAAGGAAAATCAGTGTTTTGCTGCATGTGCTGCGAGGGCGCAAAGCTCCCTCCGTACTGTCAGCTGAAGCTTCTGACACGTTATTGAATCTGAGCTGGGTTTTGTTGCGAGATGATTGTTTTATGACTCTTATCTTGTTTTCAACAGACGTGAAACGATGAAATCAAGAAGCTTTTGGTTCTCTCTTGTATTGCTTGGGGTTTTCTCGTCGGTCACGAGAGGATGGCTGGACATGGACAGGAGCAGAAGGCTGTATTCGGATGCAGGGAGGTTGCATCAAGAGGTACCGTACACCTGCTGCTGCTGCAGCTACAACTCCTGTTTCTATTTTTGTGCTGTGCTCAGGCTCTCTGTGCTGTGAAAACAGAAAACGAATGATGTATATTTGTATTAAACACCTGAGGAGATCAGTGAAGAAAGAGCGAAGCAGAAGCTCTTTTGCTTTTTAAGTGTATAGTGACACCGTTCTGGCAGTGAAATCGTGCATCTGGCCATTGCGGAGATGCTGCCTTTGCCCCAAAGGCTTTGTGTCCTGAGGCTGCTGGGACCAATGAAACTAAAGTTATAAGCAAACTTGATCTGGCTTTTCATTTGAGTCACTGAACCTTCATGTGAAACCTGAAACAAGTCCCTATTCTCATAGGTCTCCTGTGCAGACTGTCCCAGCGGGGTTGGTGGCTTTCTGGAGCAGGGCTTGCAGTGTGGATTTGCTCCACAGACGTGGGTAGATTAAGATTTTTTCCCATCTTTGAGTCTGATGCATGCGAACGCGGCCATAAAAATCCAGAGATGTGATTTTCATGAAGAGAAGATCGTAGAATCATAGAATAACCAGGTTGGAAGAGACCCACCGGCTCATCGAGTCCAACCATGATGGATGCTGAAACAGTTTTAGTCATTTAATTAGTCCCCAAATACTGTAGGTTTGTTAAATGATCACTGAAATGCCTGAAAATAGGAAATCGTGGGGCAGGCAGGGAAAAAAGACAGTGGTACCTTTTAAACTGCTATTGCCTGGAACACTTATATACATTAGTCAGTGCTAGGCTAATGATGAGCCCTCAGTGGATTCAGGCTGCAGTTGGATCTGATTAAGCTTCAGGATTTTGTTCTAGTTGGAGAATCCTGTTTCTCCCAGTCACATCCCACCTCCAGGTGCCCACAGTTGTGTATTGTTTCAATAAAGCAGTTGAAGCCGATTCAAAAGGTGCTTTTTCACTGCTCAGCAGGACTTGAAAAATCATTTCAGTGGAGCTGGTGATTCTGCAGGTCCAAGTTCTGTCTCGGGTGTATTTGATCCTTGAGGTCTTCACCCTCTCTTCTGTAGAAGTGAAGATAAACAATTCTCCAACACACCTCCACTGCTCTTTTGTTGCTCTGTAGAGACTCAGGTAGTACGTAGCACTCTGTTAAACACCTTCTTGTGCTGTCTCAGATCACTCATTTTGAATAAAAAAGACAAATTTTGCGTGCTTTTGCGTTTAAAACCTCTCATTCTTCACTAATTCCGCGTTCGCTTTGATTTTTTTTTTTTAAGAAGTTACTCTGAGGAATTAAATTCATTACTCAAATGATTTATTTTAACATAAATTGCAGAAGCGCTGTACTACTTGAAAGATATTAATTCATTTGATCTTCCTCTAAAAACCGTGAAGTTATTGTACCAATTACTTGATCTTGCTTGAGGTGAAAGGATCCACGCTAGGAATATATATTTGTTCTGATTTGTGCAGAATTTATAACAGGAGCGAGTATTAAAATTCTTAATGTACAAAGGATGCAGCTAAAATAGCTTCAGGGGATGGAAGTTATGATGCAGATTGGGACAGAAAGGTTGTTCCGTGAGAGATGCTGTTTATTCAGTGCGGTACCAAGCACCCAGGTGAATCTGGAGGCCCTTTCAGGTAGGTCAGTGAAGTTGAGAGAACTGCTGCTTGCTTTCAAAATGTGTGTAGTTTCCTTCAGTAAATAGAATCATAGAATCACCAGGTTGGAAGAGACCCATCGGATCATCAAGTCCAACCATTCCTATCAAACACTAACCCATGTCCCTCAGCACCTCGTCCACTTGCGCCTTAAACACCTCCAGGGAAGGCGAATCAACCACCGCCCTGGGCAGCCTGTTCCAGTGCCCAATGACCCTTTCTGGGAAAAACTTCCTCCTAATCTCTAGCCTAAATCTCCCCTGGTGCAGCNTTCTTGGCCACCTGGGCCACTGCTGGCTCATGTTCAGTCGCTGTCGACCAACACCCCCAGGTCCTTCTCCTCCAGGCAGTTTCCAGCCAGGCTTCTCCCAGTCTGTAGCTGCTCAGGGTTGTTGTGCCCCAAGTGCAGGACCCGGCATTTGGCCGTGTTAAACCTCATGCTGTTAGACTCAGCCCAGTTTAACCTTAATATGCTTTTAATAATACAAATCACCTCAAATCCTTCTCTAGCGATACTGGGCTTCGTTCAGTTTGGAGCTCCTCACGCATGAGAAGTTCTTGTTTGTGGTTTGATTAATATGTAATTCTGCTAACGTGCGTTGAAAACATCGAGTCGCTAATAGAAGAGCTGCTAGCAATACGCCGAAATTGCTTTAAAAAATGTTTAAAGGGTTAATTCACAGGTCAAACAATTTGAAGTGTGCTCTGATCTAGAATTCCTGCGGACTTCATGAAAGCAAACACTTGGGTACGGGTCGCCGACCTCCACTAATACTTGTTCTGATCTACATAGGAACAAGTTTACTGAATCAAAAACATTGCTTAATTTATCTTCAGATTGCTAAATCGATTTCTTCATGGTCTGTGGTGGAATTATTGCAGTTGTGCTTTGCATTTATAAAGGAAAACTAAGTCTCGAGGCCGCAGACTGCAATATAGAGCCTTTCAGCCTGAGGAATTAACTCTAACACAGCACTGGTGTGTGTTTTCCTGACGCTCAGCCTTCCAAGTCTCAGATTTATGGGGTGTTCTTCAAAAGAGGTTTTTTTTCTGAGATATTTTTAGTCCTGATTAGAAAAGTTAATAAAAATGTGCATGCAGTCTAAAATTCAACGGGTAGAAAATGAATTAAGATAGAAAACCTAATTAAAAAAAAGGACAATGTTCATATTGAACTGCAAAACTCCCAACTTGCCTGGTCCATATTAATTTTTGGAGAGCGTTGCTGTCACTTTTACATTGTGCAACTCCATTGTGAGGGTGCTGGAAAGCTTTTAAAGCTTCTGGGTGTTGCCCTCGGAGTTCTTTGGAGCTAGGAGGTGCAGCTTCCCGAGGTCGAGCCATCGTGGGACTAAATCCTACTTAGTATATGCCAAAATACCTAAATGTAGAGCTTGCCAGCTCTGGGTAGGTGCTTTTGGAGAGGTTTTGCCTCTCCCTTCAGCAAGTGATGATTCCATGCAGACAGTTTAGAGGTGACCACCTTTCACGGGCAGCATTGTGCTGACTTTAAAGGGCTTTAGAGTTGCCCGTGAAGAAATTCTCAAATTCATAGCTGTGGGTCGTTGCCACTGGTGGTGGCTGAAGGACGTTTCCAGCGTGTGTAGCAGAAGAGAAATAACCCTGGGTCCGAAATAACCCTGGAGCTCAGATTTCTCTCCCTCCGTACTCAGCCCTGGTGAGACCGCTCCTCAAATCCTGGGGTCAGTTGTGGGCCACTCAGCACAAGAAGGATGTTGAGGCTGTGGAGCGAGTGCAGAGAAGAGCAACGAAGCTGGGGAAGGGGCTGGAGAACAGGCCTGATGAGGAACGGCTGAGAGAGCTGGGGGTGTTTATCCTGGAGAAGAGGAGGCTGAGAGGAGACCTCATTGCTCTCTGCAACTGCCTGAGAGGAGGTTGTGGAGAGGAGGGAGCTGGGCTCTTCTCCCAAGGGACAGGGGACAGGACGAGAGGGAATGGCCTCAAGCTCCACCAGGGAAGGTTCAGGCTGGACATCAGGAAAAAAAAATTCACAGAAAGGGTCATTGGGCAGTGGCAGAGGCTGCCCAAGAAGGGGGTTGATTCACCTTCCCTGGAGGGGTTTAAGGGACGGGTAGACAAGGTGCTGAGGGACATGGTTTAGTGATTGACGGGAATGGTTGGACTCGATCCGGTGGGTTTCTTCCAACCTGGTTGTCCTGTGATTCTGTGATTCCTGTGATTTGAAGGAGAACTTGGCCAGGAGATTCTGATGGAGAGCCAGTGGTACTGTCTCACTCAGTCTCTACGAGATAATCCTACTAGTGGTAGCTCAGACTGATTTTTTTCAACCTACTGGAGTTGAAAAAACCACCTTACTGAACACTGAAATCTGACAGCTCGCTTTGTTTTTCCTGTTCCCTGCTCTGTGAGGGGATGTTTTTCTGTCTGTGCTAAAGCCAAGCTGGTCTTGCCACGATTCTTCGGGCAGGTGTCTCATCTCTTCTCAGCCCCTGGTGCAGCAGAGCAGCTCTGCAGGTCTTCATTAGCTCTTCCAGGAGCAGGGCTCACATCTGCTGCAGGGAGCTCCTCAAACACGAGTCGCCACAGCGCTGTGTCTCAAAAATTAAGTTCTGCGTTATGTTTTCCAGGGCTCAGCTGGCAGGTAGCCTGAACAATCTTGTCCTAGCCGAGTAGTGTGAAAGTGGAGAATAATCCTGTGTTGTGGTACACGTTCTGTTTTGTTTTGTGCTGAATTGTTGAAGGAAATACGTGGCTGATAGCTCCTGAGTGGCTACAGTACAGCCTGGCAGGAGCGCTGCGGGCTGCTCTGGGCTTCCCAACCAGAGCTGCGCTGTGGTTTCGTAGAAATACTTAATTCCTTTCATGCCACACTCTATTTTTGCCACCCATCCTCCTTATTTAAGAAGCTGGAGATACCAGAATCATGCAAACAGCTTCTCATGCTCCTGCTGGCAGAAGAGCTGTGGTCCTGGGGAGGCTCCTCCAGTGCAGAGCTCACCAGTGATGCTCTGAGGACTTACAAGTGATGCTCCAAGTGCTCACGTGAGTACCAGGGGTTCTCGTGGATCCCAGCACTGGGGTGTTTGCTTTTCCTCTCTGTCCTGCAAGATGCTTATACCTGATGCGCAGTGACTGTTCCCCATAAGGAAAATCTCCAAGATGTGGTGTGCAGTAGTTTATCCACTTTGAACTGTGCCAGCATGGTTCAAGGGTAAACAAGACCAGCTGTGCCTGTATTCAAACTCCTTCATAATTTTAACCTATTATTTGTTGCCTTATCTGGCTTATGTCTTAAATTCTTTTGCCAGCCTCCAAGTATTACACCAACGCTTATTTTTATGCTAATATATGTAGCAAAGATGCTTATTTCTTTAAGGTACTATAACTTTTCTACTGGCATTTGGAAGGTGTTGGCTGTATAGGATATCCATCATTTGTCTTTTTCTTCAGTTATTATTTTCATTGGCATCTGAACTGCTTAAAATCTTTGAGTTATCGCTTGGATACTAATAACCTGGAATTTCAGTGCCTTAGTTGGAGGTAGCTAGTGGTTTGATGCTGTCCCCCGGGGAGCAGAGGGACCGTGGGCTTGGATCACCCAGCTCTCTACTGATCTGCAGCACGAGCTGACTGCAGGATTCATATTTCAGTAAGTTTGTTTTTTTTTTCCTCTCAAGTCACAGTCGAGCAACTGTGAAAAATCATACCTAGGTGGGGAAATGCTGCTATATTCCTGAAGCAGAGAACCAGACCAGAGTTAAAAAACATCTTGGAAAAGAAATCTAAAGCAATTTTAACTTGACTGTGATGCGGCGGAGGGGTTCAGATGTTCTGTTCAGAAGCTACTTAACCTTAAAAGACTTGGGGAGGGGGAAAGATTAGTCAATAATGTAGCATAATTTCCCTTCAAAAAAAGGCTGTAGCTGTAGTTTTTAAAGGAAGACAGTTCTACTTAAAGCACTTGCTACCATTGAGCAAGGAAATTCTTGGATTTTGAGATTAGGAGGAGTTCATCTGCCAAATTTGGTGCTTCATAAACAGGCATCGTGTGAGCTTCCCTATAACAACATGGGAATTTATGAAGCTGTGCCTGGGTTTTCTCATCTGAAGTCCAGAGATAGTAGTGAGGAAAATCAGAGATGCAGCAATTGCCTCAATTAGCTACCGTATGGGTAAGCAGATGATACAGGGTGATGTGAGACATCAGAGCTTCTCTCAGTGTTTATACCAGACAGGACAAATCCAACTTGCAAGCATCTGTACCGATACCAAGCTTTCTGTCAGCGGCAGCACGTGATTTATGTTTTTGCTCGTGCCTGCTCAAAAAAAAAAAAAATAAAGTGGATGTTCTCTGTCTCATTAGCATCTTTTTTTTGAAAATATAGAGTGCTCGTGGTTGTAAACAAAATCCTGATTGTCAAACTCAGCTCTGTATTAGTCATAAGCACTGCAGATGCTGCAATCTCTGTGTAGTGCGCTTTGCCCAGCCCTGTGCTGGATGTCAGTGTAATTTTCTTGACCCCCGTCACTTGAGATGAGGTAGAACATGCTCTGAAGGGGGGGGAAAAAAATCCCAGGGTTGATAAACTATTAATAGGAACAGCCACTTCTTTATTAATTGGCTAAATGAGTCAGGGCTGCGTATTTGGAAATTGTGCAGCAGTTAGGCAGAGCCCAAGAGCAGGTCCCTGGAAATTTGGTGTGTGCAGAGGTAACATCTAATTTATTGATAGACCCAGCGTGAGCCCAGCTGTGGTCTGAATTTCCCTTGTACTCTGCACAAGCTCTGCAGTCTCTTCCCATTACAGAAAGTATCTGGGAAGAGGGTTGCTGCAGTCCGCTGGCTTGGGTACCCGTTGGGTTCCACGCTGGGTGCGTGTTAAGCATCGTGCTTGTGGGATCAAAAGCTGCTAATAAAGAGGATGCTAAACACACAGCTGTAGAGCTGAAGTGATCTTAACTGAGAAATTGGTATCCTCGGTGTGGTGGTGGGTCTGTTTCCTGGGCTTGGCTTGTTAAAGCCATTCAAAAGCAGCACCCTGAGGGGTGTAAACCTGGATACTGAACAGGGCTGTCCAGCAAACTTGAGTTTGATCAACCATGGGAGAACTGAAGCCAAACCTTCCATTATCCAAGAGTGAAAAACAAAAAACCCGCACGAATTCAGGACTTTTTTCAGAAGTAAGAGACTTTGAGAAAGAAAGCTTTTTACTGTGGAGCGTTTTGGTGGAAAGCAGAGCCTGGGCTAGGAGGGTGCCATGTGCACCCTGCGAACAGTGGGATGTCCCTCCTTTTCCAGTGAAGCCAGGAGATGAGGGGCCTCCTGCTTCAGCAGCAAAAGCTCATGTAGCCTGTTCTCCGTGCAACAGGGATTTACAGGAAGAAGAGGGTGTCGCCTTGGATAAGGCACAATGCTCTTTGTAGGTATATAGGACACATGCAGACATGTTTTTATACTGAGGCATTTAAAGGTTTTTTTTTTTGCACTGACACCAAACGACCTGAAAGTGCTTTTTTCTGCTTGGATCCATCACTAATTGTCAGTAAATCCATTTGCAGCACGTTGGCTCCCAAGCACTGTACCACGTTGTGTATTCCCTCTGTGTAGTTGTGTTCCAACTCTGCACAATCGAGTTCCCCAGCACCACGTTGGTTCTGAATGAAATCTGATTCCTCATTCTAGAGGTGCTCTGCTCGTCCGTGGGGCTGTGATTCAGCATTAATCAGGGGCCTCTAACACAAACCTGCCATTACGGCTTGGCAGGACATCTCGATGCCGTCGTCGGAACGACTGGTGTTCCCTTTTTTGTAAGAGCAGAAAANAGAAAGGGTCATTAGGCATTGGAATATGCTGCCCAGGGAGGTGGTTGACTCGCCTTCCCTGGGGGTGTTTAAGTCACAAGTAGACGAGGTGCTGAGGGACATGGGTTAGTGTTTGATGGGAATGGTTGGACTCGATGATCCAATAGGTCTCTTCCAACCCGGTGATTCTATGATTCTGTAAATCACATAAGGTTCACACAGGTGTTTGATGCTCAACGTGCTGCGGGTGAGCAGAGCTGCGTGATAGTGGGTAGCAAACTGTATTTGTGGCTTTTTTCTCCTTCCTAATCCAGGTAGGGTTAATAATTGTACTTGATGACGCCCAATCTGCTCTCGTGCCCTGCCGCCGCGTTGGTTAGTCTTTTGGAGAGGTGGCTTTTCACTAGCTGCGTGTCTGGTGTGAAGCAGAACTGGAGAAAACAAACCCCATTGCTTTTCCACAGAACAATGATTAGACACTTCAGGTGCAGAACAGAGGGGCCTTTTATTCTGCATTCAATGGACTAACAGTAAAAAAAGGAAGAAAATGGGCACTAAAAGCAAACCTCGACAAATAGAACTGTTGTATCGCATTAATGAAATGCCATTTGAAATGGTCTTCATGAGGAAGCTTTGTAGAAGGAGTGAGAAATCTGAAATAAAAAAACCCACCCTGCTCCTTTCAAAGCTGTCTGAGTTATGCTTTGATAAAATTAGATTTTTAGTTAAAGGAATTTGCAGTCATTAAATGTTGCCCGTGAAATAAAGTCTCATTTATAACCATCTGCTTTCTGGCTCCCGCAGAGAAGGATTCCCCCTTGGGCGACGCATCCGAGAACTTTAGTGTCATTTTTATCAAAATAGTTTGGTTCTCTACTAGTAACACTCTTAAAACCTCCCTGTGATTTTTTTGACTCGACAGCGGCATCTCACGCTTCAAAGCAAGGGTGGCTCCTCCTTTTTGTGAAGAGGTTGCCCCAGTCCGAGCGAGCAGCATAGCACTGCGCCCGTGGCCAGACTCGCTGGTTATGTCTCTTACTGGTGTATTAGATCGCTAATAGAAAGGTCTTATGTTCAACATGCTCTCAAGGAGAAAAATTAGCATAATTTCTTCTTTTCTATGCTGCAAAAGAGAGAAATGGCTTGGCTGAGGCAAGCAATGAAAAATTGAGTCCTTGCTGTAGCTCCGCTTTATTAGACTGAAATCACTATGTCCAGACCTACCTGGAGCTGATGGTTTTGTGGCTGCTCTTTAAGCCCTGCCATGGTTGCCGGGTACTTTTCCCATTTTCCTAAAATATCAAACATTCTCGGTGCCATTGGTCTTTTCTGCATGGAACGAGGCATTTTGGGGCATGTCCCAAGTGCTGGGTCTCTTCCAACCCGGTGATTCTATGATTCTCCCAGGTAATGAGAAGCGATGGCTTGCGGCCTGACCTCGCGTTCGCCTCTTGCTTGTTTCTAACAAGCTTTTCCTCTGAATGGTGCATCTGTTCTTTGGGGCAGTTTACATTCATTAGAGCTTATAATCATAAGGGGATCAGAGTAAAAGAAGGGAAACTTTGAAGACCGTTCTTTGTTTTTCACAGTGTCTATGCAGTTCCTTTCATGGAGATACCGAAACGCTATTTCATACAAGTGAGCTGACACTTGATTTTCTTTTTTTTTTTAATAGCGCGATTGTCTTTTTTTCCTTTTGATCAATGTAATAGTCATAATTACTTTTAGTGTTTCTAAGCTTTTGAACTGCAGAGAATTCAAACAGCTTGTTAAAGTGAGGGACTCCAGGGGAACTTTAAAAGTGCTCTTCCCTTTTACATATATTACTCGTACAGGGGTGTGATGATACCAGGCTGGATCTGAATTTTTTTGTTTTTTTAATCCGTGCCCCACCTCTCAAACTAATATTTTGAAGAGCTGCGAGAGGTCCCTGGAGTATAACTCTCTACGCAGCTTGGAGCTTTGCTGCTTAAAGAGGATAAATGCTTTGAAGTCCCTGCTAATCCTGAATGCCGTTTTACATGTTTCTCGAGATCACCGAGGTAGCATCCTGCAGGGAATAATGACTCGGTATTTTTATAAACAAATACTCGGTTTATGTTTATCCCCCCCACCTGCTGACTTGGAGGGTGCTGCGGAGACTGTTTCTGGGGTTCTGATCCTTCTTGGGGAAAGCTTTGCTTTCAGGAAAGTCAGCTTGCCAGTCACTTAGAATCACAGAATCACCAGGTTGGAAGAGACCCACCGGATCATCGAGTCCAACCATTCCCATCAAACACTGAACCATGCCCCTTAGCAACTTGTAGGAAGAAGCAGCAGCATCTGTTGCCTACGCGACTGGTGACAATGGATGAAGGATAGTGTCACCGCTCCTGGCTTGAGCAGGAGATGGGTGATGTGGTTTGGTCCCGTGAGATGAGGGATACCTCAGTCGTGTCCCTGGGACCTTGTGGGGACCTGGAAAGGGGCAGGAGACCAAAAGGAGCACTTCTGCAGGCAGGACATGACGAGCTGGAGCACTGGAGTGTTGTATCAGCATCGGTGTGGCCAGCAGGAGTGGGGATGGATTGTCCCCCTGTACTTGGTACTGGTGATGCTGCATCTCAAATCCTGGGTTCTCTTGTGGGCCCCTCACTGCAAGAAAGAGATTGAGGTGCTGGAGAGTGTACAGGGGAATGAAACTGGGGAAGGGTCGTGGAGCACAGGAGTTCTGGGAGCGGCTGAGAGAGCTGGGGCTGTTTAGCCTGGAGAAGAGGAGGCTGAGGGGAGAGCTCATTGCTCTCTACAACTACCTGAGAGGAGGTTGTGGAGAGGAGGGAGCTGGGCTCTTCTCCCAAGTGACAAGGGATACAATGATAGGAAATG
>WAAB01002633.1:16438-28891 GCA_013389865.1 Piaya cayana
TGTGATGAAAAATGTAAAAAAATGGTATGAAGGGAAGTATTTTCAAAATTAATAAAAAAAAAAAATCACGAATAAAACTAAAATAAGCATCAGGTGAGCTAGAAAGCTCAGATGTCCTGGGAAGCCGTGTGTTGTTGTCCTGTCAGAAGGAGAAGAAAAACCTTTTATTTCATTCTCTGATAAAAAAAAAAATAAAAAAAATCAGAGAACGGTGAGCACTAAAGGAATGAAATGAGGTTAAACAAGACGCATCCACAAGAGTACAAACCTTTATGAGCTTTTGGCAGGCATCTAGAGAACTTGCTCCTCTTCCCTCTGCTTGTGCTGCTCGGTGGTGGAAGGTAATTCTAGGGCCTGATGGCGCTTAAAGTCTTCCAGGTTTATGTTTGTGCTTGGTGAGGTTAATCCTGCCTCATCCATCCGTGGGCACCATCCAGGTCAACGTGAGTCTAGGCAAGATAGTCTTTCAGGGTCCGTGATTCCACTATTTTTAATACTTTTGCAAGAAAATAACTAGAATAATGGAAATTGCACCTATTTGTAATTAATCCATAAACGGTGGTACTGCTTGAAATTAAATATTTATTCCTCTGGTGTCTCACCATTACTATAAGTAAAAAGTGTTGTCTGGGAACGCTGTGCGCTTTGAGACTTTCCGCGGCGCCTTTTTAAAAAGAAATTTCTTTATTAGAGATGGTAGTGAGGCTTTGCGAGAAATAGGGCAATTTATGTAGATGTGCAAAGATTGAAACGAGCCCTCGGCTCTGAGCACGAGTAGTCTGGTTGCTTTGAAATTATTCAGGTAGCTGAATGAGTCTCCGCTAAAAATATCTGTAACGTCTCCTCCCTCCTCAAACCTAAATCCTCGGTATGGTAATAGCCCTCCTAGCTGCTCCCTTTTAACATCGACAGAGGAAAAAAATCCATTTTAAAGAAAGATATCGTGTTCTACCGTGTATCTTATCACAGAGCGATGAATCATTTTAAGTGATATATTGATCCATTAAATATCTGTGGACAAACTGAAATGTGTGCCTGTAATTACAACTCGGTTATTGTATGAAGCTTCGTAGATGCTTCTCTGGGACAATGACTAATGTTTGTAGGGGATTCTATTCATGCTGCCTTTGAACAACTCTCACATTTAAAAAAAGCAAACCACAACAAAAATGTCTCTCTTTTTTTTTTCCTTGTAGGACTCCAGAAGGTTTGAAGTTACAAGACGAAAAGGTAAGATTTACCTTTTACGAAAAGGTAACCAGTTTTCTTTGTGTGTGTTGGTGTTCTCGCAGTAACTTGTGGGGTTTTGAGGAGGCTGCGTCCTAACGCTCACCTGGCAGTTCTTGCTGTTGAAAATGGTAGAGTTTTTCCAATGAAAGGTCGCTCTTTCTGCACAGAACCGCACGATGATCTTGGGGATGAAAGTCAAGGTTCATTGGGTGCTGGCAGAGGATTTAAACTCTGTCTCTGGAGCATTCCAGGCATAAAAAAAGGTCCAGACAAGGTTTTCCCATGCATCATCTGTCCAAAGGTGCAGCAGCGTTAAACGCGAGTCGTGCCAGAGCTCTGAGCTCAGATCCTGCTCCTGTAAACTCTTTTGCATTAGTAACTAATTGGCTGCTGCCATGAGTGGCTCTTTGATGGTTCTCGGCAGCTGGAGGAGAATCAGCCATCAAAGAGCTCATTCTGGTTATCATTAATTTTGATTTTGTTTAGCAGATGTTTTCCGGATCAGGCAGTTGCCTGCCTCGTCTGTCTCAGCAGAACGTGAAGCGGGTGGCAGGCTCCTATTTAACAGGTTGATGCTTTCCCCTGTTTTGTTCCAGCAGCTTCTTTAATTGCTTCAGGCATCCAGTATAGGGGGGAAGAGGTGGTGACTACAACTGTTGTGCTGCACAAATGAGAAAGGTCAGGTCCACGGGTAACTTGTTATCTGGGCAAATAAGCTTTCGGGTTTTTTGTTACTGTGGTTCTCCACTCCCCTACGTGTGAGACTGAGGCAGCAGAGCCTTGAATAAATTAAATATGTCTCTAAATGCGAAATCTCTTTAGCTCGGGTTTCCAGTTAGTGTGTTTGGTTAGACTTCCACCACTCTTCGTGAAGAAATCCGACGTTATTGGATTTGAGGAGGGCGCTTGGATGGTTCAAGGTTGCTTTGAGATGAACTGCAGCTCGACACCCTGGCTGTGGAGACACGGCAGTCATGCTGTAGCTGTAGTTAATAATGCATTTTGTCATTAGTGTGGAGACTGAATCCAGTCTTGTGAAAATGGACTTAATGAGTAAAGTTCTGTAGAAGCAGCCCTAGTCCTGTTTCAGCTATGAGGTGAGTCTTCAAAGTTTACTTCCCGGTGAAAGTAACCCACACCTACAAGAGCTCGAACGTAGCGATGTTTGAAAGCAGGGCTGAATTTGTAGGTTTTGTAGGTGCTTGGAAGATGCTACTTCACAAGCAATAATTGGATTTTTAGATCCATGTCTCTAGATGCCGAATTTCCAGGCCCAGTTAGCCTGATTCCTCATTCCCCTCGCAGGATGCTAAGACTTGACTTTTATTTGGAGGGGTGAAACTGTGCCTTTTATCAGAAATGAAGGGAATATAATGAACTTCTCTGCCAGAAGGCTGCTTAGATCCACGGATAGAGTGGAGAGAAGGGGATAAGTAGCTGGGGAGTTACAGTCTATAGATACATTGGGCTTCCAGCCAGCAAGGCAATCTATGAATAATCAAGTATGTCTGAAGAACTGCAAACTCCTCAGAATTTAGGAAGAAAATGCTAACAAACACCGTGAATACTTGGTCACAAAAGCCTGTGGATTTGCTGAGCTACCTGAGGATTTTCAGCAATGATTAAGTACCTTCCTTTTTGGAGTTTAGTCCTCAATAGTGCCTATAAAATAATTCAACAAAAGCCTCCTCCAGAAACCTGTTCAGTATTAAAATGTGTGCGGAGCAGATACCACTCAGAGCTAGGAGAGCCAGGAGGGCTGAAATATTTGTTACGCGCGTGAAAGGTTTTATTATATATTTGTCATTTGGTATGATCCGATTTTCAGATTTGGGCATTTTTCCCCTTAAAATGGTAATTTTTGTGCTTAATGGTTTTCACCTGAGGAAATTAGGTGGCTGGGGTGTGTTGGAGGGTTGGGGGTTATACTTTTTCCCTTCCCTTGGTGAAAGATGTGAGTTTCTGTTGAAAAGCTAAAAAACTTTGAAACTTAAACATCTAATAGAAAGCAGCACAAAGGTGGAAGCTGCAGCAAGCGTGTTCTGCACCTGCTTTTATTATCCTGTGCTCATGGATGAACTTGGATAATTAAAAAAGAGCTTTTGGTGAGAGGAGGGGCAATCCTGGCTTACATTTTTCAGTATTTTTCCCTTTTTTTTTTTTTTTTTGGACAAATGGGTTGAGTCCTTTAGATTGAAAGCACTTTTCTTTCAAAGGAAACAAAGCCGTGATTGTCAAATGATCCGCGGGTGCACCTCACCGTACATCTTCCTTTAAGAAATAGTCCGTTTAATGGAGAGCTGATGGTCAGTTGTGCCGGGTTGTGTTTATATGGGATGAAAAAGATGTGAAAATGCTTTTTTTATTTTTAACTGTGGATGAGTGAAGTTAAACTGGGCGGCTTTTGGATTTTCAGAGTGTCAGGACTGCATTTGCTGGTGGAATTTTGAAGCTGCTCCAAAGCCCATTACGGTCGATGAATGGCTTTTCCTTTGACTTCGGTGGGCACTAGATCAACTGTAATTACATGATCTTTTAATTGCTGTTGTATGGAGGGCAGATGCTTCTCTGACTGCAACTGGCAGCCACCTTCCACTGTGATGTATGAAGACAGATTTCAGCCTTCCAGCACTGAGAGGGACCTTAAAGGAAAGCTGAGGAGGGGCTCTTCATCAGTGAGTGCAGGGGATAACATGAGGGGGAAGAGATTTAAGCTAAAAGAGGGGAAACTGAGATGAGATCTTAGGAAGAAATGTTCTCCTGTGAGGGTGGGGAGGCCCTGGCCCAGGCTGCCCAGAGCAGGGGTGGCTGCCCCATCCCTGGAGGGGTTCAAGGCCAGGTTGGATGGAGCTTGGAGCCCCTGATCCAGTAGGATGTGTCCCTGCCTGTGGTAGAAGGACTGGAACTGGGTGGACTGCACTCCATGATTCTGATTTCCTTCTGAATTTAAATGGAAACAGCTGCAGATCTGGGTTTGTTGTTTTTCGTTTTTTTCCTGGGATGAGTAAAAATGATCTTTTAACCCAAGAAAACTCATTCTGGCAGTTGATTAGGAAATGGAGACCGAGCAAAACTGTTGATAACCTGCACGGTTGTATCGGCTGCCCCAGACAGTGAAATGGTGCAGGGGAAGAGCAAAACAGGAGCAGGGAGCTGGGAAAGGCAGCACTTTGTGTAGATCAGATGGACGCAACAGGCTTTTCATGGCAAGGGTGAAGGGCAGCATGCAGCAGAATACCAGGATGCTACAGGTTAATTTATGCTAAATCATAAACAGAACTAGACCAATGGCCTCAAGCTCCGCCAGGGGAGATTTAGGCTAGAGATTAGGAGGAAGTTTTTTACGGAAAGGGTCATTGGGCATTGGAATATGCTGCCCAGGGAGGTGGTTGATTCGCCTTCCCTGGAGGTGTTTAAGTTACGAGTAGACGAGGTCCTGAGGGACATGGTTTAGTGTTTGGTGGGAATGGTTGGACTCGATCCGATGGGTCTCTTCCAACCCGGTGATTCTGTGATTCTAGCTCTGAAGGGGAAACCTGTGAGCATTTGGCTGGACAGTGGCAGGGCTTAATTTCAAAGATGTGAGTTTTCAGTATGTAAGGAGGGTAGATGAATGTGTGATATTTATCTGTTCCTATAAATTAGACCACACTAGGTAAAAGCCATACACGTTCATGCCCATCGTGTTCCAGACAGCTCGCAGAAGGGTCTCTTCCAACCTGGTGATTCTGTGATTCTAAGACCACCTCCAGTGGTTTCTTCAGCTATTTTAGTTGCACGAACACAGAGACTAATTCTGCGGCTTCTGGAGCTGACAAAAGCTCCTACTAGCGTTGCGGTGTGGATGCCCAGTTCTAGAATAAATTGTCTGCTGACTCTACTCTGTACCTGGGCGCGTGTATAGTCACACGAAGCTTAGAGAGCTGTATCTTCGGTAGCTACGAAGAAGCAAAGCCACACTGAATTTAATGGATGACCTTAATGCTGAGAATCTAGCCCAAACGCTTAAAACTTTTAATTTGTTTCTGTGTTGCCTGCAATCATCCATTCCACAAATTAGTGCCAAAAAGATGCGTCGGAAGCCGTTCAGCCAAGAAACGTTCAAGCAGATTGCTTCCACTCTGTTTGTCCATGTAATCTTATTAAATGAGATGCAGCTCCAGGTTTAGTCAGTCAGATGACATCACGCTACCATAAAGATATGAACTTTAACTATCTGGTTTGAATTAAAAGGCAGAGAAGAGAAGGCTCTGGGGAGACCTTAGAGCGGTTTTCCAGTACCTGAAGGGAGCTACAGGAAAGCTGGGGAGGGACTTTTTACAAAGGCTTGGAGTGATAGGATGGGGCAGAATGGCCACAGATTGGAAGGGGGAAGATTTAGATTAGATTTGAGGACAGAATTCTTCACAATGAGGGTGGGGAGGCCCTGGCCCAGGTTGCCCAGAGCAGTGGTGGCTGCCCCATGCCTGGAGGGGTTCAAGGCCAGGTTGGATGGAGCTTGGAGCAACCTGGTCCAGTGGGAGGTCTCCCTGCCCATGACAGAGGGTGGAACTGGGTGATCTGTAAGGTCCTTCCACCCCAAACCATTCTATGATTCTACAATTTAAAACACTCTAAAGTATCCACAAGCTCTGTGCTGTGGATGTCTTGATTATATTTATATATTTATTAAAGATACACAAGCCTTGTTGTCCCAGTGTGCTTCCTGATCACAGTGAGAAGCAACAGAAGAGAGCACACCCTCAGCCTTCCTAAGTTGCCATAGTTTTAATTGAAAAACTCCAGGGCTCCATCAATTAGCAGTGGTGGAGATCCAGCCAACAGCTGCAGAAGTATTTCATTACTTGCCACTTGACATCAATCCTTATGTCCTAGATGAAAAACTGACTCATGGTTATAAAACAGTAATGCCCTTTAGAAATTCTGTTCGCTTTGTCCTTTCTTCTTGCCCGTTTCAAATTTACACCCATCCACGGGAGATGAAAGGCTCTCAGAACTTGGCAGGAATGGCGAGTTTCTCTCCTCGAGCCCTTCACGAGCACAATGAAGTAATCAGCTGTAACTACTTTTGTATTAAACCACCTCTTAATTTCCTCATCCTGTTGCTCTTTTGCTGAAGTCCAAGAAATTTGGGGTTTGCTTGTTATATCCTGGTCAATACTCACCAGGATCAGTAGCTGTGGCCGTATTACTCTTTAAACGATGTTCTGTTCCCAGGATCTCAGCTGTCTGCACAACCCAATGACATCCAGGTCACGTAATTCTATACCACATCTACAGATCTGGATGTATTTGCTGTGTACACACACAGTTGGTGTGTTCAGAAGCTCAGAGGATGGGTTGCACGTTACAAATATCTGGTTTACAGCATCAAAACTAGGAATAACGTCTGTGTGTATTATACTGATCTCAGCAATTACTCAATCTTTACTTAAAGCAAAGGGTCATGTCTCTGTCCATCTCAGCTCCTTTGTTTTCATAGAGATTTTTATCATCTCTGGCTTTTCAGGGCGTATGTTGTCAGCAAATGGCAATCCGTTACCTGGGGAAGGATGTCTGACTGGGTCGGAATATTAATCTGGTGTTTAGCTCCAGTTTTTCTGAGTTTGAGAAACTGCAGTCCCTCAGCATTTTCTGTAAGTTATCCCTCTCGAACATTATTTGTCAAACACACGATGCAGTGGGGATGCCTCGGTTTGCAGTGTTGGCAGGGGATTAGGGAGAAAGAGTGAAGGGGAAAATATTTTGAAGGAGCTGCCCACGGCACTTTTAGCTTGGATTTCATTTCAGAGTTAGGCTAACCCAAAGTGGAGAGGGAGGAAGGGGCCACACTGAGCTCCGACACACCTATCGGCTACGGAGTTTAATTTTAACTTGGCACGTTTTGTGGTTCTAAGTGATGAGTTAAGACAAGTAAAACCATATGGAAGGGAGGGGAATACCTAAATAACCGACTCATTAGCCAGTGTTAGGCGCAGCAGTAAATCAAACAATCATACGGATGCTTCTGGACAGGTTTGCTAGAGCTGTTGGTATCGCACCCACATACTGATTGTGGACAAGGACAGGTCGCTGCAGACACCGAGCAGTGAATTGCAGCTGGGCCAGGGAGTTTCTGAGCTGTTTTCCAACCCAAACAGTGCTGGTCCTAGTGGTCATGTTTGGCTTCCAAGTGCCTATTTGTTCATTTGGATGGATTGGCTTGTATCAGAAACGGTGTGACCAGCAGGTCCAGGGAGGTTATTCTCCCTCTGTACTTGGCACTGGTGAGACTGCTCCTTGAATCCTGTGTTCAGTTCTGGGCCCCTCAGCACAAGAAGGATGTTGAGGCTCTGGAGCGAGTCCAGAGAAGAGCAACAAAGCTTGTGAAGAGGCTGGAGAACAGGCCTGATGAGGAACGGCTGAGAGAGCTGGGGGTGTTTATCCTGGAGAAGAGGAGGCTGAGGGGAGACCTCATTGCTCTCTNTTGGTGGGAATGGTTGGACTCGATGATCCGATGGGTCTCTTCCAACCTGGTGATTCTGTGAAAAATGTGGCTGTAGCCATGGTTTAGCCCTGCTTTGCCAGCAGACACGGGGAAATCCGTTGCGTGCCCAGCTCTCTCACCGCTGGAAGCAGAATGGGCTTGCAAGACTTAAGGCTCTTGTAAATTGAAACATCAGTTTCTGCAGTTAAGTACTTCGGGGCAGGAGGAGGAATGAATTCTGTTCATGGCAGAACTGGCATGAATGTTTAGTAAGTAAATATAATAGCATGTGGCCTTGCTAGAGCAGCAGATTGACGGACCCAGAGGACTTGAAGTGAAAACGTCTTGAGCAGCAAGAAAGCAGGCAGCTGTTAGCAGCAGCAAGTCAGAAGGAGCAGCTTGGAGGCAGAGCTTAGGAAGTGGCCAGACATCAGTTCCCTGGGTGGGGAGAGAGAGAAGATGGAGGTAAGCTAGACCACTATGAGACTTTGTGAGGTTTTACAGGGAGAAGCAAAATAATACATCTCTGTATTCCCTACTTCATATAAAAGTATCCCTAATGCAGAATGCGAAGGCTGGATGTACCCAAAGGCATCTCTCTCTTCCCATCTGAAAACAGAATGAGCTGTGCTCGTTTGGCAGCCGAAGAAGCCGCTTTGTGCTGCTGGTTTCTGTGCCGCCGGGGCTGGCTGCCACACAATGCTGCCCACGGCAGCCCTGCTTGCCCATGCCCTGCCTTTAAAGAAGTTCCAGTTCCTAATTTGAGCATATGAGGAGCAGCTGGAGATCAACCAGATTTCTGATCTCTTGGCGTACACTGGGAATTTATTAAAGAAGACAAATAAAAGAAAGGCGGAGAGCTACCATTGCTTGAATTCCTCGTATTTAGTGTCTGTAGACAAATATTACACTACATCATCAGATCCTAAAGCCAGACTTGTATAAATCTCAAACTGCAGTGGGTTCCACTGCAGGACAGTGGAAGATGCAGGAGTTGGTGCTCAGTGATGCTCATTTACAGCAGATAACGTGTGACATGCAACCTTGCACTGGCCTGCAGCAGTACGATGGTCTTACCTGCTGGCATGGTCCACAAGGCTCCTTAAACTACTTCATGTCTAGGAAACTTGATTCACGTGAGATACGCAGGGTTTTTCACAACTAATTATATCACACATCGGTTGCTGACTTAAAGCTTGTGACCGAGATGCACACCGTGAAGCCAACTTCATCAGCCCAGCTTTTCGGAACAGTTACCAGCAAGGCAGAGTTTACTTGAACAGACTTTTGGCTCCAGGCTAAGCAAGGCTTTTAAGTCAAAAGCGTGCAGAAAAAGATGCAGCAGGAAGGCGTGTAGTGCCCAACCTAGAGGGTAAATTCCTCCTACTCATCGGTTCACGTTATTTGGAAACCAGGGAAGGTAGATGAGCATATTTCCTGAAGTTCAGAGGAAAACTCATCTTCGGTACTGGCCAAGTGGTGCGTCTTTCAGGGCACCTCTGGCAGTGTCTGCTCTGTGCCTGTGTCCCCCAGCGTGGCACGTCGAGGGCATCCTCTATGCTCTCAAGAAGATGATCGATCCCAACAGGTTGCGATGCTGTGTGTGGTGCTCCCTGCTGCCAGCTCCTGCCTGAGATGGGTGACCTCCTTGCCAGCTCGAGTGCCAAAATTTGGTGAAGACTTACTAGAAAGATTATTTTTATTCTTCAGGGCAATCTCTTCCTCTCTTTTTCACTTCTCCCTCTGATCTCTGTGCTCCACAGCCTGTATATTACCTGTCTTTCCATGAGGGAGAGCCACTTCAACATTTTTCCCTTCCCTAACATCCGCTGACTCCACAAGCTTTTATATATTTTCCAGCCTTTTGGAAGGTTCCAGTTTGTCCTACAAACCTTGTCTTGGCTGCATCTTCACCCCTGCAGAGCACTTCTCCAACTGCCCCAGAGCTGTAAAGCACAACTGGTTTGCACTGATCTTTTAAGACAACCTTCCTTTAAGAGAAAGACATTTTCAGACCAACAGCCTTTTTATTAATTTTTTCCCTCACTTAAGCATCCTTAGCAGCAGCCGGGTTGAAATTCAAAGTGAGATTTGTGGTCACGTTGGCTGCTGTTCTGGGTGGTGCTTTGCTATTTCTATTAATCTCTACTTGTCTTTCGTGCCGCGTAATTGTGCTGAAATACTGTTGTTACGCAGAGCGCGGCGCGATGTGGAAACCTCTCCCGTATAGAGAGGGCATATGTTGCTTCCACGTAATATTAAAAGGTGCAAATGTGTTGGGAAGCCTGAGTTTTTCAGACCAGCTGTAAAATAAACTTCTTTTTAAGGCTCGAATAAATGCCGGCAGCAGATGTTTCTGATAATTACTGTATAATGTAATATGCAAATGCTCTCAAACAAGTCAGTTTGTCCAATATGTCTCAGAAATTAGCAAAATAAATAATTCGCTCTTTCAGCCAGAAAACTCAAAGTCTGAGATCGGTTATGGGCTCAATCGGGTTTTTGAGTCGTGATTTTTGACTGCGCTACGAGTGGTCCTTGCAGTACTTCCCTGTCATCTTCTACCACATCCAATTTTCAGCTGGATGTGAGGAACCAGGATGCAGGGAACAAGCTGCCTGGTGCCATAGCTGCATCCCTGGCTGCTGCCAGGGCAAACACTGCTAAAAATAGTGATTTTCTGGGGGATTCTGCTTTGTTTGTCAATGTTTCCTTTGGACTTTACGCTTCCAAGCAAGATTTCAACTCAGTAATTAATGTGTGTCAGTATATTTAATAACAAGAACTTATGAGCCTGTGAAATGGTCCAGTTGTTACCTGGGAAAGCAAAACTCTGCTGTGTGCGAGGTAACGTAATTACTTTCCTAAAGAAGTTTTTATTATGCACCTAACTGTGCATTTACTGTACTTAATAGACCAAAATTAGAACCAGAACAGAATGAATAAGCCATTTTGGTCCGTTGAGGTAAATAAAAACAGCTAAAGTGTTTATAAATATGTATTTAGTCAGCAGAACTGATTGGTGACTCTGCAGCTGATCCAGCGCTTGCGAGGAGTAATCCGAGTTTAATAGCCTTCCATAAATATTTCCTTGTTTGTCACTACGCGGTGGTTGTTTATCCATGCCCTGCCGCTTGCTTGTTGTGTTTGATGAGATCTTTGGAAGAATATTTGAAGTTTGTTTTGCATAGAAGAGAAGTACGAGCGTCGTGTGTGTTTATGAAGTAGCACTTCACATCTCAGCCCCTTCTCCTCCTCCTCCTTCTTTCCATCCTTGGCTCTCGCTCGCCGGCAGCGAGTCTTTCTGTCACTCCTTGTACTCTTTCAGGGATTTTTGGTGAGGTTAAAATGTGCCTTTTTTTCCTGCTAAACTTCTAATTTCTGTTTGCTAAAGTGGCCCCATTCAGTAGGGCTGATCTTCAGCCCAGACGCTTTTTCTATGTGTAAAAATATTGGATGCGTATTATGAAACTCATCTAGTAACGTGTTTTACCAGAATGAAATTTGTGGGAAAAGTGATTCTGGACCTATAGGACCCACACACAGAATGGTGTGGGTTGGGGGGGACCTTAAAGATCCTCCAGTTCCAGCTCCCCTTCCAAAGACACTTCAAAGACCGTTCCTTTCAAAAGCTCAAGTTGGATTCTGGCTTTTAAATGCGTTCAGCACGTTGGTCCGGCTCTGTCGAGGTTATCAATAAGTGTCTGCTCCCGTGGTTTGTTGCGTGCGATAGTTCGTAGAAAGGCCACAGCTGAAATCCACCTTGTGCAGCCAGCAGATAATAGCGTAAAGTTATGCTCTTGCTTGGAAAATAGAAAGTACAAGAAAGAAAAAAAGAAAAAATGCTGTTTTCCATCTGCAGAATTGGAAGTTTTTCAAAATGTCACCTCGTACAAGATTTCAATTTCGTTTCTCATTGCAGCCGCAGAGCAGGTGACAATGGCATGCGGTGCCCCTTCTTCTATTTGTTTTGCTTCTCCCATTGAAATTCTATGATGTGAATTGCCTGTAATATGAAATGTTTTCTCTACTTTTCATATTTGAATGTTTTAAAGAATAACTATTCTCTCCTTTACTTTAATTTTTTTTATCCTTTCAAAGTGTTCTGTTTTCTTTTCCATAGAATTCTTTTTTTCTCTATCCATATTTATCTTTCCAAAATTATTCGTTTCCTTAAATTATATAATAATCATGTTTAGGTTTTAATTTTTATTGCTATTTAAATGCAGTTCATCAATTGTTTTTAATAGAATCAACATTGTGGCAAACCTTATTCCCTGGGAATAGAGTCAGTGAAGCCAGAAATTGGAAGCAGCCCTACGCAGCCTCTCGGCTGTTACCAACGCGTCCAACTCTGCTGGCACTCGTGTCAATGAGGGATGAGCTGTTACCAGAGACATTGGTACAGTAAAACAACAATTTCTGGAAACAGAGGGTTGTTGCAATTAGAGCAGATGCACCACCGAGTGTGAGGTGACTGTTTCTGCACCCTGAGATGCTGATGGGACTCACATAGGAGTCAGGATCCGGGCTTTGTCTCACTGGTCAACAATGAAATAACTTGGCACCTTGGCCTGTATCAGAAACGGTGTGAGCAGCAGGGCCAGGGAGGTTCTTCTCCCTCTGGACTCAGCACTGGTGAGACCGCTCCTGGAATCCTGGGGTCAGTTGTGGGCCCCTCAGCACAAGAAGGATGTTGAGGCTCTGGAGCGAGTGCAGAGAAGAGCAATGAAGCTGGGGAAGGGGCTGGAGAAGAA
>WAAB01002637.1:0-15547 GCA_013389865.1 Piaya cayana
ACATAAAGCCTTTACAGAGAAAGAGAATAAAAAAGATCATTCTAAAATTGCTAGCGTATTCACTTGTGGCTCTACAACTCCAGCAACTCACTCACAGCTTCCCTTCATGCCAAATCCAGTAGCACAAGTGCACCAGCAGACTGACATGACAGACTAACAGCATTTTATGTTGGGAGTTATATTTGACATTGCTCAGTACAGTCTTTTATAACTCTATAGAAGTACAGTTGTGGTTTTTTCAAAATCACTGTTATCAAACCTATTTTCTTCATTTACACATATTCATCTTGTCCAGGAAAGTACTAAAAGTGCACGTAACTATTGTGGGTCTCTTTTTCCTACCTAAATTTAACATTGTTCTACCAACAGAATCCAGTAGCCTTGGTCTTGTTCTGAAATTAGGGTTTATATGAATTCAGTGTTGCTGTTAATGGATGACATCTATAAGTTCCATAGTAACAAGGCCTTGCATAGATTTAAAAGTTGTCAATAAAATTGAGTCCATGTTAATGGAGTAATAATTTGGTAACATTTCCAGGTTCTCTTAAGGAGCAGAAGACAAAAGTTTAACTTGAATCATGACTGCATACCACTATTGCAATATTATTTCATCTTATTCCTTAAAAAAATTGAGCTTCTTGAGTCAAGATGAGGTTGAATCATAAATGGGATGGAAGGAGCAGCATCATCTATTTTTCTGCAGCATAATCTCTTGCAGCATATTCTTCCTGATAACTTTGGGGTGGGTTCTTTTTGTTCCAATGCACATGGTTCAAGCTTCCACCTTGAAGTTAATTTTATACCTCAGTGGGCAGAGCAGACACTGTAGGAGCAGAACTCCTCTTTCCTTGTGCCAGAGTGTAACTGGCTGCAGGGACACCCTCCAGGTCTGTTTCAACTTGCCAAAGGATCAGAAGTGAGGAGGAATCTAGTTTTCTGAGCTTAATGTTTAGGGCTCCTGGTTGGTGGAAAGCAGCTCCAGTTTCATGTCTTACTCCCATATATCTTGTTCTTCCTATTATAAATAATTATCAGATAAACGTGAAAATAACACTGATTAACAAAGTGTTATTGGAGATTACAGGGCAGAACAAAACTATGAGACAAAAAAAATGAACGATGGAATTTTGAGATGTCTGAGAAGCTTTTTTTAGTCAGGAATACTTGAGTACTGCAAGAAGTCTGCATGAATGGGATAACTGATATCTGAGTACATTCTGCAGCACAGAATAAACTGGATTAAATAGTGAGGAATTCAACTTTGAACTACCAGTACTATTTTTCTCTTCCTGATATTTTATTTTTTGTGAGGTCATGGAGATGTTTAGGGGAGGGTTGTGGTGACTCTAGATTTTCAGCTGGCATTTCTCAGGTGAGAGACTGGGAATTAATCAGAGCTCCTGTGCCAAGGTCACCATTTTTCTTCAAAAAAGAAGCTGCTTTTGCCACTATGCTCCTAATCAATGGTATTTACCTTGACCACAACCCAATTTTAGACCTAATTTTAGATCTAATAATTCTTGGCTGTTCAGGTACAAAGAAACGTACCAAGCCAGTTTTGACATATACACAGATGCATCCCAGTATTGGGGTGTGGGTTAAAGCCTGATTTACAGAATCAAAGCTTTGACAGTAGAAGCAGTAAATGGGCTGTTCTCGTTATTTCTGGTGGGCATAGCAGAAAGTAGAACTTACATATAGGTGCTTTCTTACTCTGTTCCCCAACCCATAGCCTTTACGTAGTTTATTGCTTTTACTGGTATGGGAGTGGAGCGATACCACGCTGCGTTGCTGCCAAGCTGAGGATGCTATTAAAACTGCATTTTAAGGTTTATATTTTGAGTGCTCTTTAATGCAACTTTAGATTTTTGGCTGAAATGTTGTAATGCTAGAAAAATGTCTTAAAATAATACTTTATAATTGCAATATATAAATCTTACATAATGCTGCCTTTCAGCGGAGACAGGTATATTTGCAATGTGAAGCTGAAGCCATTGGTGCTTCTGGCTACAACAGAGATTCAAAGGGTGTGTTAAAAAGAATCATAGAGTCTTAGAATGCTTTGGGTTGGAAAGGACCTTAAAGACCATCCAGTTTGAACAACCTGCCATGAGCAGGGACACCCTCCACTTGATCAGGTCACTCAAAGCTGCATCCAACCTGGTCTTGAACACCTCCAGGGATGAGGCATCCACTGTTTCTCTGGGCGACCTGTTCCAGTGCCTCACTACCCTCAGTAAAAAAATTTTCTTAATATATAATCTAAATCTCCCCTCTTTCAGCTTAAAACCATTCCCCCTCATCCTATCCCTGCACAAACTAAATAAGTTTTATCAATAGGAAGGATAAAACTAAACTAAGAATGTTTTCAAATATAAAATAAATTTCCAAACTAAACTATTACTCTTTAAATTTTAAACAGAAATAACACCTTTCCTGTTTTGTTTGGGTGAGATGTGAGATCAATTTTTACTCTTCCGGATCCACTTTTTTTCATTTTTAATTTTTTAGTTTGGTAAACAAAAAGCATATAAGTACCAGAGCTGTGGCTATATCTTTGCAATTTAGGGATCAGAACATGCAAATTCTATCTTGAAATTATTGGATATTTTAATCTTCTCAGTTAAGACCTCCAACACATAATTGTACATGTGTGTACTGACTTCTTAACAAGGTCCAAAATGCAAATACCTCTCAGTAAGCCATTTTTCATTCACCAAAGAAGTAAAACTAATAATTAACCCATTATTTTCTCACCATCATTAAGTGGGAGAGGAGAGAATACTGGACAAGTATAAGACACCTGCTTATTACTTTGTAAGATATTTTCATATTCCCCTGTTGAGCACATTATGAATAATGTTTTTTGATAAATTCCACCAGCCTTGTTGAAGGAAAAATTGTTGTCTTCATCTGCAGAGGCAAAAGAAATCTTTTTTCTCTTTTTATTTTTGCCCAGATCTCTTATTTCCGTGGTTGCTATAGGAAGCTATTACTGGAACTCTTATCTAATAAGTTTTCTTCTCCATCATCAAATAACTCTGTAATACCCAGTATTCCTAGGTGTTTGTTTTAGATATTGTTCTCCACGATCTCTTTCTTTTTAAACCTGTAAAAGGGTTAAAGTTTCTTCTATCTCCAGACATCTTCTAACCTCAAAATTTCTGAATTTAATGTTATTCCCCCATTGTTAAGCAACAGCCATCAATATATGCAGCAAATCATTATTACTTGTTTTGCTTTTGCTCTGTTGCGAAGAGAGTTTCAGATGAGTTCACGGTTTCTGCTGTAGGTGACAAGGACCAGCTTTGGTTGCCTGACATTTTCGGGTGGACAGATTTATGCAGGCTGGCAAGTCTTTGTGTCTTTCTTCCATAGCAGCAGGGATGCTGCTAGGCTCTGCTGGGTCAGTGGGAGCCAAGATGGGCATGAGAAGTGGGGTGGGCAGGAAGAGTTAAAAGAAAAAATATAAAGAAAAAAGTGGCAAGGTGCAGAATTAATGGTTTGGGGGCTTTTTTTTCCATTTTCAGAATGGAAAATAGCTGTGGTAGCAGCCTTTCTTCTGGAAAGCTGATGTAATGTGGGTGACAGGAGAAGGGTGGACTTACAAGATCTGAGAGTAGCCCTTGCAAAACATGCAGCACCCCTTTGTAGGGGTGACTGGTAAAGATGGGGTTCTGCCAAGGGCAGTAGAGCCCCTCCTGTCTGACTGTGCTAAGGGATTATTCAGGAAAGCTGCTTCTCACTGGGTCTTGGGTATGTGCAGCAGGTGATGCATAACTTGATGATGCATCATTTGTGCTATTGTCCTATGAGGGTTATGCATTCCAAAGTGTAAAAAGCGCTGTATGACACATATCTGCTTTTTCTACTCCCTTTAGTGACATACAGGAGTAAAGATGTGCTAAAAGCAGAAATGTTAGCTGAATTATACACCATCACAAGAGTTTTAGAAAACAAACAAAAAGGATTCACACTTTCAATTATGCAGATTGAAACGCAATAGTAAACTCACAGACATTTTATCTTAATGCTTAAATGTTAAGCTAGATATAAAAAGGACGCATAAATAAATGATAAATTGTTGATTACTTTGAAAGCTTATTTGAAATTTGTGTACTGTGTTGCCGACAGAGAGTGTCCTGAATTGGCCTAACGGATGCAACTTAATGTAGAAAACATCACAACAGCATTTATATGCACCTGATAGCAAGATGCGAGGGTTGGTGTAGGGTTCAAAGTACTGAAGTGATTCTGTCCACATGAAAATAAAGCCATTACATAATCTGCTACAACAAGTTTGTGAGATTTTTAACACATTACAGAGAGGGAGAAAAATAACTCTAAATTCAGTCATTAAATCTGGCCTGGACATGAAGTATGCATACAAAATTATGACCTTGATTTCCCTGTGTTGAGTATTTCAGTATAGTATAAATCTGTGTTTAGCTAGTTCTACACTCCCTGCCTTCATTCCTACCAAACGTTGCATTTGTACAGGTGCATGCTCACACTTCACCATGCTCATTCCACAGCATCGTTTTAGGTGTCTGAAATGGGTATAGCAAGTGGCAGAGCATGCGTTTAATAGTCTGACTTCCAAATTACACCTATTTTTCATGCATTGTGCATTCTTCCATTTCAAAAAGGGAACTACTACCCTTAATCAGTCCTTTCCTTCAGGTTGTCATCACGTCTTCTTCAATCTGTTCTGGTGGTTTTGCTCAGGAGTTGCCCTTTATAGGCTCCTGGAGAGCTCACAAATCCTTTCTCTACCCCCAACAGGATAACCATTGTCTTCAACAACTGAGGGCAAGGCCGGTAGGCAAGGAAGGAAGGAAGCAAGGGAGCAAGAACACGGTCCTTTCTGCAGCCTGTAGACAGTTTAGGTGTTACTGAGAGTTAACACGCCAAGAAATGGGATGTGAAACTGACATCTGAATCTCTGTTTGCTTTTACAACTCTGTTATTTGACTAGAAAATCAGAGTTAGTCATTTCCCTTGGGAAACCCCAATCCCCTCCAAGGAAACTGCTGCGCTCTGGAAGTCTGCATGAATATTGGCTCGTGGTGCCCTTCTGGGAATACAGATATTTGGTAAAGTGCAAAAGGCTTTTGTGCATTGCATGGAAAAGCCAGAGGAGCATACTATCACAGCTATTTCCATCCACAGCTATTTTATAGAACCATGCAGCCACTGAAATCAGCTGCTCTTTGAAAGAGTTTAGACAAACAGAGAATATTTGATCTGTGTGTTGCATACTTTTCATTAGATTAATTTTGTGCTATTTAGATCTCTGCTGGAGGAACTGGTGAGCGGGGCAACTGAAGGCAATGCCTGACAATGCTAGCACAAAGCCAGCATCCAGTGGAAGAGAAAGATCTTGCCCTATAGGTATTGTCCCATCCACACACCCTCTTGAATGACCTTATCACTGTCACTCTGGCTCCATCTGTGCTACAGCCTTAGCAGCTTGTGCTTTTCCTATTGATGCTCTGCAAAATTAGAAAGGCAGTTTTGTTTGGGTCTTGAATTTCTAAAATTAAGATGCTTTTTGCATTTGATGCCTCCCTGTGTGCTGAGCACTGATTGCATTTCCTAGATCGTCCCCTGTTCCTTCCCACGTTATCCAGCACCCAACTCTAATTGTGCTGACTGCCTTCTGCACTGCACAGGGAGAGGCAACATACACTTCATAATCAGGAGCATCCCCCCTCCAAGATTTGGGATGGATGGGCGACCAGCCACAGTATGACAGGTGACAGGCAAAATGCAGATCATGCGTAGGACCTAAGGGTAGGGAGAATAATGCATGCCAAAATCTCCAAGGTTTGGGTGTGTTCCTGGTAGGTTTTGATGCTTGGCCAGATCCGCTGCTACAGCTCCTTGGCTGCCTTGTGCACTCAGGGATAAACGTGGTGGGGCTGCATCTTTAGGAATCTTAGATAAGCCCCAAAGCTGGAGGTTTCAACTTGTGCCTCCCTGGAGAGGAGGAAATGCTTCTTTCTGAGGTGGTAATGAGGAATGTGGGTCCCAGAAAGTGGAATCGTGGTGCCAGATGCCAGGGCTGACATCTTACAGCTACAGGAAGGAGAGCAGAGCATCCCTTGAATCTGAATTTAAAGCCGTACACTGCCAGGTTTTTGTTAAATAGATCTCATTCTCTATGCACCGGACCAGATCTTGCACTTTGAGCGTATCACTCCAGCTGCTGACAACAGGGTTCAGCGAGCTGAACCTGCAGGATCAAACTCTGCCTGGCATGTAAAGTCTGGGCTCAGGCAGCAGGCTGGGCTTTAAAGGAAGTAAATCTCATATTTATTCATGATTTAATTATGAGAGATCAAGTTTTTCAGCCTGTTTTCAATATACATAGATAAGGCTATCGTTCACCATATCAGCCCTACACTGCTAAACAAAACGTAGCAAATCCAAATATTCTGGGCAGAGTGATTTAATCCATCATTGGGGTCAGACTCCTCTGTTCCCATACAGGAATTTAGAGTATACCACTACAGGTCTGAATCCTGAACCCCAAATGAAAGACACGTGAAAAGCAAAAATCCCTCACTGAATTTTGTTCAGGTCATGTTTGAACACAAACGTCCCTGTGCTCTGGGTTTTTTTTAATTAAAATAAAGCACACAAAGTAACTCTCACCTACTATTATTAATCATCAGGATTTGCTCAGGAAAACAAATATACTTGGGCTTTCAAAACAAATTAATCTAGAGAAAGGGACTACTTTGGCTGCCATGGCAGCCCAGAAGAGGGTAAAACCAAACATCTTTGCTCCTGCAAACTTGAAGCTGATGCTGAGATGGACTGTTGGTGACGTGTGATGCTATTTTTAAACAGCAATTGTTTAATCACTTCTGTTCCCCTGGGCTGAAACTAAAAATGATGCCTCCAGAGCACTTTGTCTACAAGCAGGTAGAAATAATTTGATCACATCCTTTATGGCTTCAGCAGAGATGGAGCTGTACAAAGTATCGGCAACATGTTTCACAAGGAATTTAAATATTGAGCAGAAGTGAGAGCGTGTTGATCTAAGTGGCGCAATGTCACGAGTGATTTGCTATAAAACATATCATCATCTCCAACAGAAAAGGAAATAACTCGCTTAAAATTGTATATTCTTTTCTCGTTTTCTCTTTTGATTTTTTGCTTCAGAGTTAACTCTTGGGGCTCATACACCCACTTTATAAGAAAGGCATAGGTTATTCTGAAGGATACATGTAATTGCAAGTAAGCATTTCAAGTGTAGGTATTTCTGAAATGGTTTATTGGATTTGCTGTTGGTTTTTAATAGTTGACAGCCCTACTGTGGACTTTGACCAAGGAAAGTAGAATTAAATATAGATGGACTTGCCAGTAAGACAGTGTGACCGTATCTCACCAACAAGATCCCAATCAGAAGCTCCTTGCATTTCTTTACAAAAATTAAAAAATATTTTTATGCCTGGAGTTTTATGGCATATCTGGATTTTACTTGACTCACGATACAAAAACAATTCCTATTGTTAATGTCAGAAGGAATGACTTGCAGAAAAGCCTTCATTTCAGCAAACTGGAAATAATTCCACAGTCAAACTGTGATGTAACTCTGTAAATCAGCAGCATTATGCAAGCAAAAGACTTGACCTAACAGACAGAGCAAACACTCAAACCTCCAGCACATAGAGTAATAGCCCAGCTTCACAGATGTCAATGGGAATTTTACTATTGACTTCCATAGGGCCAGGATCTCACCCATATCTGCATAGATGATTAATAGCTCCCCTGCCTTTCAATATCCTCTCTGGCTAACAATAAATTATCTCTGCCAGTGATTACTTTTAAGATGTAGCTCATAAAAATGCTTGTGAAAAGCAAATAGTTTTGCCTTTGGGACAGACTATATTAAAGTAAGTATTGGATATTTTTGATATCTTCCCCAGATGGATTGCCATAGGGCACTACAAGATCTTCCTGCCTTCATTTCAAATAATCCCAGTTGCTCGTCCTGCTATAGTGATATCCTTGTAATTTTTTTTTCAGAAAGAAGGAATTAAGCTTTCTATCAAAGTGCATTTAATATGAGTGTTTGTTAAATAGTTTTACTTCCTTCCTTGTTTATACATTTGCAGATACTTTTGTTTACTTTGAGAAAAGATATAAATACAATCCCTTGTGTCTGGTTCTTTTTTTTTTTTTTTTTTTGCATACACATATACGCCTAAGAAGAAAGAGTGCTCAGTACAAGTTGAAGGGGGGAATCTTTTATTATAATTTTATGTTCATCATCTTAAAGTACTGGCCAAGTGCCAGCTTTGGGATGTGCATTACTAGTGAAAAAAAAGCCTTACTGATAAAGAAGTAGAGACGTAAATAAGCTCTCATTTTGAAAACTGCAGAAGCCCTTCATTCGATAATCTTCCCATGGGTCATTTGCTATTTAATACCCCTTTTGGTCAGATAAGTCATTCCCATTCCTGCCTCTCCTTCCCCTCTTTCTTGATTTGAATAAGCTTTTAAGTTCGGCTTCTACCAGGACCACTCTTCATAACTGGTCCTGCTGCCGGAGGGTTTCTCTTTACCGTTCATTTCTTGGGTTACCCCTTCTGTCTTCTGTTGTTCCCTGTATCATATACTCTTCTTCAGTCTCCTGTGTTCTTATTCAGAACAAGGGCACCAGGTTACTGGTGTGCACAAGGCTTCTGCATGTATTAAGATAGACAAATTGTAAACCACAATGTAAGTGATGTTTCCTTGGCTTGTATGGGATATTGCAGAAATATTCAGTGTCCTTGGGGATTCCAATAGTGACTTCCACCTCCTCCACTGAGAAAATATCCTTTACAGCTAACGTTTTTTTCCTCATCTTTTAGTTATTTATCCATGAAAGAAATTTCTCTCTTATTCTACTGCAATTTTATTTTAAGACTTCTATGACAGGAATCCTTGAAAGCCCTTTGAAAATGAACATGCAGATGTTGAACTGTGTCCCTCTTACATGGAGAAGAGCAGCTCAGCCCGATATTTTTACATGTGGGGAGAAGAGCTGTCATACTGTCACAAAGGCAAAAGGACTAGAGAACAACAGGTCCACATTCATATGTTCATGATTAGACTTGAAAATGAAGTCTCAGTATCTCAGGCCAGGTCCCTCATGGCCACAGACATACATGTGGTTTGATATCACCTGCCCTCTTTTGCTGCTGTTCAAATGCTGAATAAAAATTTTGCAGTCTTTGAAGTTATTTTGCACGCATAACTGGCATTGGATATTACCTAATATTCTGTGATCTTTTATTTCTGTATGAGTGCATGTCCCGCTGCTGATTTCTCTTTGCATGGGCATGTAGCATGCAGCCATGAAAGAGCTTCTCAGGTTATTGAAGTGGGAACCCATATGAACCGGGGAAAAGGGATCAGTTTATCATAAATGTCTTTTGTCTCTTTACTCCTCCTCTTTTCCTTCAGTTCCACTACCTGTATCCTCATCCCAGGTAAAGCAAATAGCAGGTTTGCACTGTCCAGGGGAGGAGGATACCCATCCTTTAGAGAAGGGGAGGAGAGGGGAAGAGGAACACATCAGTATTTTGAATTATAATCACATTTTTCAAGAGGAATCTCTATGAAGCTCCAGGAAGTTATTTTAAAACTGTTAACAATAAAGACCTACCTAATGACTGGCTTAAGGAAACTTCTCCCAGACCTGCTCCATGTACACTGCAGCGAATGGGAAGGGAAACAAGCTTCTGAGTGTTCCACTAAATTAGCAATGTCCAAGTGAGCATAAGTCCTCCCTGTGAGGGAAATCTAACAGTAAATGTGTTGAACTTCAAACAGAGGAGAATCAAAGTCATTTGCACTTTTAGGACAGGGATTAAATTTAATGCACAGGGCCATGCTATTCTCATTTGCGCTCTCACACAGATAGTAGATCTACCTGCTATAAGAAAAAAAGAGATCTCAAGATAAATGTGATCTTTGTTTAGAAATTTAATTTGAATTTTCAATCATTCTTGTTTCACGTAGCATCATTCACTGTATTTTCTCATTTCTAGTTCTCTTCCTCCATGTAGCAATTCCTGAGTTTCATTGTTATTCCAGGTACTGAGATGAAAGAGCAAATGCTGATTCCCTAACAGCATTAACCGAATAAGCCTGGGAGATTTAACCCATCAGACAACTTCTGTTCTATTGTGAAGTTTGTTGCAGCACATTTTGCAATGACTGCACTTCTTGAACTACTTTTTTTTAACGTCACAGTTGATTTTTCCCCCAGTACTTTCGTTTGCCCCTCCTGCCACCTTCCTTCTTCATTTTCTGTAAGCGCATTTATGCAGACATAAGAAGCTCCAAAGGTAGGCAGGTATTTGACAAGGAGATATTTGACACCCCCAAGGTCATACGCGTGAAGTTTCATTAGCTATGAAAAACAATGTTTACTCTAACATCAACCAGCAGATAGAAAGACAATATATTTTAATGTCCTGTCAAAGATAAGTGGAAGGCATTAGCAAAAAAAAGAGAATATTCACATGACTTTAAAATTCCTACTTTTAAAGTATGCATCATAATTATTTTTTTTTCTTATGTTGATTCTCTTAGAGAACTATATCTTTGACAGTTACAATATCCTTTTGTGGTTTCCGTTTCTATAAACCTTGAATTCTTTGTTAATTCCATTAGAAAAAAATTAACTACTTTTCTTTTTTTTGAATATGTTATATATATGAGGGAAGAAAATTTATCAGTTTAAATGGCCAAATAGATGAGTGCTAGAGTTAGAATTAACTGAAGTTTAACCCCCCTAAATACACATAGTTATACATATAAAATAGAGTGACTGGCATTAAAGCCATGTGAACCACTGTCATTTTCCTTTGTGAAGTGTATTTTGATTGGGAGAAGTTGTTTATATTTATGGTTTTAGGCTCCTTTTCCCCAGGACGGAAAGATTTTCAGATTCATGCCGCTTAAAACAATTATTTGAGCAGTAGCCTATGGGGGGCACTCAAGGACTGCAAACAGATCCTGCTCCACCAAAGCAAGCAGATAGGAACAGGACAGCCCCTGGGGCACATTCTCACGTTAACTTTCGCAGAGAGAATACGAGTAAAATCAACGAAATATATATGGTTTTTTTTTTGTCTTAGCCTTACTATTCCCCGATGAAAGACAAAGCAATATTAAAAAAGGTGTGTTTAAATGACATTCTGAGCCTGATTATGCTAAAAGCATAAAAGCATCGTGTAGGCTGAGGAGCCTGTCTGCATTTTTTAATTCTAAACAAGGTACCTTGTACATTACGTTTCAATGGTAACACAGTTATTATTTGCCTGCTGAGTTTTTGGGGTTGTTGTAAACTTTAATGACATTCAGATGCTCCGTTCTTGTTTTTATGGAGCGAAACAATTATTTATTCAAATTATTTTGAATTTTTCTTTTGCTGTGCAGAAAAATTTTGCCTGCTGTGGTAGTGGTGACTGTTTGCCACGGAAGTCATTTGGACTGCTACCGTCAAGCCTTTATCTGATGGCAAAAATCTTGTACCAGATGTTCCTTTATTTGATCTCTTTTATGATTAATCAGATTTAGCCCAAAACCAGAATGAAAATCCCGCTATGGCACCTGGCTGCCATCATACAATAATTTGCTTTGAAGTTGGAGGGAAGGCTCATTTAGTTTTTAAGATGCTGTGGTGCAGACCCATAAGGTTTCTTTCCAATAGGTTTTGGAGGAAGACACAGTAAAAGTGAATATAATAGCTGTCGGCAGGATAATTTTCCAAACATCTCAAACTGGTAAATACTACTAATTTCTCCTAAAGGAAATGTTAAAGGAAGTTTGAATAGCAAGCAGCTACGCGCACAAGCTCTCGCGTCTGGCCAGGCAATGCTGATGCCACTGCAATGCAATAGGACTGAGACAGAGCCTGGTACGATGCACCAGTAGCCATAGGGCTAAATCAGGCTAAGTAATCAAACTCAGCTTCTGTGTAAAATAAAAAGTTATGCCAGAAGGCAAGTGCTCATACAGGCTTCTTCCAGCATTTGTCAAGAAGAGGAAACGTTATGAGTTTGTAACACAGATGAATCAAGCAGTGCTGTGGTATGTCTGGGGTGCAAACGGATCCCTTCCCTTGGGAAAAGCACCTGTTAGCTCACACAGTCAGGAACTGTGAAGTGACATCACTGCTTTACTCCACACTGAGATTTTTTTTTTTTGCACGTGGAGCTCATATACAGTGGCAATTTAATTTTTAAATAATAAATAGATTTATTACATTTGATTTTATTGTCATAAGGAGAATTGATTTATGTATTTTCAGGGCATTCTAGATAACAATCAGCTTCCAAGGTTGGTCAGTAAAGGCACACCTATTCATGCAATATACCATCTTTTTCTTCATGATACGCACTGTGCTTGTGAATGCACGATTGAGATGTGTCATAACAGGATCCATTTACCATTACTTATTAAGTGGCGTGGATTTCTACAATTTCAGTACCGCCAGATGTCAGTCTTAAAAACCCACTTACTTTTAAAATATTACTTCTAGTTTCTGCACTTCTAGCAAATGGCAAATATATGCTCCTTGAGAGGAGTAAAATATGGAAACCTAAAAGGAGATTGTGGAAATGGATAATGACTTCTGTCGAATGACATTATGCATTATGTATTATTATTATTTTAATCATTTGCTATCACGGAGAAAGATCCCACTAGGTTATTCCAGATGCTGTGCTTCAGAACTAAAAGAGACAGAGAAAGCTGTACTCTTTACTTCACAACACATATATGATAAAATTGAAAATTTCATAAATTAGTGGCATTGAAATCTAATAAAAAAAAGATGAGTTCTCTCCTTAGGCAATTTTCCTGTAGATTTCTGAATAGGCCCTGTGTGAAGGCTATAAATCGTGAAATTAATCCAAAGTTACTCTTGGTAGGACTGGTTACCTCTGCCACCCCTTGGTAACACTGAAGTGGTACTTAGGGGTCTAAACTTCAATCATTTCAATAACTGGACCTCCAGGACCAATGATGTGGAATATTGACATTTGTGTTTACGCATGTGCTCATGAGCATTTGTGAGATGAACTCAAGGTGTCCACTGTCTTGGAAAAACACATTTTATTAAATGAAGGTAGTTTTATTATGGTGCTCACAGCTACAGGGTGTATTTATTTTTTGATAAACTGGAGAAAGAAGTACCTTGAATGGGTTAATATGCCACATGGTCTTGACACAAATATTACTTTGTGAGTTTGAAATAGATTTAACCAGATCCTTTTCTCTTTTTTTCTCTCTACTTTTCATATCTTTTCTCAACTTTTGCCGTAAAATTTACTTTTTTTTTTTTTTACAAGATATTTCTGCTCCATGTACGGGAAATAAATATGATCTCTCCTTGTGTGTTGGTGCAGAACCTGTAAGTGCAAAAGTGTTTCAGGTAAGAAAATTGGTCTGATTTATTTAAGCAACAATTTATTTGGTAATAAAACACTCTGAAAGCTTCTTTTTAAAGGAGATTTTCTCTCTCTGCCTGTCCCCCCCCAAATTGTCATGTAAACCGACTTCAAAAGGTGCTGAGTTCTTTTCTGTTCTAATAACTTTTATAAGCCTATTTTTTATGAGGAACAAACGTTGCAATCAGCATTAAGGTTTCCCACTTATGGCTTTGCTAGAGCATATTCATTTAACTGCAAAATGCCACTTGTCCTAAGCAGATGTCTGGGTACCATAAGCTGGCGTTCAGCTGCCTCGTCTTTAGCATCAGTTCATTGCATTTCCCCTTGAACCAGTGTATGGTCCAGCACCACCTCTCCAGCATTTGCAAGCAAAATGATAAAATGGGATCTCTTTATGATAGTCAGAAGATGGAGGTTAGGAATTGCTCATGAACATGGTTTCCAGGTTTAGGATTTTGGTTCTTCCTTGCTGTATTTATTGTTGCATTTTTGAGGCAGATCTAAACACTGATCCATTTTCATGTGTTTTTTAATACCTCCCAATTTATGTATTAAAGCCATGCCAAAACATCTTGAACGCCAGGCAGCAATTTCCATCCATGGCACTCGGTATGCAAATATACACATTACAGCTCACACATGAAGAACTTTTCCAGCAGCTGTTGAAGATGCACGTTCAGAAAGTCTTTAATAATGAAACCACTGTTGCACTGCAGTAATGAAAAATTCCTTTTGGGATGTTTTCTCCAGTAGGGACAGCTTGCAATGCAAACCCCTGAATTCAGACAGAGAGGGGTTTTTTGGTTTTTTTTTTAATCTTTGGTTGTTCTCCCCTTCTCGCTCCTCTGAGACACTTTCTTCCTTCTTTCTACTCCTGTGTCAGTTGCTGCCTGGCAACTTTTCTCTATCTGCTGGGACAGGGCAGGGCACTCGGCTGCCTTCAGACTAGCTGCCAGCACCATCCCCTAGCAACCCCGGCCGGGCACCCGTGATGCTCTCCAAAGGGCTGCACACACTGCCAGCAACCTTTGGATCTACTGCACTGTGCCTGCAGCATATACCTCAAGTCACCCCCTGTCACACTGGGCAGTGAGGGAGCCATCCCTACATACCTACGCACATGCTTGAAGGCCATGGGCTATCTGCAATAAATAAGTAATGGCACAACCCAAATTTCTGTGATGCAATCAAGGTAGTTTCATACTGATTAATGTCAGAGTTACTTTTGGCTGATAATTAATATTCTTCTGTTGTGTTATACAGTGAGGGTGAATGATTGGTTTTACTTTGTTTAATTTATCTCAATAAGAGATTTCATAATATTCTATAGCTTGATGAATTAATTTATTTAACCTGTCAGTGTTAATATCTTTGATTAAGAAGAAGTTATAAAGCACCGTAGAAGCAAACAGCATTTTTAACTTTGAATTTTCTGTCCAGCTGTACTTCACTCTAGTCTCCTACATAATTAACTTTTTTTTTTGCTATAGCAAGAAAAAGACATTTCTACACACTCGATTCCTTTTTGTCTCTCTCCTCTGTACCCACTCTTAGTTCAACTCCCCAGGGCTTCTGGTTCGGTTCTTTCAAACATGAGTGGCTGGAGACTTCAATAAATATTTGACAAACTGATCTGGTTCCTTATCCGCTCATCTGCCACCAGTCCCAAGTCTATTAGTGATCACCCACTACATAGAAGCCTGAATGAAGCAGTGTGCATGCAAGCAACAGCAGGGAGGCTGGAAGCGCAGGCCCTGTATCCAGCTAAAGTCTCCCATTTCCCTTTAGTTCCTCTCAAGTCTGAGGTATAAGAAAAATATGTTACACAGCGAGTGGTTATTTAGAGCATTTGAATTATAATATGCAAATAGATATCTGCTTAGATTCTGTCTCCAGTTACTTCAGTAACCATTTTAGGTTTTTTTTCATAGAAGACGTGCATTATAACTTTCTTACGGCTCCTGGTGCTGCCGCCTTTTTTTTTTTTTTTTTTTTTTTTTTTTTTTTTTTTTTTTTTTTTTTTTTTTTTTTTTTTTTTTTTTTTTTTTTTTATTTTTTTTTTTTTTTTTTTTTTTTTTTTT
>WAAB01002637.1:18615-29086 GCA_013389865.1 Piaya cayana
GGCGCGGGGCGGGGCGGGGCGGAGCGCGGCTCTGGCGGCCGCCGGCGCCCCGCGCTGCCCGCTCGCTGCGAGAGCCCCGGAGCCGCGCTCCGCCTTGAAAAGTGACGGCGAGGCGGCGGCTCCCGCAGAGCCTCCGCACCTTCGGCGAGCTTGTTCCCCCGCCGCCCCGTCCCTCATCCCGCACCTCCTGCCGCCGCCGCCGCGATGCCCGCCTTGCTCCTGAGCCTGGTGATGCTCTGGGGATTACCGCCCGCCGCGGGAGCCCGCGGAGGTGAGGACTTTCCGACGGCGACCGGCGGCTTCTCGCGGGGAAGTTTGGAGCTGCTCCCCGGCTCCGCAGCCCCTCTCCGTGGGGGGGGGGAATTGAGGCGCTGGGATGCGGCTCCCGCTGGAGCCGGGGTCGGTGGGGATGGGGGAATGGGATGCGCGTCCCCCTGCCCGCCCTCCGGGGTGATCCCGGGGCGGTGGGAGCCTTCCCTGCCAGGGAGAGCTTGGGCTGCGGGGCTCCCCGAGCCAGCCCCGGGGCTGGGTGGCCGCGTCCCCGAGCGCTTCCAAAGTTCCTTCCTTGCGTTTGGCGAAGTTGCCTCCCGCTGAATCCCCCGCATCGCTCCCGGTTGGAGCCGGTGGGGCAGAAGAGGCTCGGGAACCCCTCAGCCCCCGGGGGGGACACAATGCTCAGAAGTTGCAACTCTTTCCATCTCCCAAGTCTCTGATAAAACAGGGAGCGTTGCTCCTGCTGGAGCTCATCCCGGGGTTCCTCGTCGCGTTTTATACCTTTACCAGCTTTCTCTTATCCCCCCCCGGGAGGTGTTTGGATTGAACGTTCTCTGAAGTGCAGCCTTGCACCCCTTTTCTGCGGTGCCGGGGTGCGGGGATGGCCGCGCGCCGCTCTGACTCAGGTTTTCTTAGCGTCAGGGAGCAGTCGGCTCGTTTGCAGCCCTTTCCCTTCCAAACTGCGTGATCTCACGAGTGAGACTGCTCCGAACGTCGGTGCTGGGTTTTAGTAGGGATAGAACTCTCGGCAGCATCGAATTCTCACGGTTAGACACCCAGCTCCCCTCCATCGTGTACAGGCTGCACCCTAAATTGTTTACTAACTGATTCCAACTCGTTCGAGTGAGTGCGGATGCCTCTAGTTAGTCTGTGGTGTAGATTCCAGCTTCAGTCGGGCTACCAACCCTTCCCCATCCCTCGCTGTCTAAATGACAGGGGCGATTCGTGCTGTAAAAAAGGAGGAATAACTACCTATCGCAGAGAAAAGTGGTGCTGCAGCATCGCAAACTTGCGTGTTTAAACCGCAGCAGCATCATAAGGTTCGAGGGTATCGGAACAGAAGTGAGGATGGTGGTTGCTATTATAGCACCTGAATAGCCAGATGGGAAAGGCTCTTCGGAAACCTCAGTCTTAGGAAGGGTATGTATGCGTTTACTTCGATGCATGAAGATTCGTGGCTGTGATAGGGCTTGTTGGAGAGAAAATATTTCAAGAACTTTCCATGGTTATTCACAAAACAGATTACATTTCAGCAGCTGTAGCGTGCGTCTGATCTTATGAATAGAAATCAAACTTTCCAGCGTTTTGTGGAATTGTTCTGGAAATGGGTTTGCCACTCAGTCTTCCTTGATGAAGATAAGCAGGTGCCAATTATTCATAAATGCTAATTTGATTTTGCTTCATTTTCCCTGTGTTTTGNGCTTACATTAAAATCAATCCCATCTTAAAAGGCAACATCCTTGTAAATCATACCAGCCCAAAAAGTGGGATAAATCAAATTTACTTAGAATCAACTAACTCATCATATCATAATGTCATGTCTTATCAAAGCCGAGTGGAGTACAAATTAGGACTTAAAAGGCATTTTGTTTAAAAAAAATGTCAAGTTTCCTCAACCTAAAAGGGATTCAGGATGAAGCATCCAGAAAGAGAATTACATTTGCACATCAGATAAACTTTATGATACACTGCAAAAATTATTGACCATACCAAACTGATTTGCCTTTACTGAAGGAAATTCTGAGTCACTAGAGCATGCGAAGCTTAATGTATGTGAAAGGCACTGAAATTTGGAATGCACTGAGGCTCACCCTTCGTAATAAGAGAATTGGGAAAATGTCATGGGTTGGTGTTAATAGCAGTGTTGTGGTAGCCATGGTAATATAAAATATTGGTGAGGTGCTGTAGGGAGAGATAACACCTTCTATTAGACCAGTAGATAACATCAAGAGAGCAAGGAAAAAAAAATAAATAAAAGAGGTCATGGTGGGAGAAAACCCGCTGAAATGTGAATTATCTAAACCTTTTCTCTGGGTTTGAAATATAGTGACATTTTTCAAGTCTATCAGATCTGTCCTCAGCCAGGTTACAACTCCTCCAATTTTAGAGATCTATATGAAAAGTTGGGAAGAGAAAATGATATGGAGATGGAAAAGGAAGTGGGGAGAAGGGAATCCAGCCAGAAGGATGATAGGATAAGGGAGAAGTCCTGCAGTTGAGGTTGTGCCATTAAAGCCATGAAGAGGTATGACTGCCTTTCCTTCTGCTTCAATTAGCCTCTTCCTAAGGAATTGCTCATGGACCCAGATTCCCTTGAAATTATTCAGTGAAGGAGTTGCAACTGTTGCAATAAATGAATTTTAGAAGCCTGAGAAAAGACTTCCTAACAGCTTGTGAAAGTGAGAAGACTACATTTGTTACCTGCTCTCTGGAAAGACCGGAGGCAAACTTCAGAGGTCTCATTTCTACCTCCCTAGTGCTTGAGCTGAAGGTGCTCTGCAGGCTCTAGTGGGCGTATTTCCTTCCCACAGCTCTCTCCAGCCTGGGAGCTTGGCTTCATGCCTAGGCTCCTACACCCCTTTTTTTTGTTGTACTTGTTTGGGTTTTTTGTGTATCCGCTACTGCGAAACAGCGTTACATGAATCCATTGTACTAATTGGCATGATTACCTAGAGGTTATCCAAATTACACAGATGCCTTGGATAACAGGAGCTGGACTTGGATAATCTTCACAAATGTGTGGAGTTGTTAGTGAAACATGTATCGACCGTAGCATTAATGAGCACGTCGCTCATTATTAATTGACTTACTGTCTGTGGTGAAGTTGCTGGTTGGTTTGTGTTCGGTTTTGGTGGCAGATCACTTCTGTCAGCGGCGCTGAAGTGCTGGCTCACTACGGACTCTTTCACATGCGGTTTTAGTGTCTTGGATCTATCATTTGAGTGCTGGTGTGGTGAATCAGCGTGGCAGCAAAGTCTTGCAAGAGACCTTCCTCTAAAGGGAGACTTTGCACTGAATGGGAAAACGTTGCCAGAGAACTTAAAACTCCAGTTCCCCAAGTGATGGGATATCACATATTTAATATTTTTTCTGTAATGTTTAAGCTGTTTAAAGAACAAAAGAAAAAAATCATGAATATGACTCCTCTATGTAGTCACAAATGTTTCTAGAAGTTCTGTCTTTGTTCCACTTAATAGGGAATTTGTCAGTGCCCTTTAACTGTATTTAAGTGAAAGCTGGAAACAAATGACTTTGAAATGGGATTTTCAGGTTTCAGGTTCAGCTGATTTGAGTTTGGATTAGTCACTCTGATAGCAGAAACACAAATTCAGGTGAAATAAATCTATCTCCTTGTGATGACTGCTGGTGGCCTTCTTTCCCTGGTAAGGTGTCACAGCAGGCAACAGTGAGTTCATTAGGAGGCTTTACAACTATTCGCGTTAGTAGTAGCTTATTATTTGAAACTGAGTGTACTGAGCACTGCAGTACTTTACCAGCCTGAGCTCCAGATTAGCCAAACATCAGAATACATTCTCAAAACCATCCAACCAAACCCCATAATAAAGCAAAAAGCTGTTTCTGTGTTGTACTACAGAGGTGTCTGCTCTCATGCTTAATTCTGTTATGTCTTGAATGTAAGTAACAAGTAATAGTATCTTACATGTAAAAGAAATGCTTCCAAGGTCACAGTGACATTGTCATTCATTTATTTATTCCAAAGAACAATATTACTTAAGAACTTAACTGTCATTAGAGAAGCAAAATTACAGAAGGGGGAGAAATACTGAGGAATTTAGGGTAGTGGTTAGAAGGATATGTACTAAGAGGTAATTAAATACAGAAATCATGATGTCTACAAGTGCAATTTCAGTGATGGTTTTTATAGGCAGTAAGTGATGTGTAAGTGTCCTCAGCAGAGTATGTGATGGCGTGTGCAAAGCCCTGGTACTTCTGGAGACAGAGCAAACTTTGTGTGGTTTTCTGTGAACTGACATCCATGTTCATTCTTAGCCATGTTGTTATTTTCAGCTCAATGGGGATGGAGAGTTTTAGTGTAATAAAAGGAAAAGTGATAAAAAAACTATTTAAAATGCATTTTAAAATTCAACACTAGGTGTTAGATGTGAAAAGACCATATGTAAACTTGTTTTGTAGCAAGCCTTTTACTAATTTATCACAGAGTTTCTGCTGGTACTCCTGCAGGTTGAAGTAGCAATCCCCAAAGACTTGCAGCAAAGCTTTTGCATCACACAGTGGCTTTTTTTTGAAGTGTTATGTGTCTGCCTCTGTGTAAATTTGAGCGTCTGTCATACCTTTAAGGTTCATATGGACCCCAGTCTTTCTCTGTTTAAAGAAAGTGGCAAAATACACTGACATCAATGAAGTAAATGCAGCTTGGAAGTGCCTGTTCCTCTAGTGCCTTGTTACAGGTCCTCATGTCTGTTGTTTGCAGTTGAAGAAAATGAGTTTATTGTACATGTGGTATAATTCTTTCTTGTATCGCGTCTAAACGACGCATGTTGATTTAATTTGTGAATTTACAATTATGTCTATCTGTAGTAATGCTAGTAATTTAGATAGTGAAGAATTGGGTTTGTTACAGTAGCATACTTTGAATCCCAGTATGTTGTTGCTTTTTCTTAGTTTTTATTTATTAATTTGTTCTTTAGTAGCCCTGTTATCTCAAATGTAATTAAAAATTTTGCATTTTACTTGCGCTTACCCAAAACATTCTTAATGATGAACAGTGAGGATGAAAATACCAGAGCTTGGCTATTTTTGTGCAAGTCATGCAGACTGTTGAGTCTGTATTTAGTGTGAGTTTAGTCTAAGTGTAGACATTGCAGAACTAGGTCCTAAATTTGTAAGTGCAATTAGGAACTAATTGGATTTTTTTAAATATAATTACTCAAATAATGACTGCGCACCTTCTGTCCAACCCGCTAGTTTATTTTTTAATTAAACAAGTTGGGTTTTTTTGCCCTTAAATTCTGTATGTTGGAAAGATGAAAATATTGTTAAATGTAGTTATATTTTGGCTATCTAGTCAGTTGTTGACCATAATGGGGAAAAATTGCCAATGTGCATCACAGCTTCAAAGTGCTGTAAAGCATAATCTAACTTTTAATGCAGTTGGTAACGTAAAATAACCAGGACTCAATAGTGTAAAATCAGCTATGAAACCCAGCTGTGATCCTGCTGACGGGGTCCCTTCACTGTGCTCGTGCAAGGATGCTCTGCAGCTTCTCTGGGCTGGGGAATCGCTGATTCCTGTGGGTGTCGAGCTGTGTGTGAGCAGAATTGGACCTTGGTAATGGAATTCCAATAAAACTCAGTCAGTGCTTTTTAATTAGATTTAATGGGAGCTGAGAAGGATCATTAGAGAGACAAACACATGCTTTTGCCAGTAATATGTTCACTATATTATTAATCTGATTTAATTTGTAAGATCTTTGTAGCAGGAATAAGATCTTTCTATGTACCTGGAAAGTGTTATATGGGTCTATTATATTTTGTAAATATATGTCAGTGCTTCCCAGGCATTATGTAAACACAATTGGAATGGGGCTGTATGTATGGTGTTTATGAAGCCTACCAGTCTGAGGATAGAATTGGATGCTAGAAGGAAGGTTGTAGCTCTCACTAGCATCCACATGTTTATCGACCATTTTGTAGTAAATCACAGTTGTGTACTAATAACAAAACACTGCAGTGTGTAGAGGGCACTGCTAAGTAATTGGACTTTTTAAAGATGATGTAATGCCAGTATGGAAGTAAGGAACGTTTTCAGATTTTTACTTCTATTCAGTTAGAAATACAGTGGTGGGAAAATGGAAATTATAGTATTATGAGTTCTTGATATGGTACATTGAATCCTAAAATGTGCTTCAACACCTGCTGGATGTCCTCAGACATCTCACATGCTGCGTTGTGCTGAATGGTGTGGCCTTCCAGAGGAGCAAAACTGTAGAAACTTGGCTCAATTGCAGGAGTTAAGAATGCACCTATTTCCTTTTCTTGGTAATGTGTAGTGATGGGACAAAGGGTAATGGTTTTAAGCTGTAAGAGCAGAGATTTACGCTAGATATTAGGAGGAAATTTTTTACTGTGAGGAGTGAGGCAATGGCAGAGGTGTCCTAGTGAAGTGGTGGCTGTCCCATCCCTCGAGGTGTTCAAGGCCAGGGTGGATGGCGCTTTGAGCAGCCTGATCCAGTCGGAGGTGTCCCTGCCCATGGCAGAGTTGTTGGAACTGGATGGGCTTTGAGTTCCCTTCCAACCCAAACCATTCTATGATAAAATCAATGTATTTGGGACCCTCTATTGCCTGATTGTCAGTAGAATAATCCCTTATTAATTTTTAAGTGTGACATTGAGTGACTTATGCTTCAAGTCTAATAGGATAAGTGCTGTAAACTAAATGTTAAGCTTTAGGAATAAGAAAAATACATATAATTCTTCAAGGTTTTCACTGCTGCTGTGATCTTTTACTAACAGTTCCTAAGTGTTACTATTGTTTCTTTTCAAACGAGCAAGGGAAACTTGGAGAATGAAAAGATGCAGTTTTGGTTTTCAGTGATATTGAGGAGGAATGGACCATGTGCAAGACATGCTGATGCAATTCTTTGCAAATGCAGTGTTTCTCGTGTGAGGTCTTCTGTCAAGAAGATGACTTCTGTTAACACTCCCACAGAATGAAAGGATACCTATCCATTTTTTTTGTGTAAAGTTTTATTGTTAATTTACCTACCTGCAAACTAACAATACTCTTGCCAGTAATTTTTAAAATATAGTTCTGATGTTGTCAAATTGTTTGTGCTGCTACTTATAGTATGTTCTCAGAGGCTGTGATGTGGTGGAGCGTACTTGGGTTTCTATCTGTATGTTCTTTAACATGCAGACAAGTATTTTTATTCAAATGTTTTTCTTCTGAATAATTCCCAGGCACTGAAAGTACAACAGTGCTACCGTTTCTGAAACATCGTTGTTCAAATATACCCTTCTGGAGAAATGCTGTAGTGTTGCATAGTCATAAAATACAAGTTAAATAAAGTGGCACTAATGCAAGAAGATCATGAAAACTCACCTTAATTTTGGATATGACAGGTTTTTTTCCCCAAAACACTCTTTCTGCTTACAAATACTGTGAAGATAAAAGCAGAAGGAGCAGAATAAGATCATTGCTGGTTAGATGCTCTTTTGCATATGCAAACACACTGATTTACCCAAAGTATACTGGTATTTGTGCAAAACTGTGTGCTTTATGAAATGAAAGTATGTCATTTGTCAGTGAAACTCTTTCTTCTCTGGAGTAGTGTTTATTTATTTTTTACCGTGTTAACAAATAGATCACAGACCTGAATCTACACAACTGAAGGAAATGGATTCTTTGTTTTTTTTACTTGGCTGTTATGTGGTCAGGCTGCAGAGGTATGAGGGAACTTTGGACCATTTTATTAAAATTAAGTCTTAATTAGAAGACAGTTAATTAAATGATTTTCTGTGTTGTTCTGTGCCTCTTACGGAAGAAATAGGTATGTCTTGCAATATTTTTTATTCCAAACTTAGACTCAGTTTTGCCTAGGTTCCTTTAGTTGAACCCAGTTTTGTATTTCCTACATCTAATTTTAAAATACATGGATCACAGTCTTGGTTGCTTTTCATTTCTTGGGTTGTAATAATTCCCTAGAAAATGAGTTAGTACATAAATTATTTATTTTTAATATATAACTTGATAATTTCTCATTTTTAAAATTTTGTGAAGAGACCGCCTCAGGAGGTGAGAAACAGGAAATTCAAGACAGCTTAATGAGCTGAGGTGTGTACAGTCTGCTACTTGGAAGTTGTTAGGTTAGTTAAACCTAATTCTGTGTCATACAGATGAAGCTGCGGTTTTATTTAGATGAAGCACTGTACTTTTCATCATGGAAGATATGGCTTGCTGGTGGTGGATCTTAGTTCAATTTTGAAATCCTTCTCTGGAAGGAGTGTGAAGGTTGTACCTTCTCATGCAACATGTTAGTTCCCATTGGATCTTTGCGGACTTATCCAGGAATGAGAACTTTACTTTCTTTTGAGACCTATTTTAGAATAGCTACTTTCCTAGCAGCACTTAACAAAGCGTAACTAGGGATGGGTCAAGTCTGTATATTTTCCAGCACTGATGCTCACGTAGTGCCTGAAGGGAAACTGGCCCTACCTCCAAGTTAATTGGAAACACTTGGTTAATAATACACTCACTTTGCTCAGTTGTATTGAATGTTTTTTTTCTGAAGGATGTTTGCAGGCAGTGGGAGTTAAGGACTGGAGGTAAGGGAAGAAAACTGTCAAACTGAACTCATTATTCTTGGGTTCCATGTTCTAAACCAAGTAGTTTATTCTTGTATTTGGATTACAGAAGGAACGGTAAACAGTGGATGAATTCTTCATAGTGGTCTGTTATTCCAGTAGTCTTAGGCAAAACACTTGAGGCTACAGTATTAAATCATATACAAGGGAAATGAAGCAAGTCAGGACTCCAGAAGTGTGAAAACTAAGGCGCTATTCCATACCTACAGCTTGTCGGGTTAAATTGCTTTTATTCTTTTGATAGACACAAAGCAAGGCTACATCAGAGCAAGAAGGTCTTTTGCAGACTGTGTCTTGGAGGCTAGCCTGACCTGCAGCAGTTAACAGTACAGGGCTGCTATAAGCCACTTATGTGCGCAATACATTCTCATCTATATGTCTATATAAAACCTTGGATATGCTATGAAAGGTACTAATGCTAAGTAAGCAAGCCCAGCAGTGCCAGGGCTTTCTAAGCAGAAAAAAATCTTATGCCCTGACCCAAGTGGCCCATTATCACATTTCTTCAAATTGGAACAAGCTATTCAGGTCAGCATGTGTGTACAAACCCATCTGAATGAATTCCTCTGCTGGCACTGGCTATGTTACATTTCTTTCCTTGGGTTTCGAGTGGCTGTGACTTGAACAGAGTTGACAGTACACAATATCAGCCGTTTACTCTGTAGATTATACTCCTCCGGAGAATTGGTGTCAGCTAATCTGCTACTTCTGCGTTTTCAGAGGCCTGTGAACTGCATCTCTAGTAATATCGCAGGAGAGTGTCAGATCTCAATTTCTGTAATTTTCCTATTTGTTTCTCCCAGTTTTCTAGGCATGTATGTCCAGGTCTCCAGCCTTCCTCTCTTGCTTTGTACTGTGAATAGTTTTCTTTCTGTGTAAAAATTCTGTCTGTCAATACCCAATTTTGGCCACTTTTGGGGAGGTAAGAAGTCTGAAGCAGATGGTTGTCAACAGATGATGATGAAATTCTGAAATACTGCTCAAATGCAAACTGTGAGGCTCAGTATTTAAAGCACATCAGAGTGCATAAAACCTGCTTACATTTCTAATGTTGTTACTACATTTGTGGAATATTCATGGTATAATTCATAGGTTTCCATGATAAAATTTTTCTTTCTTTTACTGAAAGCAGCAGAACTCCACTGACCAATTAGCTGTATACAGTAATGAGTAAAACACTGTGAACCCTGGTATGTTTCCGTGTCTGTTAGGATTGTTAAATGCTCCTCAGTGAAACTGCACTGATTTACATTAATTGGTGGCCTGTCTCCTCGCAGTAGGATTGCACTGTGTCAAAAGTGCCCTGCAAGCAGTTGTAATACAGCAAAATGCGCAGTGGTTGCCTGTGTTTGTTATTCTGTCGTTGACTGATGCTCGGAAGGCAACCAGTGAAAGACTTAAAAATTGAGGGGAACTTAATATGTGGCTGTGAATATTGGGAGCATAACTAAAAGCTTTTTTATATGAAGTAAGTGCTAAAGAGCCAGTAGGCCTGGCACAACTTGCATTCTGCATTGCGTTTTCAAATTCAACAACTCAAAGTAATTTAAGTGCGTTATAAAAGGCTGTTTATGTGTCTATGAAAAGCATGATGCAAATATGCAAATTTAAGAGAGTGTCTTCCGCAAGTTTATATATCTTAATGAAAAATGTCAGCGCGTAATTGATCAACAGTCTGTTTAGCCGCACAGTAGCCAGTTTTTTCTAAAGGCAGCACAGCCTGTCCTTGGTCCTAGGAGTAAATTAACCCTGCGGAGAGTTTCCTCTGGAAGCCAGCTAATGACACCTTCTCTGATTTTTGGGGAGGAAATACCTGATTGCTGAGGATGCCCATCTCAAAGTGGTCACCACT
>WAAB01002637.1:29781-195722 GCA_013389865.1 Piaya cayana
TTTCTATTTAATTTTTTACTTATAAAATTATTTTTTCAAAACAATGAAGTGAAGGTTATTGCTCTTTTCTTTTTTTTTTTTTTTTCCTCTTACATTAAATATATTCTGCAGAGCTTTTGTGAAATACAAATCATATGGACTCTGCAGATACTGTTTGCATTTGGGACTTACAGGAAAATGTATGTGAACTTTGTGCTGTGGAAATTGTTGACTTTTAAAGCAATTACATTAAGAATAAACACATCCCGCAATGCTGTGTTTTGTAGAGTAGTCAAATCCACGTTTTAGGAGCAGGAGTGTATAATTATTGTCGTGGCTTTAACCTCAGTTGGCAACTAGAACCGTGCAGCCCTTCTTGACCCCCTTGTCCCTTGGGATGGGGAGAATAGGGAAAAAATATTGTGGGTTGAGATAAAGACAGTTTAATAGCACAACAAAGGAATTGATTATAAGGATGATGATAACAGAATATACAAACCCTATGATGTGCAATTAATTGCTCACTGCCTGATAAATGATACCCAGCCTATCCCCCAGCAGGGAAACCTGGCCCCTAGCCAGCTTCCCATTTATATATCAAGCGTGATGTTATTTAGTATTGAATATCTTTATCCAGCTTGGGTCAACTGCCCGGCTGTGCTCCCTTGCAGCTTCTTGAATACCTACTCACTAGCAGAGCTTGGGCAGCAACTAAAACCATCAGTGTATTGTCGGTGCCCTTCCCCTACCAACTAAATCGCAGTGGTTGCTGGGTACAAAGTTAACTTTGTCTCAACTGAGCGTAGTCATTACCTGGAAACAACTAAAACAATATGTATGATCAACATTATCTCCATAGTAAATCCAAAGGATAGCAGCTACTGTAAAAAAAAATTAACTCTCTCCCAACTGAAGCAAGGACACTTGGTATGTCTACCAACACATTCAGTGTTTTTTGAGAAATGGGTTAGTGTTTAAAAACTAACAGACAAAAACCCAACCCTGGCAACCTAAGCCAAAGTACTTTGCAGTTGGGGGCTGAAGCTGTCTAATAACATAGTCCAAAAGCTCGTTAATATTGATCTTCTTAATTCTCTCAATAACCTGAACATTGTTTCCAATTAAGAGGAATAAAAAGCAGACTAACATGTCCTTAGATGTCAAAGTCTGATGGACCACAAAACATCTAAAAGTTTATCCTTCAGAAGTGGTTTAGGTAGAAGGTGTGTGTATGAATTTAGTTAACTGGTAACTATATGCGTACCCATACCTGGGGTAAAAAACCTCTTAAAATATATACTTTCTGCTAGACCAGTGGGGCTCATATACTTCCCAAGGTTAGACCTTCTCGCCTCTCCTTTGCAGGCTTTTCTATGGAATTGGCTGGGACAAGCTTTTGTGGACCTGTTAAGTTAGATATAATTTTTAAAGGAAAGTTCGGGCTGGATAAAGCGCTGCCATAAATATCAGAGTTGGGTTTCAGGTGGGCCTGAGCTGGTGGTGCAGCACAGTTGCTCATGGGCATATTTAAGTTTATTTTGTGAGGCAGGCTGGCATCAGGAATGGGGCTCATTCTTTGAGCAAAGAAAAACATGCACTGCATGCATGTTCCTTAAAGGAAAAAGAAGCATTTGTGGCTTTCAGGGCAGTTGTGAGGGTTCTATGGAGTGGGGAAGGAAGTCTCCTTTTTCCTTCCCTCTTTACTCTTAGTAATTCTTGGATTGCCACATAACCTGATTTGAGAGCTAGAAATGCCTTCTTTGCTGGAGGTGGCATTGTAGGTGATGCTGTGCCTGTAGTGTGGGATCGGGGACTTCGATTTTTGGCCTTGTTGATCTTCAAGGTCTTTTCCAGCCTAAAAGAGTCTATCATTTATGTTGGCTTTGAACCAAATACTGAGTAAAACACGAAGGGGACAGACCTTGAGCCATAACAATATTGCCCTTGGTGCTGAGGATGCTCTTTCCACACTCTCATTGGGTGGGTGATGCTGAAGTTTGAGATCACTCGTAATTTTCAGTGGCAGAAACGTGGAGGGGCCTGGAGGCTAGTAATAGCCTGGGGAATAGAAACTGTGTCCCAGAAAAAGCATCGATATTGCTGAATAAGGAAACCCCAAGGGATTTCCTTCCCTGAGTGCTCGTAGCTGGGCTCTGCTCCGTATGGAGGAATGAAAGGAAAGGCTCCATCAATCTCCCTTATACTAAACTGGCACGTCTAATATATTCTGCTAAAATGTGTTCATCATGCAGTTTAAAACAACTAGGTTAGAAATCTACTGACAATAAATGAAGATTTATTATTTTCAGTGTCATTGGGGCACTTAATATAGGTTCGGAATACTAACTGGATTTTGTGAAAGGGGAAAAAAATGTCCCAGTGCCATTTAATTAACTATCTGGCCAATATTTCTCCCTTTTTATTGAAAAATCTGTAAATTGCAACTGGCTTCAAGCACACTCTTGTAAAACTCTGCCAACAGTTCGCAAATAAACATATTAAAATGCAGAAAGCCTGGTACAGCTCCACGTGTACCAGATAAAATCACACCTTGAGCTGCAGAGATGGCTTGTTGTAACACCGACAAGCCAGAAAACCAAAATTGCATTTTGTAGTTAAGAGAAAGTGATTAGAAGAAAATTAGTATGTATTTTATAAGCATATCAGGAATATCTTTTGGTAAGAGTACCCCTGTGGGATAACCAAGAGATCAGTGCAGATGTGAACAAGTGTTTTATTTTAACTTGACATGCTAGTAGCCCGATATAAATAATTTATTTTACGCAAGTAACACTGCATAGAGATTTTTATTTCTTAATCTCTGTTATATTGTCATTCTAAGTTGCGCTGCAAGCTGTGATCAAAATACAGGAGCTGCAAGTCTTGAAATTTCTATAAGAGTTTGAATCCAGGTTGTGGATTAATGCCTTATAAGATTTAATGAAAAAAATAGTGTGTTGTCTTTTTGGAGAGCTATTTTAAATAAGGTTTCATATAATTTGTCCAAGCAATCTTGAGAGAGAGCAGTATGAATTGAGTCCTTCCTCTCACTGAGATGCCCTAGAACTTTAAACTGGAAGTTTCTGTGTTTTACTAGTAGTGGTCCTGTCTTATTTTTTTTAGGAGTGCTGTCCTTCTGGCTCCTGGGTGGCTGGAGCTCCCCAGTCCTAATAGAAATGGTACCTGCTTTTTGGGGAACTGCTAGAGTAAAAGAAAAATTCTGCATTTGTCACTCAAGGCCACAGCATTGGCGTCAACTAAAGAGTTCAGGTTTTAGCTTAAAATGCTGCAGACAGCATTTCATTGGCACAGAATGTGTCAAGCTCAGCTTTTCTTAAGATGTACCAGAGGGAAACACTTAAATCTGTTGGGTGGCACATCAATGCCACCTCAAGTGACTGTTTTGGGGAGATGATGACCAAGTCTGGATAAAAGACAACTAAAAGAAATCTAAACCAGCAAGAATTAACTCTATCTCTCGCAACCTGTGGAGCTCTTACAGACCTTCTGGTCAGACTTCCAGCTGTACCTTTTGGGTTGAGAGGTTGATGATTCATTTACTAAGCGGTTCAATTTTCTTTCATTTTTTTCATTTAGTTATCTCTGCATCTTTAAAAAATGAAAGACCCTTCCAATAGTTATTGTACTGATGTGTTATTAAATCACACACCCTTAAAAGTGAAATCCAAATATGCATTAAGATATTCAGTCTCTGTGCAGCCACTCTGTTCTAGAAGTGGTGAGTGTCCTACTAAGGTAGCTCTGGACGTTTGGCAGATATTTCTTTCCAAGGATTGACATTTTCATCTGAATTTGAATTTTGTGGGGTTTCTGGACAGAAAGGAGGAGGTGCTGCTGTGGAGCAGGTCCAGCTGCACCATTGCCTGTGTCTTGTGAGTTGCTGGGGCAGAAGCTCAGTGCAAGAGTAGAGGGAGTTAAAGTGAGCATTTGAGATGGTGATGCCTTGTATGTAGGGGTATTAAAAGATAAGAAAAGAGGAGGTACATCCTAAGCTCTAAGTCTAAGGGACTGAAATCCTGGTGAAGGTTTTGGGGAATGCAAGATGATGAGGGCAAAAGCCAAACATGATACAATATTCATGTTCATGCTCCTTTGTGTATTCCTTAAATTAGCAATTTCACTTTTGTGTGAGTCTACTGTATCTTTGACTCTTAACTGAATTAAGTCCCATTATAAATGACATCTTTCCAACAGTAGGAATACAGGTTAGTGCTCCCAGGAGAGGTGTTTTAATGAGGTTGTTGCTATGACAGCTCAGCTTCAGGCGGCACACGTGCCACTTCGAAGTACCCTCTCTCCCCTCAAATATTACAGCAACTTCTGAGAGTGCAGTTAGAACTTCCCTTTTAGTGGAATTTATGACCAGCACTTTGTTTCTGTTCTCCCAATAATACAGCTGAGGTTCTGATGGTCCATGCTATTTGTTTCTGCTTTTATTTCTGAAATCTTAAGGGCAACACATGGTTTGACAGGTTAAAGATAGAGCAAGGAGTTAACTCTGTGACTATTTCGAGTGATGCTCAGTGGACTAAGTCAAGAGATTTACAGGAAGAATAAGTACATAGACTATAGCACTTATAGTGGAAAAGAATGGGGCCTGTCTGTCTTAAATTCACATCGGGGAACTCTTCAATGGATGGAAATTGTTTGCTATATGCTCTGGCAACTGGTGGGAATACAAGTGTTCCCATCATGGTGCAGCCGTGTAGGTGGGTGCAATGATTTGCCTCTTCAGAGGATCTGGCTGTGTTCTACAGCAGTGCTGTATATGAGGTCTCTCTATTGCGAAGATGTTAAATCATTCAGTTAGATTGTTCAGAAAGACTTCCAGTGCAAATCTGAGAACAGTATTTGCCTCTTGGTTAACCTGTGCAGCAGCAGTAGTCGGGGCTGCTTCTGCTGCCTGCAGTGAAGGTGTCAAGCTGCCAGGATGCCTGGACAGGGACTGCGGTTGAATTAGCTTTGCTGCCACTGCCTGCTTGAGTCATGTAGGCTCCCTGAGTGGGAGAGAGAGAAGCCTGTCCTCCCAGAAACAAATTGACCAAATCCTTGCCTTTCTCTGCGGGCTCTGTTCCTGTCTGCTGCCAACTTTTGCATGGTTAAATGTGGACAAGGTGGTTCCAAACCCCATGTTTTGAACCTCGTTAAGGTCCATAATAAGTTGATACTAGTGTCTGTTATTCCATGAAAATGTTTGGGCTAGTCTTTAGGAAGGATCGTAGCAAAGTAAGCAGACACTAAAATATTTCTGTTTTGTTGCTAGTCTATGAAATAGAGAAATGTTATCCTTAAACTCAAATAAGCAGCTCTGAAATGTATATCTGCTACTTCAGTGTTTTCCATTGCTTTGTAGAATTAAGTGACTTTTTGTTGTTCAGACTTCATTTCCTTCCAAGCCTGGAAAGTGAGTTTTTAAATGCGAGACTTTGACATACAGAAAGCAGTCATACTCGAAGCTGACGTGACCTATATAAATATTGCCTTAAATGTTAGCCTGAATGAAAAGTTTTATTCCCTTTCCATAGGTGTTCTGATTTTCTTGTCCGCGTAGCTATGAATTGTTGCAGTTGCTTCTCATCTGACATGTGCTTCTACACCCCAGTGGGAGCTCTGCCACCTTGCTACCTGTTGGAAACAAGCTTTCTTATCACTACTCATCTCAGTGAAATTAAATCCAGGGACACGCTGAGGAATTGTGTGTTTTACCCTAGAAAAATTTGCTTTTTAAAAATTAGCTGACTTTAAAGACTTTTTTTGTTGTTGTTTTCTGCTACTTTAGAAACAGTGCACTATGAAGATCTGGATTTATTTTTCTGAGTATTTTATTGTAAGCTAAAATACCTTGGTATTAAAAAGGCTGGCTATATAAATCAATGCTTCATTGTTATTATTATGCTATTTACTAGGCCTCTAAGTATACTAAATTTTTATAAATGCAAAGTCATTCAGCTGTACCCAAATTGGCTCAAAAGATGCGAAGAAGAGCATTTAAGGGTTTTGCAGGTTCTGATAATACTGTTTGCCGTAAGTGCACTCGTCCCAGTTTCTTTCTGTGAATGAACTGAAAGTGCAGTTCCTGTATAATTTCAATGACCAGTAAATAGATTCACATATTTCACACATTGTGTTCTTTTTCCTATTCTCCATTTTTGGCTTGCTTGGCCATTAGCGCCACTTATTCCCTGATCATAATTTTGTCCTTTTTGGAAGGAAGTTGAGGTGGAGACAGGCAGGTGTCCTGTCCCCTGCCTGCATGTCTGTGTGTCTCCTGAAAGAAAAACAACAGGAAAAGCAACCCCGGCACCCAGGATGCATCGACAAAAGGAGACCAGATGCAGAGTGAAAAGCACATGGTACGGATTCTGTCTTTTCGCTACAGAGATTGCTACAAGACATGCTGTGATTTATTCTCATAGCGAAAAACTGCAAATGGAACAAGAAGTACAGAAATCTCAATATGTTGTTGCTAATACAATTTACATTTAGAACAGTGTGTCCTCCTTCACCATTATGCTCTGTTTAAACATAGCTGAATTCAAGTAGTCTATAGGCAGAGCTGCTTGAACTGCATGCAGTCAGCACTTGCGCTAAATGAACATCTAACACTTAATTTAATGGTAATTATACAGCTTCTCAAAAAAATACTTTTTTCCCATGTATTATATTTGTTCAGTAGTTATCTCCATGTATAATAATATCAAATTATTATGCTGTCTCTCAAAGTTGTAAATCGTATCATCTTTACACAGACCAGAAAATGACTTGCACTTAAAGATATGTTTATCTGTATATATATGGTGGATTTTAAATTGAACAGTTCCAGACATAATTTTCCTAATATTGGTTAATCCATCTTTAATTAAAATGTTAATTGCTAATCCAGATATTACACACAGAAAAATCAGCCTACGGTAAACCATGCCTTACTTGCACAAGGACGAAAACGTGCAATTACATGGCACTGTGCTCATCAAAATTGCGATATTGTCGTCTTTCATCTGTGAAATCAAGAAAACTTGGGGGCCCTCAGCGCAGGAAGGACCAGGAGCTGTTGGGGCAGGTCCAGAGGAGGCCATGAAGATGATCTGAGAGCTGGAGCACCCGCCATACACGGGCAGGCTGAGAGAGCTGGGGTTCTTCAGCCTGAAGAAGAGAAGCCTGCGGGGAGACCTTATAGCAGCTTCCAGTACTGAAAGGAGACCTACAGGAAAGACAGGGAGGAGCTCTTTATCAGAGAGTGCAGGGTCAGGACAAGAGGTAGTGGTTTTAAGCTAAGGGAGAATAGGTCAGACTGAATGTAGGGAAGGCATTTTTTACAACGAGGGTGGTGAGACACTGGAGCAGGTTGACTGGGAAGGTAGTGGAGGCACCATCCCTGGAAACATTCAAGTTCAGGTTGGTTCAGGGTCTAAGCAACCCCAATGAGTTGAAGATGTCCATGCTCTTGCAGGGGAGTTGGACTAGATGACCTGTAAAGGTCCTTCCAATCCAAATGACTCTGTGACAATTCAGTGACTCTTGTGTTATTGTTGCTCACAGCTCCAAAAAAGAGAGGGGGGAAAAATAATTTCGTGCTAGTTAAAAGTTCCCACTTGGGTCACAGCAGGGTCTTAAATACTCTTTTAGGGGAATTGTTGCACGGAATGGGTTGTGCCAGCGCTGCTGTGGCTGAAGTTGCCTCTGACAGTTCCTCGGCTTGAAAACACAGCTGAAATCATGTCTCCTGCATAGTCCAGAACAAAACTGCCTCTGTGTCTGAGCAGTGTATGTCAGAAGTCAGCCCCAGTCAATCTTGTTTTCCAGCCAAGGGTTGCAGAAGGTAAAGTTAGCCAGATGAAGGTCGTGCTTGTCATATCGAAAGCACATTAAGGCTGCTAACTTGTTCGGGAGGGCTGCGGTGAGGAGGACTCGCTTCAGCTTTTCATCACTGAGATATCATACCAGTCTGTGTGCAGCTCAGTTTACTGGTTGGTTTTTCTTTCAATTTCGTAATACTCTGTAGAGAGAATTAAGCAAGTAAGTTTACAGCATTTCGCACTTTAGTAATAATCCTGTGATTCCCTGTGCAAAGACACAAATGCTGCCAATATATCTTTGTGGGGCATGAGTTAAACGACCTTGTTAACAGAAGATAAACACAATCCTGGTGGCTGATAATTTGTTATTCTTGTAAAATATTAGGAAATATTTAGCTGCTGAATGGAATAACATACAGTGCTTTGAAATCACGCAGAGCTTTTGGCTTATGCACATTTGTTTTATCTGTCATTGTTCCTACCAATTCCATTAGAATTCAAATGTGTTTCATGCAACTTTTTTGGAGTAGTCATGTTCAAATCGCAAACTTTTCAAATTGCACAAGATTTTTCAGTCAAAGCCATGTAATAAATGAGGAAAATAGAGACTTGCCTATACAGTGCCATCTGTTGATTTTAATTTAATTAGAAAACCATTTTCATAAATCTGTCTCAATTATACAAAGTGTATACTAATAGATATGCTTTTAAAAATATCTTTTTCTCCCTAAAATCTGAAAGGAAAAACAATCTTGTAAAATACATGTAAAATATTAGCTATTGCTAAACAGCATTTAGCAAAAAAGCATGTCTCTCCATTCCAGAACGCCTAACAGTCTGTTGCTATTTGGGGTTTGTCTGAATACCACTGCAAAGATTTGAGCTTTTGGGTTTCAGATGTGCTTTTTTCATATTATTTTTTAACCTGTTCATTTTTTTTTTCCATCAAAGGAGCTCACCTCTTCACCTTTCTTTTAATCTTTCCTCCCTTTCATTCCCCTTATTCCAGTGTTCTTTCCAGCTTGTGAAAGTCACTTAATCTCTGTTTGAATCTGTACCTGATTTGCTCCAGCAGCACGGCTTCTCTTAGCAAGTTCATCCAAATGGATAAAGAGGAAGATGCCTTTGACATTTCTGCTGTACCAGGAGGATGCGGCCACTCCTTGGCCAAGAGCTACAAAAGAGAGGTTATTTTAGGAATAGTATGGATCTGTATATATTGCTTTGGCTTGGTTTACAGTCACCCTGTCTTTGAGACGTGCTTGATTATTTGCTTTTGATGCATGAATAATACTGCTATTTATAACTTGTCTTCAGGCAAGAAAAACTGGCCACTGCCACCAGGAGAGGCAGTCTGCCCTCCTGCATGGAAATTGTGTTCGTCTCAGTTCCTTACAAAGCCAAAATAAATCTAAAACCAGTCCAAGCTCCACCACTTTTTCAAGGTGAGGTGGTGATTTTCAGCTGTGTCACTTGGCCAGGCAGAACCTTTTCCAGAATACCTTGTGTCAGCTGACCTATGCAAGCGAGCCCAATGCCAGGCTCCTGGGGGAGCTCTCGTCTTTCCTTCAGAGTCCTTTTAACAATCTCTAGTAATAAATGTGAAATGTTGCTGTCTACTGAATATGTCCCATCCTACCACCTGGTATCCTTATTTCTGCAAGCTGCTTGAAAACTGATCTTCACTGTGGTCTGCTTAACACACGTGGGTAGCTGGGGCTCTGGAGCAATTTAACTTTTGCCTTTCTTTTCTTCTTAGGTAGACCAATTTAGGATTTCCTATTCCTCTTGTTAGTTCTAGCCTACAACACAAGTTCTAAAGATGAATTTGCTATTACAGCAGTTATCTATAAGAGGATAGGGTAAGTGTTGAAGTACGTGATTAGCGAGGGTGTAGACACACAAGACTGATCGTCATGAGATATTCCCCAAGTCATTATTTGGTGAATACTCTTATGAAGGAGAGACTCATAGGATCGTAGAATGGTTTGGGTTAGAAAGGACCTCATCCAGTTCCACCTCCCCTTGCCATGGGCAGGAATAACTTCAACTAGACTAGATTGTGCAAAGTCTCATCCAGCCTAGCCCTGAACATTTCCAGGAATGGGGCCTCCAGTACCTAAAGGGGACTACAAGAAAGCCTACAAGGACATGTAGTGATACGACAAGGAGTAATAACTTTAAACTGAAAGAGGGTGGATTTAGATTAAATATAAGGAAGAAATTCTTCATTAGGAGAGTAGTGAGGCACTGGAACAGGTTGCCCAGACACACTATGAGTGCCCCATCCCTGGAGCCAACTCTTTCAGCCTGTCCTTGAATAGGAGATGCTCTATTCCTCTGATCATCATTGTGGCTCTCCTCTGGACCTGCTCCAACAGGTACATGTCCTTATGTTGCCTTCAGAGCTGGATGTAGTATTTCAGGTGGGGTCTCATGAGAGCAAGGTNGGCTGTGCCACAACTTGCCATTGTTGGCAAACTTGCTGAGAGTCCACTCAATCCCACTGTCCATGTCTTTAACAAGGTGTTAACTTGACCCAATACAAATGCCTGAGAGTTTATCTAATGATTGCGTTCTCAAGAATAATAAAGGTTATTCTCAAAAATAATACAAGTTGCCTTTGCAAGTGGATTTTTCTTGAACCTGCAGATTATTTCCTAAGTAGTGGATCACTAGGAAAAACGTGAACTGCAAAAATTATGAAATGCTTATTGGATATATGTTAAGAATTATCTGTTGTAGGAAAAGGGATGGGTTTAGGAAGAAAGCAAGCAGGTAAATCGAAGTTTCTCTTAAAAAGAGATCAGGGCACCCATTCAGCCTCAGAAACTGCCAGGCTTCAACTGGCACCTAGTAACTGGTGATGAAGTGAGAAGAGGAACTCGGAGGTCAGCCGACTGGAAAACAGTTGGAGTAGGTGTTTAGAAAAGGACAACAAAGGCTTCTTTTAGCATGATAAAAGGGAAAGATGGGAGCTCTCAGGTGCTTTTAGTGGATAAAGTGGCCAGAAGTGTCCTTAAGTTTTGAAGCAAAAAGATGAGGTTGATGTAGGTAGTTCAGTAGGAGAAAAGGACAAATGAAAAATAGAGATCCTTAACTTCTTGAGAATGTGTTCATTTTCCTTGTTCTACATAAGCAGATTCACTCTGGGTCTAAAGCTCTCACGTTTATCTTGCAATAACCGTCCCCAGAGCTTCAACCTTTTTACTAAACTGCTTTGGAAAAAAGCTCTAAGTGAGAGTTTAACAACCCCTCTCCTCCAATAAAGGTTGTTCAGTAAAATCATAACTGTGTATGTCTTGGCCTAAGTCCACGTATCTGATTTTACGGAGTTACAGCAAAACCTGCTGAAAAGACTAGGAGCCACGCTTACGCTATTTGGTTTTTCTTTGCTTGTTTTATCTCTGCCTGTCCCTGAACTCTCTCCACACTTTCCCTTTATGTTCTTTTGGCGCAGCAGAAGTTTGAGATGGTATTTGTGTTCATAGTGTGTGAGGCCTATCTTCACATCTTCTTGCTAAATGTATTTTAGACTAGCATTAAAAAGAATCCGTTTCTCATGTGACACCCATGGCCTTATGCTATGGTGAACATGCTTTGTGAACAAAACCCACATTATTTTTTTACTGTCATGCAGCTGATCCTGGGCCGATCTGCCATCGGAATGGGTCGATGCACTTCGATCCCATGTGTTTCTCTGTGATCGGCTGCTTATTTCCCATTTTAGTGTTTAAAATCCTACTAGCTTTGTGTTTAACATATTATGCTTGTTGTCATCCATTTAGAATTTCCTTGCAAAGAAAGCACAACTCGTTTGCTCACGCAGCACTTGAAGACCCAGACCTCTGAGTGCAGTTGTAGCAAAACATACAGGACAAAAGTCTCCCTTTAAATATATACCTAATAACTGTGTTTTTATTTCTTCAGTGGTATAGCAATAACTCCTTTGTGGCTTTGCACAAGTTCACTGACAAAAATCCAGCTTACTGAAAATGTCACTATTAATAGCTTTCTGCTGGTACAATGAAAGGGAATTCAATAGGATATCCCAGTTAAGCAGGGTACCTTGTTTACAGTGGGTTCCTACCCAGCAGCTGCTTTTGCTCAAGATCTACAAATAACGCAGGAATTAATCAAGGTGTAACCATGGGGATGGTTTTGTGTTGATATTCGCCCCCTGTGAGAGTGTAGTAACCATAATGTGACCTGGAAAGATGAACTACATAATTCAACTGCAATTTGGTATGATCACAGGTAATAAGCTACTGATTTCTTGACTGCCTTGGAGATCTGGTAATGCTGTTGTCGCCGATGCTTCTTGGAAGAGTTGAAGAACATGTAAAAACAGTATTTATTGAATTAGGGTTCCATTTTTTAAAAAGGTGTGTCTGTAAGGTGTGAAATTAGGTTCTAAGTATCTGTATGCACAGCAGCATAAACATGTTTCTGGGTGTAAATTGCATGATAACTTGTGCATGTTTTCAAAGTTAAAAGTGCAAGAGAAAAACAAGTAGTTAATATTAGTAAGAATAACGTTACTTGTTGGATTTTTCATTTATTTTTAGCTTGCAAGATAATTGGCTCCTTATGGGTGGTAGGTTCTGATTTTGTTATCAATGTTTATCAGAACTGCTTGCATATCTCTGAAAAATGTAATCGGTCACAAAGCTTTTTGCTCAGAAAATGATATTAGGAAAGGAACACTTCAAATATATAAAGATGCTCTATCTAGTGAAACAGCCATTTTGGTGGGGGGGGAAGCATCATTATGTTGTTATGTTAAATTAATAGTACTATTTCAGTTAACTTGGTCCTGCATTTAGAGCTCATCAAGACGCTCGTGGGAATATATGAATTAGTTTGTTTTAATTGCGTTATTTAATTTGATTGTCTAAATTGCCTTTCTATTTTTATATGCAACCGTTTTTTTTAGCTGAAAACCATTTCTGATTTGGATTTGTATGTGTGCTTGTTGTGTACGCTCGCTCCTTTGGTTCTTCTCCAAAGATCTTTTCTTGTTTCCTCAGAAAAATAGTGAGAATTAATGTGTTGGCAAAACCCAGTCATGACTTCAGAGAGTTGTGAATAATGAATGCAGGATCTTTCTCTTTCACTGCAATGGCAGTAAAACATTAGCCAGCTTTTTAATAAAAAAAGCTGCATTTGTAATTGTGCCCCAGAAAAGAACAATTCAAGCGCAGAAAACTTAGACCCTGCTCCGCCAATATATTCTCTGCAATTGGACAGATGGGGCCTGATATGATGTAAACAGAGTTTTGCAGTGGTTCAGGCAGCTCTGTTACGTGCTGCTGGATCGGGGTTGAAATGTTCCTGGAGAAGAAACAAAGTTAGCTTTCAAACAGGGCTAATTAGAAGATAAACATGGGAGGGGAGGACCTGGGGAAAGCTTTCTGACTGTGCGTCTCCACCTTACAGCATAAGGTTGTGCGATTCTTGATGCTGTTCTCTAACAGTCGATAGAACACATTTATCAAGTGTGGCTAATAACTGTTTAAAAATGCTTCTGGCAAAAACAGGCAAGAGTTTGGGTCGTGCAGCCCAAGGGAATCCTCCTAAACTATCCTCTCCAAGTCAATGGCAGCTTTGTCATTAACTTCAATATTAAAAGGTTCAGTAAGGTAAATTGTCTTAAATCAAAGTGATACAGCTCTGATTTAAACCTGCAAGCAGAAAACTTTGATTTAAATAATTGATTTTAATCTTACTGTGAATTTATAGTGTTTTCTGTTTTCTTAGAGGTAAATTACTTGACTAGAGTATCAGTTTAAACGTTCTGATTTGTGACTGAATAGAAATTTAACAGATATATTTTTGGCCAAGCTCTTCCTGGTTTTATGGGTCTTTTCCTGACCAGATCCATATTCAGACTTTTCATAAATATTTAGGTCCTGTTTGAAATGTAGATGAAAGAAATTTAATTGTGCCTTGTTAGTCTCAAGCAGTGCACTAGTTTTTACATGCCTTTATTTTAAAACTAGATGTGACTCAGCTCTGATTCCATACACCGTATTTGCCATTTGGAGTGGATTGTTGTGGACACTAGAGGGAGCACATATTGTTTCAGGAACTTCAAAATTTTAGTTCTGTCAAACCTGGATGATATAATCAAGAAAAAATATATAGCTGAATATATGAGATATTAGTAGGTTATCTTGGGTTCCTTGTCAAAGGGAAAACATGCAAAAGATAAATGATGTTTGTTGTTTAGTTTTTAACACTTAGAAAAAAAATTTTTTCTTAACTTTCCTAGCATGAAAGAGTGGCACCCTGTGTTACCCAATATAGTATAAAACACAAACCAGGCACAAAGTAGCAAGGAAAAGTAAGTGGATTTCAGGCATAGTCTGGTTTTCAGTCAGTTTTGCTACATGTGGGATGTGGGAGGAGTGTATGGACAATACCTGCCTGCTTTACTGCCAGGTTGTTGTTTCCCATAGGATGTGGTGTTTTCCTTGCTTTATCACAAGAAACTGCACAAAAACTATAGCATACAGGCAATGTAGACATTTATTGATAGGCTATTTTTAGGAAAAAAATATTGAATTCCTAAACCACATAGGTTAATAAAAGGAAAAAATAAAAATAAAAGTAAGTAGTACAGTGCTCTTCAAGCTTCGTCCTCCTTTCTGTATTAAGGAAATCTGTCGTCTGACTAAAATGAGACTTCCATGATGTAAAATATCCTTTGGGCAGGCACTTGGAGTTGTTGATATTGCATTAATTTACACAAGATGAATGAGGGTAGTGTTTGAAGAAATGGGAATATTTCATGTGTTCTGATAGATAGTAGTTTTGGAACACTAGTGGCAATTTTTTTTACTGTTTTTGTTCTTTTCTTTAGGCTTTTAACTATTTTTTTTTTCCTTTGAGTTCAAATGACTTTAGGTTGGTTTCAGTAATGTTATGTATGTAATCCATTCCAGGGGAAATGGATTGGTTATAATAAGAATATTTCATCTCAGATGTGATTTTATTGGCTTGTGTTAAAATGCATTGATTTTTTTTGGCTGAAATATTTGGGCTTCGGGATAGATGCATTTGTTCTGCTTAGGAGTGTGTTGGAGTCAGTAGAGCTCTTGTGTTTCAGCAAATACATTTCCATTTAAAAGCAAATGCAACATTTAAAAAGATTAAATGGGCACGAATTGCTCGGGCATCGTATTGTCGAACATGCTATCCTTTGTAACATGTAAAGCATCGTCACAGTTGTAAGAATGCTTTCTAATCTTACTCTATTAATCTTATTTTTAATATAACTATAAATCTGTTGTGTAATGCCGTGTTTGCCTTACTAAACTATGTCTTTATATTAGTGATCTTTGTCTTAACTCGGGGATAATAAGATTGGCTGACTAATGCCTATTTAATTTCTCTTACCTCTTCAAGGTAATTGAAGTGAGATGTGAATGCATTATCTTTAACCTATCACCAAACAGCAGCTTTAAAATTTCTGGTCTGAAGTAGTGCTATCAACATCATCTGTGATAGCAGGTAATCAGTTGCACCTATTGATTTGACACGGGTTTCCATCGCTTCCGCCAAGTGTGCTGTAACCCCCCCAAAGCCTCTGATAGTCTAAAGTTATTGTCTTCTCTTCTGTGTTCCCGTTTTTTAAATGGGAATTCTTTCCTATCTTGCATGGCAAAGAATAAATAGTAGTTTAAAAAGCATTATAAATTTCTAGAGCCTTTTGGCATTGTCAGAATTTGAAACTCCGTCGTTAGTGCACAGAGTGAAGTTCTCTGGTGCCAGTGCTGGAATCCAATAGCTCTTGCATAAGAAACGACCACCTCTGAACCAGAATCAACACCCTGTGTTGGAGCTCAAATCAATGACTGTATGGCTTTTTTCCAAGAAATTACTCTTCCTTCTGTACAGTTAAGCAAGCTCTTTGCTGTGGTCCTTAGCAAATATGTGTGTATATATATAATACATTGAGCACATACATAGGTCTGTATTTTTTCCCTTCCCACATTGAAGTCCATGGAAAAAGCTCTGACAGGGGAAATCTTTGGTTATTTTGTGGGAAGTGCCTCTCCCCCACTTTTATTTTGTTTTCCTCCTTGTAATTCTCCACCAGTCATCTCCCGTTGGGGAAATGTGGTCTTGATCCCTTCTCTGTGGCTATGTACTAGCTTAGATTATTGACAGGCCTCTGCCAGAGATGAAAGATCTGTGGAAATCATGGATGTGATAATTTCAGATGAGCTTTGGCCGAGTTTGTTGTCCGTGTCAGCAGATGGAGCTCCAATGGACCTCAGCTCCATTGCCAGCACTGAAATTGCCTCACTGGCATGGCAACGCCGTTGTTGGACAATGCCTGGCAATCTGGTCCCGGGCTCATAAATTAAATGCTATATTTGTGGGGGGTTTTGTTGTTTTCCACCATGCACGTGACCAGCTATAGCACAGATGGAGCAAGCAGGCTATGGTGGAAATGGCTTGTAAAGCCATTACTTCTACCTGTGGTGCGGCTGTAGACTGCTGCGGTTTGTGCTGTTTGGCCACGTTGAGGAGGGTGGAGAAGCCTTCCTCTTGTTCCCTGTCTCCTGCCAAACACCCTTCCCTCTGATAAATCTGTGCCCAGAGTATGAGGAGAGTGACATCAGGTTCACAGATTGGTTGAAATGTCATGGCTGGCTTAATAATACACATTTTCAGGGAAGAATGTGTCAATATTAAGACTGAATATATGTGAATGAGATGTGCAACACGTACCTGTTATGGAAATGTTGTTTTTGGTGTGTGTATATATATATCTGTCTTGTGAACTTAACTATTTTTTTTCATGCTTTGGCTGCTAAGCTGGTCTAAATATCATGCAAGTATTGGGTTAGTATTCAAATTCTTTTATGGCTGATATTAATTCATATAAGTGTAGGAATATTTTTAAGTGCTGAAAGAGTTTGGCTACACGCAAGTCTTATCAACTCTAATGGTTGTAACTCAAAGTTAAGTAAAGGAAGATAAATTTTTATGTGTTTGAATCCAGCTTGTATGGCTATCAACAAATTAATGACTTAAAGCACCAAAAGCAATTTGATTACATTTAATATTCTGAAACTGCTAGCCGATGTATTATATACATTAATCAGTTTGTCATAAATGAACCCCTACTTTGTATACAAGCAAATAAAATGGACGTATCACAACATATTTTATTCGTAAAGCACCGTGTAACACACAAGTCGACATAGGTTTAATTTCACTTTTATAATAAAATATGCTTTCATCAATCTGGTTTTTATACAAATTTATATAACCTATATGAATCAATACATGATATATATAGCCTACTTTTTAACTCTTGACATGTTTGTTACATCATAATTTCTTCAATTTAATGAAAAGTTCCTAGTCTTAAGACAGTTAGTGAAGCAACTCGGATTTTAATTAAAAGTTTTACTTTGGTTTTAAAAAGGTCATTTTAGCCACGGGGAGATAATGTCCTTTTATAGTAGCACATCTTGCTTCTGTTCCTAATTGATGTTATTTGCTGGCTGCTGAAGAGTAATTCATGCTGCTGATATGGAGAGGGGGGAGAAAAGAGATCAGTAGTGTTGCTGCAGTTTTTATAGAATAGTGACTTTCAGTGTCAGAATGCTGGTGCTTTTCTTTGTCCTAGCAGGTAATTAGTATCTGAAAAGGAAATACAGAACAATGGTCTTAATTTGTGGGAAAACATGATATTTCATTAACAAAGTAAAAGTGAATGCGGTGATGTGTTTATTGATGAGACAGCAGCGTGCACTGTGGCCCACTGGAGAACTAGATGCTGAATCATGTGCCAGTCCTGGAATTTCTTATCTCTTTTCTTTTTTATTTTCCTTAAAGAAGGTATATTTTCTGCAACATTCAGTGTGGAGTATTTACTCCGGCACCGTGCATGTAGGATTCCAGAAGGACTTCTATGTACCTTTAAAAACCTGCAAATTATTAAAATTGAGGGGAAAAAAATAGGAAAAAAGGAACAAAAAGCAGCAAGAATTGAGTGTTATTTAAAGTCAAAATAGCCACCTTTTAAATATCACATTTTTTTTCCTCAGAAAAATTAACCTCTGATGCAAAACTCTTTCTTTAGAAGAGTAAAAGGTAAGAGGATATATATATGTGTNATGTGTGTGGTAATGTGATACCCAGACCAAAGACACTGAGGAATATTTCAGTATAAATCAAGAAACAGATATATATGGCTGAATTTAATTTAATGATTCCATCATAGCTTCAGCATAAATAATCCTTGTGTATAAGCCACTTTTCAGTCTTAAACTAATAAAAAGAAAATTCTTTTTCTTATTTATTAGAAAACTGGTTGACTACCTAGCTGATATTTTCATAAAACTGTGATGCACAAGGACTGCTCCAATGACAGATCTGCACATAAGTTCTTAAATTTTGGAAGACAAACTTGCAAAAAAAACCAACCAACCCTCAGACACCTTTTGTTAAGGCACTTACAATGTAAGAGACAGATTCACAAATACTTGCTGTTGGCTTGCTCTGAGATTCAAGGATCTTGCTGAGCACTAAGAATTATTGAAAATCAATGAAACCTTAGCATGCAGAAGGTCAGATGTGTTTCTAAAATACAGAGACGTACGATTAAAGTGTTATGGTGCATATATGCCTTGTTTAAAAGATCTCTTTACCATGGATTGTTATTCCCCTCAGTCCAAGTAGTTTAATTTTAAATCCTAAGGAAACACATAACCATATCTACATTACTCTGGAAAGTTGTTTTGTTACTTTGAGCATAGTAATGCATGTTTTTAATGTTGTGTGCACTTCTGTCAAATGGCTATTGGAACCATTTTTATCCTTTATGCTACCTATGAAGTTATCCTCTTTGCTGTATTGTTATACATCTCATGGAGTTTTAAAGTTAGACTTTTTTTTTCTTCTTTTTGCCACCGCATAGATAGTGCAGTGCTTGTCTTTACACCGGACACTACCCTGACTGCTCCTGAATTACCCTAGATTTCTTGATTTAGAATCATTAATGTGGGAAAAGATCTCAAAGATCAAGTCTAGCCATCAGCCTAATGCCACTGTGCCTACTACACCATGTCCTAAAGCGTCATGTGTCCAAGCTTTTTGAACACTTCCTGGGATGGCAACTCCACCACTTCCCTGGACGGCTTCTTCTAATATTTCACTGCTCTTTCAGTAAAGAATTTTTTCCTAATATCCGATCTAAACCCAGCTAGGTGCAACTTGAGGCCATTTCCTCTTGTCCTATCAGTTCTCACTAGGGAGAATAAAGCAGTACCCACCTTGCTACAACCTCCTTTCAGGTAACTGTAGAGAGTGATGAAGTTACCCCATAGCCTCCTCTTCTCTAGACTAAACAAACCCAGTTCCCTGAGATACTCCTTGTAAGGCTTGTTCTCCAGGCTTCATTGCTCTTCTCTGGACTCATTCAAGCCCATCAAGGTCTGTCTGGTAGTGAGGGGCCCAAATGGTGATCACAGGATTTGGGTGCAGCCTCACCTGTGCCGAGTACAGGGAGACAATCCCTGGCTGATCCAAACCAGGATACTGTTGGCTTTCTTGGCCACCTGGGCACGCTGCTGGCTCATGTTTTGCTGCTGCTGACCAGCACCCCTAGGTCTTTTTCCACCAAGCAGCTTTCCAGCAACTCTTCCCCAAGCCTGGGGCATTGCATGGGGCTGTTGTGACTGAAGTGCAGGACCTGACACTTGGCCTTGTTGAGTCTCATTTACTTACCTGGGTCACTTGATACGGAACTTGGATTTTCAGGAGTCTGTTCTAATACTTAGTGGACAAATTTATACTAGAGTACCAGAATAGGTTAATTGATTATCAACATTGTAGAGTTCCCTGATACTCCCATGAAGTCAGATAAGGGTAATGGCCTCTTCTCCCAAGTGACAGGGGACAGGACAAGAGGAAATGGCCTCAAGCTCTACCAGGGGAGGTTTAGGCTGGACACTAGGAAAAAAAAAATTCACAGAAAGAGTCACTGGGCACAGGAACAGGCTACCCAGGGAGGTGGTTGATTCATCTTCCCTGGAGGTGCTTAAGGGACAGGTGGATGAGGTGCTAAGGGGCATGGTTTAGTGTTTGATAGGAACGGTTGGACTCGATGATCCCGTGGATCTCTTCCAACCTGGTGATTCTATGATTCTAAGAGTTGCTCATTATTTATCAGAGTGAATTTAGCAGGCTGGGAATGTTTCTGGTTTTAGAAATCGTGGTCTAGATGCTCATTTTTGCTAGGACAATAGAGTTCTAGATTTTCAGTCTGCCTGCCTGTCACAGAAGGTGCCTGCATTACAGGATGACGTTGCACCATTCAGTCATAAATTTTCTGTGTATCATGGAACTGACTGCTGGCACTGCATATTAGAAACCTTGCAGCAGCTGTTCTTATTTTGTCTGCTGTGTTAACAATCATTGTACCACCATGTGTCTACATTCCTAAAATTATCTTAAGTTCTTACTAATCAGTGCAATAATCAGTAAAAAATTCATTTAAGAATAAATACTAGTTAAGGGCTTCCCCAGTCATCTTCAAAGACAGCAGCAGAGCAGTGATGCTTCATCCTGACTGTGCCTGTTAAGAAAAAAAGTTATAGATATTATTTCACTTACATAATGCGTAAGTTTATCTGAAAAATAAAAAATACATACATTTAAGTGCCTCTGAGCAATTAGAGACTGGGTAGGGATTAGTAGCATTTCTATGCAATAGGTGTGAAAAGACTCTTTCTGCCTGGTGAAACAACATTAGGGAATGGTCATGAGTTGCAGCAAGGGAAACTCCAGTTGAAGATAACACAATTTTGCCACAAAAGGCTGTTCAGCAGTACAGGTGCCCAGAGGGGCTGCGATTTCTCCATCCTTATAAATACTCAACTGTGTACTTGGCGAGATCCAGCACAAGCTGATTTCACTCTAACAGTAATTCTGCCTTGAGCAAGGGAGTTGGATGAGGACTTTTGGATGTCTATTCCAACTTACAGTAGTGCATGATTTCCAAAATACGAGTTTCCAAACACAATTATAGTCTTAAATGATTTTGAATGACCATCACAGTTAAGTGCCTAAAAAATGAAAGATGTATTTCAGCTATTGGAAAACACAGGGGCTGTGAAAGAAGCCTTTCAAACTTACCTGAAAACTGGGCCAGAATAAAGACAGTCCCATAGTTGAGGCAAGGTACGCAATTACTTCCAATTAGCTTAAATCATGATTTGTTTAGAAAAGAGATACGTGAAAGCTACGGCATTTGAGCAANAACTGTGCCTGTTAAGGTAAATAATATCTATAACTTTTTTTTTATGTAATGTGTAAGTTTATCTGAAAAATAAAAAATACATACATTTAAGTGCCTCTGAGCAATTAGAGACTGGATAGGGATTAGTAGCATTTCTATGCAATAGGTGTGAAAAGACTCTTTCTGCCTGGTGAAACAACATTAGGGAATGGTCATGAGTTGCAGCAAGGGAAACTCCAGTTGAAGATAACACAATTTTGCCACAAAAGGCTGTTCAGCAGTACAGGTGCCCAGAGGGGCTGCGATTTCTCGATCCTTATAAATACTCAACTGTGTACTTGGCGAGATCCAGCACAAGCTGATTTCACTCTAACAGTAATTCTGCCTTGAGCAAGGGAGTTGGATGAGGACTTTTGGATGTCTATTCCAACTTACAGTAGTGCATGATTTCCAAAATACGAGTTTCCAAACACTATTATAGTCTTAAAAGATTTTGAATGACCGTCACAGTTAAGTGCCTAAAAAATAAAAGATGCATTTCAGCTATTGAAAAACACAGGGGCTGTGAAAGAAGCCTTTCAAACTTACCTGAAAACTGGGCCAGAATAAAGACAGTCCCATAGTTGAGGCAAGGTATGCAATTACTTCCAATTAGCTTAAATCATGATTTGTTTAGAAAAGAGATATGTGAAAGCTACGGCATTTGAGCAAACCGTTCATATTAGATAGCACAATATATCAGAAGCTCAAGAAGGAGCTGCTGCATGTATTTGCAAAGGAGAATTTCAGAATATAAAATACTTTTTTTTTTTTTTTTAAAGCTGTTTTGCCTATCGAAGTGCTTCTAACCAGTGCAGTAACTACTACGGGACACGTGTAGGGTAGCTGTTAAACTAATGGCAGCGTTGTAATGTAATGTCAGCCTCAGAGGTGGGTTTCCACTGAAAATCAACTTTAGGGTTGCAAAAGTGATAAAGATGGATATGATGAGCAGCTTAATAAAGCAGAGAAAGGTTTTCCTATGCATAGTGACACTGATCATGCTTGGAAATGTTATGAAGAACTGAGCCTTGCAGACACAAAATAACTGGGAAAAAAGTCTGGCAGCAAAGGTTCAGCTTTGGTAATTTAGCTTCTGACTGAAAGAGCCAAAAGTGTTGTTAATCCTCAGGCAAAGGTAGCCCTGACTTTGACTTGTGAAGAGGAGGACATGATGTGCTGGCTGTGTATTAAAGGCTGTCGTAGCAGTGTTAATCTTATTGCCCTTGGACAACTATTGTAATAGTTGAGCCAATACAATGGAAGTGTTATTTGGACAAGGCATGTAGAGCGTTTCATGCATGGGGACCTTGTAAGTGGAAGATGGAGGTCCTTTGAGTAATGCCAACTTTTGTTGGAAAATTGTCCTTCAGAGTAAAGTGCAAACAGCCGCTGAATGCATTCAGAAACTCTGCAATGATTTCAAAGTCAATGTTGGATGTAGTGGAGCACAGGTAGTCCCAGAGACCTCTTCCACACAGATGGTCGTTCTTTTACGTGTTCATCTTGCTCTTGCAAATGCTTTGGGGAGAAACCTTTTGAAATAGAAGCATGCACTGATGAAGCTAGCTAGGATGAAAACCAAACTGACCAGTTGTGCTGTGGACTGTACATGTAAAAAAATTGAAAAAAACACCACATGTGGAAGTTAGCTGTAAGCAGAATTGTGAGACATCATGATCCTAGATTGACTTTGAAGACTGAAATCTGCACAGGATATAGAAGGAGTAGTCACTATGCAGATGCACTGAAGAGACTGTAAGACAGGGATAGATGTAGCCTGTGAGGAGTCCTAATGAAACCAGAATTAAGTAAAATTTCACAGACACTGAGCTTTTGCAGTGGTTTTAAGTGCTGAAGATTAAGAGGTGTGAATTACAGGGCTTTAACAGTGATGAGGCCAACAACTATGGGAGAACTAATAAGTATCCTGAGCAGGTCCTAATGACTCAGTGCAGAGGTTACTGACAAGTCCTACTTGTTTAGGAAGAAATCTATTTTAAGGGTGAAGAACAGGGCTGTTTTGGTTATTATGGTACTAATCAGAATTTGGTCAAAGAATGTATCTTGGAATGTGACAAATACACCTGGTGTGTATTGCTGCCAAAGCAAATTAGAGAAGTAACATGGATACAGGAAAGATGAATTGTATTTTGAGAAGGCAGTAGCAGAAGGGAAATCTAAAAGGTCTCTCCAGCTTTCCTGTTGGACTAATGGTATTAATGAAGCTAAAGTTTAATGGAGGGAGGACAAAAAGAGAAAATTGAGAATAAAACCAAACTGTCCTGAAATAGTGCTCAATGGGGTCAACAAATAACTGAGAGATACTCAAAAGCTGATAGATGAATGTTCTGCTTAGTTGAAGGAGCTGGTTTAGTGACCGTAGAGTTTGAGAGGAGGAAATGCTTCTTAGGGATTGTGTGATAATGTAGAAAAATGTTTGTAAATTATAGTGTCATGTACAGCATAATCCTCGCAGTGCATGAGAGCTAGCGAGAGGGGCAGATTTTAATAAATGTGTCTTTGAAAGTCCTATGAGGTTAAGAAATATGATCTGGAATAGTCTTCCTTTAGCAATGACCTTGTTTTGACTTACTTTCTTCTTATTTTTTGCTAAAAAGCAGTTGGAAATACATTCATCTCATAATTATTATTTCTAATTACAGGACTGATCTGGATGAAAGTGTTTATTCTCTTGTTTAGACATCCCTGTCATACTTTACTGTTCTAATAGCCATGGGAAAACATTAAAATATGCCCGATGAAATATATCTTGGTAATGTCTCTAATAGTCCAAAATAATTGTATAAAATTGTGTTGTGTAATGAGAGATGGCCTTGCACTACCTGTATGGAAACTACCGTTCTTCTGGCTTCCTCGCTTTAGGCCTGTAATTTCATATGAACAGATTTTATTTTCTTTTTTTGGCTGTGAATGTGATACGAAGGTTCAGAAGAATGTCGCTTTTCATTAGCTTGGTATGTTCATCTGGAAGATTAAAGAAGTCCAGGTTTTAAGTTTTTGACAGCACTTTTGGTCGATTCCTGGGTTTAGCTAAATTGGTTCAGTCTTCCCAAGCTACACCAATATGAATTCCTACACGTATAAAAAAGCTTTGTGAAGCATAACGTGTCTACAGACTTTTCTGTAAGTGTAGCAAGATCAGACACAATCAGTACATCAAGGGGAAAAAATACTGGCTGAGCAGTTAATTTGCAATAAAAATAAGAAAAGTAAAGGCTGTGTAAATTAATTGCTGAAGTAGCACAGTCTCCTTTTCTGAAGGGGTAGAGGAGAAGTGTGAAGGACAAGAGTGACTCAGCTGAGATTTTATGAATCGCAAACTTTAAGCAGTCAGTTCCTTTTCAGATTCTGACATATATGCTAATCCCAACAAAACCACTCTTCGTTCAATATTCATGAATGAACAGTCATTTTGTTCTGAGGTTTGCTTCAAAGGAAGTGTTCCCAGCACTAAGAATGGCCTTTGGAAACAGAAAATTTTGGATGAGCAGGTGAGTTGTGAGAGATGGGAACAAAATAGGAAAATGACTAAAAGTCATCCACAAACATAACTGAAGTGGTTTCCATAGGAACACAGATGTGTGGCTCCCGTGTATGACATATTTAGCAATTTGATTGCATGTTTGTTCTGACCTTACGATTTGAAAGGCCATTTGAGAATTGTAGCATTTGAGGATCCTAACAAGGCATCGTTTCGCTAATGGCTCCTGAAATATCCCTAAATTCCTATGTTAAAGTTCATAGCTGTAAATGGCTTACAAAGAATCTGAAGCATAAATCGTTAAATGACTAAGTTCCACTTTACCCTCGGCAAAGTACTCGACTGATGGTTAGTACAAAGGAAATGTGCATGGAAATGTTCTTTAATGTATGTCATGGTGATCTTGAAAGCCGAAGTAGAAGCAACATTGAGTAGTAACCTTTATCCAGTAAGTACCGTGTTTTCATAGGTTGCCATTAGGGTAAATTTACCTCATTTTGTGGTAGCCCACCAGCAGTCACACAGAGCTTTTCTGAGGCTCTGCACAGCCTCTGCTGCCTCTGACACTCCCCTCCTTACGGCATTGGATGCTAAAAGTGTCTCCTAAGGCAAAAGCCAAATTTGCAGAGTTGCATAACTCTGCAAAGATCTTTGGAAACTTAATTACAGATAGTTCATCATAGAATGAAACATAGAATGTCCTGAGTTGGAAGGAACCCACAAGGATCCTTGAGTCCAGCTCCTGTCCCTGCAGTGTCATGGTCCACTCCTCAGGCTTGGTGCCATGACTGCTTCCCCAGGGAGCCTGTTCCAGTGCTCCACCACCCTCTGGGTGAACTTGTTGAAGAGCATGAAACATTTCAAAGTGTTCAATAAGGTAGCTGTTTAGCCTGAGTTTGTACAGTGTACAAAATGTNTGGCATTGGATGTTAAAAAAGTCTCCTAAGGCAAAAGCTACATTTGCAGAGTTGCATAACTAAGAATGTCCTGAGTTGGAAGGACCCCACAAGGATCCTCGAGTCCAGCTCCTGTCCCTGCAGTGTCATGGTCCACTCCTCAGGCTTGGTGCCATGACTGCTTCCCCAGGGAGCCTGTTCCAGTGCTCCACCACCCTCTGGGTGAACTTGTTGAAGAGCATGAAACATTTCAAAGTGTTCAATAAGGTAGCTGTTTAGCCTGAGTTTGTACAGTGTACAAAATGTCTCAGTCTAGCCAGGCTGGATGGAGCCTTGGGCAACCTGATCTAGTGATGTGTGCCTCTAGTCATGGCAGCAGGATTGGAACTAGATGGTCTTTAAGGTCCCTTCTAACCCAAACTATTCTATGATTCCATATAGAACTTCCTAATCTACGTAAAGGCCAACCAGTCAATAATTTTAGCCTCTGCTAATTTGAGCACAGAAAAAAATTCATGTTGGTGAAAAAGCCTCCTGTGTAACTCATGTAGCTTTAAATTTTATTTTTCTGATGTTCAGATTCAAAGCCGCAACCTGAGCAGTGGCCCCTCTGTTGTGGCGCACTGCCCCAGCAGGTGCTGGGGACACATAATCACCTCGAAGGCACCGTGCCATGACTTAACTCACTGTGAAATTCTCTTCTTTCTGCTGTACTTATTAGGGGTATCTAAACTGCAGCATAAATTGTCTCTAGTTAATTATTTCATTAAATGAACAATGTGGACTGCTAAGCATTATTATTCCCATTTTACAAGTGAAGAAATGAAGTTAGCGATGTCTTAGTAATGCGGGTGTGAGTATGTAGTTGCATGTCTGGATTCTCATGAGTGTCATAAATAAGATCAAAATCTGGCGGGTTTCAACAGTTCTGGTCATTGAAAACAGACCGATAATGAAGATAAATTTGGCCATATGCTCTACTTGTTCTGTATGTACAATTACTACTCATCTCTGCAAGAATCCAATGCAAGGTCTGAACTCTGGCTATGGAATGCTGCAGGATAATTAGCAAGCCCAAAAAATGATTTCCAAAATGGGCTTTGGTAATATTGCTGATGTCTCTGTTGTAGGAAACTCAGGTGGTCCAATAGAGTTCTCTGCATTTATGTCCTCTCTTTTGTCTGGCGCTTTATTTTTTTTGGAGATAAGGATACACATTACAATCTGGTGGTGTTTTTCAAGCATTTTTGTATGCTTTCTTTTCTTTTTAATTGACAAAAATTGGTTTGGTTTTGTTGCATATCCCTTCTTTTAGCAAGATGTATGTTACCTTTTGAAGCAGTGGCAGTAAGTTAACTGACTGAGTGCTTGCAAAGATTTCCTTACATTCCCAGACTTTTTCCTGTTAAGTCTGGACTATATATGGATTTTGGCACTTATTCCAGTTAATCAGAGATGAATGAATGGAGCATCAAGCACGCTTAGCTCTCCGGTAGGTCTGTGACTCCTCTTGGAGTGAAAAGCCTTCATGGGAAGACTTATTAAAATACTTTATTTTGGCTCATCAAATAACCTTGCGATGCAAAACCAGAATGTAAATTACTGGTGTTAAAATGGCACTGATGCCAACATTTAATTTTTTTTCTCCAGTATGCTCTGTTTTTCTAGATCCCGGTTTCCTTTTGTGCATTCCAGGCTTAGGCATTGCCAACATACCTACTGGGGTGTACACACAGGTGAACACAAGGCGTCGTGGGTACAAATGACTGTTTTTCTCTTAAGGGTTATTGTCCCCATGACATGATATTATTATTCTTTGCAATAGATGATTATGTCGTAAACAATTTCAAGGAGTACAGTATTAGCATAACTTTTTAGCCACAAATATACTTCAGTGCTGTAATTAAATAGTTGGGGGGTTTCTTCTTTCTGTGACCTACCACCAGCACCGAGGCACTTGGAGGGCCTTGTAGGCAAATGTAAACGCTCTCGATTTGTGGAGAGCAGAGCTCCTCGGTGAGATGTATTTGTGAGATCCTGCAGGGAGCCGAGAAAATCTATGTTTCAAATGCACTGTGCCCTGCAGAGAGAGCTTTCACGTAGGCACTCGCTGCAGATCTCGGAGAAAATGCTGAACTTTTAAGTGCTCGCCAGTGTGTATCTCATCCAGCCCAAGGGAAATAATTGGGAAGTGTTTCTAAAATACAGCCTTGCCATCAGCATTCAGGAGGGGATGGGATAAAATGAGATCCCATGTCGTGGCAACCGTACTTGTTATTGTAATAAAGCAAGTAAAGAAAGAGGATTTGTTGTAACTGTAGAGAAGATCAGGAACTGCTGCGTCTGCAGGCTTGTTGTGGAATGAAAGAAGAATGTTTTTATTTCTGGTTTTATTATGATTATGCCTGTCCTTTAAAAACTTTCTAAAGAAGGCAGGCTCACTGTTAGGAAAGCTTAGAACTTTTCTGCCGTCAGTTTAGTATGAATGTGGGATTTTTATTTCACGTTACTGAAGTGTTTGTTGTTATACCTTTAAACTAGACACACCACGTACCCATCTGCCTATTAAGATGACTTACAAAATGGCATGGAAAAATGTGATGACTATTTTCAATAGTGAAGGCCACGTTTGATTACAAAAATCTGTCATTACTTTGTGACCAGCGTAAGATGGTTTTGCTTTAGGGCTGTTGTGTTGCATGGGGCTGACATAAATAAAAACTCTCATTTAATTTTTTATTTCTAGGCATTGTATAAAAATGCAGGCTCTAATGTTCAGCCTGGAAAGCAGAAGCAGGTAGCTGAATAGTACAGTGCAACCTGTGCTGTTTTGTGGGGTGGGGTGTCAGTGCTGGGGGTGGCGTGCATCTCAAGCCTTCTTAGACTTCAGATGTGAGAGGCAAGACAGTTCTGCAGAGCCTCTGTGAACCCTGCTTCTTCCTTCAGTTCTCCATGTGTAAATTAGGGGTGGCTCAAGGAAGCTGCAGGATTTCACTGATGAAAAACGAGTGCTTCTTTCCCCGAAATGTTCAGAGTTCACAACTTCAGTAACATTTTTCATATAACAATATTCACTTCTTTTCACATTCCCAGAATATAATAGAATCAACCACAGCCTGATGCTCTTAGACCAGCTCTGGTGACTGTGCTCAGTGGTTATGTTAATCTCCATGAGAAGGATGCATTTCAAGAGAGAACAGAAATTATTTTTCTTAGCATTTTGAAAAGCCTTTTAGAGTGGCTTTTAGACCATTTACACTTTCGTTACTTCTTCAATCTCTTGGTAAACGCAGTAGCAATGCATTTTATATTAATAACATGGCATTAAGTTGGGCTAGTGTAAACTAATGCCAAATTATTTATTGCCTTCTTATGCAAAGTACTATGTGTTCCCAGAGTCTTGGTTTGTACATGCCTGGAGAAAAAAAAAGTGGATGTTATGCTATAATATCAAGTGATATTTGTCTTTAAAGTATGTTCATTTTGTATCAAATGAAATACCTTTCTTTTTTCAGTACAAAAGGATGATGATCTCTTCCTGCAGTCCCTTCCTATAACACTGCAATGTAAAACTCACTACCAGCTAATGTACAAAGCAGCTGGCACGGAACAGAAGAGACACAAAAAATTGATCAGAATTCAAACTACCACAAAATGAAATGAAAATAATCTCCTATCAGAGGCATTTCAGAAGTATAGTTTCCCTTGAACAAAGAAAACTATCATTGAAATTATGTAACAGCCCTGAACATAAGAGGGAAATATAGAACAGTTAGGTCAGCTGAGCTCCTCTGAGCTTTTCTCGCCTAAAAGGAAAGACAGTGGCAGATGAATATGCTCAGATGCTGTAAAAAATAATATTAGGTTGTGGTATTTAGTGCCTTTCACTGTATGTTGTCCAGGTGTTTGTCTCTAAATAATAATTGTTCACATAGGCTTGATGGTGACCTTTTGTAAGTGCTAGAAACAGAGTTCTGTCCTCTTTTATCCCAGGTTTGAAGTAGGGGAAATGTTAAACATAGGAATAAAATCAGTGCGTTTAAGTAGAGCAGTTGAATGTTTTCACTCTGGCCTGTGAAAACAGGGGAAATAAATTTTCTTTCCCTTCAACTTCAAATGCTGCAAGTCATAGAATCACAGAGTCACTAAGGTTGGAAAAGACCTCTAAGATCATCCAGTCCAACCATCAGTCCAACACCGCCATACATACTAAACCATGTACCTAAGTGGCACGTCTACATGTTGTTTTGAACACTTCCAGGGAAGGAGACTCCACCACGTTCTGGGAAGCTCGTTACAATGTATGACCACTCTTTCCACAAAGATTTTTTTTCTAATACCTGATCTAAACCATCCGTTTGCTGCTTGAGGCTATTTTCTCTCTCTCATCCTCTTGCAAGTTATTTGAAGGAAGAGACCATCACCCATCTCCCCACAACCTCTTCTAGATATTTGTAGAAAGTGATAAGGCTTAGTCTCTTCTTCTCCAGGCTAAACAATCCCAGTTCCCTCGGCTTCTTCTCAGTCTTGTTCTCCACACCCTTCATCAGCTTTGTTGTCTTTCTTTGGACGTGCTCTAGTAGCTTAATGTCTTTCCTGTACTGAGGGGCTCAAAACGGAATACCCTGTTCAAGGCGAGGTATATCGCAGGCTGTCTGATTGTGGATTTATCTTGTCATTTACCCGAAGTGGCCTCCGCTTCTGCCATTTCCTGCCTGGGGAGTGCACTTCATTTTGCAGAAGCCTAAATGTCCCAAAAAGAACTCGTACTTAAATTCCCCTGACTATATAAATCGATGAGTTTGAAAAATGGCCGCAATCTGGGTACCTGGTACCTTTTTAAATCATTAAACCATATAATGGGTAAAAGGAAATAAGAGCAAAATAAATTAGAAGTGAGGAAACTAGGTATTTTTTCACCTCTGATTTTTAACAGGTGAATTTAATGGAAGATCAATAGCGCTGGCTGGGGTCAGCTTTACTTTAGGAAGGTGATATGTGCGGTTCTCAACATGGTCTTCTACAGCAACTCAACCATGACCATCAATACTCTTTGTTTGCAGTGGTGCATCAGTTTGAAACAAAAAATGCCAATCATGCTTTCTTGTGCACTGATGGATGAGGAAATCAATAATAATGGAATTTAGTCATCAAAGCGTGTTACAAGGTAGTGTACAAACATTAATTAACCTTTGCGAATAAGTATCAAAGAAAGGTAATATTGTTCCCACTTCAGAATTTGCAATGACTGGAATATAGGAAGATGAGTATGGCTGGGTTTTCAAAAAATTGCATGGGTCCTGTTGAAGATAAGGAAGGGCAAATCCTCAGGTCCTGAGGTTCAGTTTTGTGTGTGAGCCATGGCTAGAAAACCTCAAATCATCTCTGAGGGCACCTCACTTTCTCACCTGTACCTAACACACCAGTTACAGCAGAGTAGTGCGAGTCGTTGATGGATGCAGAACCAGAGCTGTGGCTTTTCCATGTTTGATGTAAGACCAGATCTCAGCTAGCGTGCTGTGCTTGAGGCAGCGTGCTTTAAAGAAGGTTTTGCTGGTAAGAAGAGGGGGTTTCATGTCCTTTTGTATATGCCTCAACAGTATGGATTTATGCTGGTGCGCAGTGTGAAAACATGGTGATCTGAACCCTGGAAGAGGAGCTTTGCATGCCCTATTGCAGTGTATTTTTTTTAAAGTAGTGAGTTTGAGTGTAACTCTGCACGCCTGTGGCAGTGTCTCCTCTGGAACTGTGAGAATTCTTTGCTTTTTTTCCTAGTATATAAAATAATATGTCCTTATGACAGATTATAGGCTCTTTCATTAGATTTAATTTCTTTTCTTGTTTATTTTATTGCACTGACTTAAGAAAAATATGATACCATGCTTGTCATTGCCTTAGGGTTTTTTTCTGTATAAATATTATCTTTTTGATGATTCCGAGAATTCTGAGGAAAAAAAAATTATTGATTTCTCTATGTCAAAAGGCTCTTCTGTATCTCATAAATATTCTTTTTGTCAAGTTTTAATAATTCGTTGTCCAAGCCAGTGCTTAAGTGGAATAGATTTATGTTAATACAAATTTTCTTTGGTATTAAGATGATCTATTTTTCAAGGGAGGAAAGAAGGGAAGGTGTCAGGAGCAACAAATGATCACATGCACTATGGTTTACTCGTAACCTCGGGTTCATACTGGATGATTTTGAGGAAGAGTTCATTAGGTAGATGTCAAAATGCATAATACAGAAGATACAGGGAAAGAGATACTTTTTGCAAATCCATCTGTAGGGGAGGTGCTAATGCTTATCCAGGTCAACAGGTGTTGAGTCAAAATGTTTGGAAGATGGTTTTCCACACTTATCTTGGATAACATCTGGGAACATGAAGTCGGAATATAATTTTTGATTCAACCTGAAAACCCAGGTGGACTTTAAAAGCAGTAGGATGGTTTTTGATGTTGTTCTCTGGACTCTTAGCCAGGCTGCAGCCGCACACCTGTGAGGCAGGAAGACCCTTTCCATGGCCTTGAATAGGACAGTCCCCAGAAGGAGGTAAAAGCATCCCTCCCCCCTGCTAGAGGGAAGCGTAATTAGGTTTTCAAGTACTTCATGTATCTGTGAAACCACAGTGATTCCAGCTGAAGTGGATGAAAATGAGACAAGATACTCAATTTTAGTAAGTGTGATAAAAGCCAGTTTGGGACCAAGGAGATAGAAGACTGGTACAGTTTTTTTTTTTTTTTTTTTTTGAGCTATTTGTGCCTATTAAAGAAAAGCAGTTGATAAACTGTGACTAAGTCCATATTATATCTAAGATGAGTCCTACAACTTGTATAGGAAAAGTGAAAAAAAGAATTCTGTCTCTGTTACCTTCACTGCCTTGCTGTTTCTTAGGGGCTTTTTATGGGTGTTTTTTTCTTGTGTGTGTTCTCACTAAACGTAGGCTGAATTTTATTGCTGACTTTCTAACCACGAGGAATACAATTTAGAAATAAATCAGTTCCTGGTTTAATTACCTGGGCTTTGTTTTTAATTATGTGCCTCTACTAATCGAACAGCAAATTATGTAAAATTGAGAATGGAAAAATAAACATGCAGGATATTTTGCTTTGTGGTTCTGGTGTGGCTTTGTGTTACCAAATCGTATTTTATTCACAAACTGAGTTGGAGGGGTAATCTAGAATGTAGGTATTTTGTTACCTGTGTATTGATGTTTTGTATTTTCATATGACTGAAAGTTTACCTTGTTGCCTGTGAAATTAAGAGGGTTCTGATTTATTCTGCGGCAAGATTTCAGACCAATAAGCATTCTGGCAGGATGATCCAGGTTAAGTTTCGGGGTTGGCTGTGCAGATTGCCAGATTATATATAATTAGCATATGTTGTTCAGAATTCTTTTTGGTTATACCAGTGAGGAGCCAGAAGCATTCTCTTGAGATCAATGCTTTTTCTCTGCTATTTACCCTGCTGAAATCACAGTTTAGCTCATTGTGTGTTTTTATAATATATTGGGCACAACTGTGGATACATATTTGATTGTAATAGAAATGTGATTAAATTTTAGCTTTGTTCACTTCACCTGCTTTTGCTCGCTCTGTCTCTACTGAGATTTGTTCCGTCGTTCAAAACTCTTCAACTGCTTCAGATAGCTGCCAGAATAATGAAAACAGCAGACAACAAACAAACAAAATCTCTTCTGCCAAGACCTTGATTCCTTTTCCTGCTACAAATACTGGTTTCATCTCTGCTTCTGTGTCAAAAAAATACATCGGCTATTTCCGTTCTCTGCAACAATAAGAGATAGAGGTGTATCCAAACTGTAAGAAATGGATAGGTCTTCAAATACTAATGTAAAAAAAAGTAGTCATTTTATGTAACAGATAAGTATAATTTCCTATATTTCATGTGCAATGGCTTGTTTTCGAAAAAGAAATTTTTAAATGTTTCTGATAACTTGAACAACGTTTCAGTCTCCTAGAAGTGGCTCTCCATAGCAGACATGGAGGTTTTGGAGTGCCTTATGCACCTGCATGTGAGCTGCCTAGCGTGAGCCTCAGCTTTGTTGTTTATGAGTACTTGTGCAATCCCAAACACTGAAGAGCTCTAAAATGATAAATGAAACTTTTCCAGTGTTATTATCCTGTCTTACATGTGAGAGGCAAACTCTCGGGATAAATCAGCACTGTTGCTTTAATACCTGTTGATAGAAGCTGAACTTCTCTTGCTGCATTTTTTCTTTTAGTATTGCATCCAGTTTTATGAAGAGGTTGTGTTTCATATCATCATCTCTCTCTCTCTGTTTGAAGCAGAAAAATACAAGATATCCTTTTGGAAAAAGGAGCGGATATGGCCACAGAACTTGCTTCTCTGTAGTGCCCTGAATTTGCATGACAGTTTTCCTTTTTGTTGAAAACAATGTGCCAGCCACTGACTGGATCAATAAGAATTGATTTTTGAATAGTGAGTAGAAGCAAACAATTGCATAAAAGGGGGGAAGAAAAATCTTATGCTGACAGCAAGTGGATAATACACATTTTTACCAGTAACTGATGAGTGCATAGAGATAAATAACGCAGGGCGTTTGTGACCTGGGGAAAAAAAGAAAAGTTAAATGAGGTTTTAATTCTGATTTGTGATATTCTTATGACTGGTGTAGAACAAAGTATCTAATTTTATTCTAAGCAGGGTGGTTCAGTTTTTTTTTTTTTCCCTTTTCTTTATCTTTGCTGGCTTATTTCTGTTTAGTTGAGAGAGAAGTGTGCTAAGTAGACCCAGAAGGGCTTTCAAAGGATAGATTGCTATTGCTTTTGGTTGTACAAAAAGGTTAATTATGGAGGTTGGGAAAATGTTGCTGCTTTAATGATAAGGGACTGCTATACAAAAATGACTAACTGAGCTGGTTTTCACGGTCATCTTAATTTTAAAATAAATGACAAAACATCAGGCTCCTTGATCATTCTGAGCATTAAAAATGAAAGGTCCGACATGCATGAGAAATACCTAATGACCAGAAAATCTGGGATGAGTAACAGAGGAGGAGAAAAACCAAAAAAAAAAATTCATTAGAATTTCTATGTAACACGGTCTTTCGGAAAACTAATTAAAAATATGTACAAAACCAAAGTTGTAGAATATTTGCTGGAGTTTACAGTCTTAAATAAAACAGAACTCGTAATAAATTAAGTTGTAATTTAAACCCCTATTCTTTATGCTTCTTTTCACGGATCTCATTCTTCCATTGAAGAAAGTTAGGTGCTGCAGGGCACAAAGGAGAACAGAATTTGGATTTTATTGTTGACATACTAAAGTTGATGTATCGTCACCCTTTTTTCTTTAGTGCTGGACCTGTAGTACAAGTTTTCAAACAGAAAATATGTATTGCCCCCCATTTTTGCGCTAAGTGACTGTAAAAAGGAAAAGGTCTGTTCAAGGTTTGTGCAACATTTCTTTGCTGGGAACATGAAATTGCACATTACAGTGTTTACTAGAAAAGGCATGGAAGACAGTAGCTGTCAAATTAAAGAGTGATTGCTTAGGAGCATCATTCTTGAAAACTGTTGAGACCAATGGTGGGTAAACCTCCACAGGTACCAGAAATTCACATTTTACTTAAGCGTTCTTATGTGAATTCATTGAATCCAATGAAAATTGCTCCAGGCTAGTGAACCTCTAAGAAGTCTTGCAATAACCAGCTACCTTCTGAGATTGTTTCAGCCAGGTGTCCTTCAGAATCACCTCTGTGAGCAGCACTAAATACGAGTTATTGGGACCAGGAGCTGGTCCCATGTTAGGTATAGTTGGTGCTCTGCTGCTAAGACACTATTGGCAGAATTTCACAGCAAAGGGAAATCCTCTAGGGCTTGGATGCAATTTATTTTTTAATACCTTCTGTATCTATTACCTTATGGCTTTTGACTGCTATCGTTATTTTAAGTCATCTGGTAGACTCTCAGTTTACGTTTGAGGGCCAAGCTAAGGCAACCAAATCTACAAGGAATTTTGAGTTTCTTTTTTCTTTTCTGTCTTTGGAGTTGAAAGAATTTGTTTTGGTCCTATCCTTCCCCTCCCCTTTACTGACTTGAATGTACTGAAAAGCATTCTCCATCTGCTGACTCTGGAAACAGAGTATCTGTAGGAAGTGACCAAGTAATAATCTCATCAGTATTCCCAAGGTACCATATTTGGTTGTAATTCTTCAAAATCGAGTACCCTCATATTTAAAAAATTTAAATTCCAAGCCCGTTGCTGTTGTAGTCATTGAAAAAAATACATTCAAATAATGCAGAACTGCTAATACAGTATAAATTAGCAAAGATAGATGTTCAGAAGTTATTGCTTTAATTTATAATTCATAAAATTAATGAGTTTTATATAACAGTTAATATCTGGAGATGCTTTGAATGAAAACAGTTATTTGAAACATTATTAACATTGAAATGAAGAAACATTTTGCTTTTCATAATCATTTTTTGTGCATGTCTCTTGCAATTTTGAGATATGTTTGTCTTACAAATTGTGATGATGCAGGAACATTAGTCGTGGAAGTTTAGTGGTGCTGGGGAAGTGGTGAAATATGGGAACTCAGCAAAGCATTACTTATGTGAATGATTAATATTTGCATATTTGACTTCTGTTTGTTCCTGTATTGGTTCTTTAATATAAATGAAAAAGACAGTTTATTTCCACTGTCTGAGAACAGGACTAGCTGTCACTTTGAGTGTATCTGAAGCAGATTTTGTTTCAGGTGAGCAGTGGCACTTGCCCCATGGCATCACACTGCTTCCCAGTGCAGGCACAGATTGAACTTGAAACTATAGCAGATATCAGAAGGTTGTAGCTATTGCTTAAAATTGCATGTGTGTGAAATAAATAGATACATTTGTGAGCTTTTGTGCTTCTGTGGCTTCTTTTCCTGTGTTCTTGGTAAAATGTCAAGACTTATTTCCCAAATTAGTAGAACATTGGCTACCATAATGTACAAATAAAGAGGAAGAGTGTTGCTCATTTCGAAGAGTCATTACTGAGATCTTGGCAGAGACCAGATGTACCTGCAGGAAGGGACTGGTTGGTGGAGAGAAAAGACCATCACAAATGAAAATAGGTGGCGTTGTACACAAAGATAAATGGCTGAAAGCAAGCCAAAGATGTGGAGAAGAGCAGCATTTAGTAGGAAAACCGTGCGCTGATCAATGGGTTTAGTAGCTTGTGAGTTTGTGGTTTATCCAAGAGAATTTTTGATACTGAGAGCAGTAAAAATTATAGAGCGGATAAAGTTGGAATTGCGAATATATAGAGAATTGATAGTCTAGAATGTAAGACTGAAAGGAGGAAAAGGACTGGGAGGAAAAGAGTTTTGGTGTGACTGTGTTTGCAGTGGATAAAGCCATTGGTGAAGACTCCCCAGTGCGTGAGGTTTTCTTGAGGGGAGTAAATACAGCAATATGTCTGTGCTCCACAAACCTTGTGGGTGTAAGAGACCTCCCGCGCTCAGGCTGGCGCTTAGTGCCATTCTGGTAGGGTATATTTCATTTAATTCGTAAGTTTTTGCGCATGTAAAAATATATGTGTAGTAAGATATAAATGCAGCATGTCTTTCATTGAAATATCTTCCTCAGTAAATCTAAACTATATGCAGTTGGCTTTGCTTATTCTGAAACGTGTAGTTTTGTCGTGATAAATAGCTCCATTTGCTTTTGTTTCACATAAATACAGGAAATAAATTTTTGTATTTACTGTAGCTCTTCCTGACTAGCATATGTTAGTTTGAAGCATAAGCAGCATATATAGATTAAAGAGTTAACCAGACTTAAGTGTAATTTGTTTTCAAGGTTTAGCTGTTAACTTTATGCATAAAACCACCAAGTTGCTTATTTAATGACTTCTTTGTTTATATGGAAAATCAATTAGTGTGGCCCCTGGAGTTTCTGTACCTTTGCTCTTCAAGGATTCTCAGCAAGAGAGGGGCTGACACACTGTGCTTTTGGCACCCACAAAGTCCCATGGGGGGCTCCTGGCGCAGGGACCTGCCAAGTCAATACTTCAGAGTTGGGTAGGAGCTGAGGAGTGAGACTTCAGGGCCTTTGAACTTACCCTTCAGGCTGGCATTAATAAATACCAGCCTTAGGTGTCGATGGGGAAGATAGATGTTTCCCTTTCCATTAACATTTTGTTTTATTCGAATAATTGGTGGCTCAAAAAGGCTCTGTTCCAGACTCTGCTGTACGAGCACTTGCAAGTGTTTGCTTTTTTCTTTTTTTTCCTCCTCTTGTTTAGAGATGGATGTCCCTTAGGACACAAAGACATGTATGTACTAGGGAGAGATGTGCTGGAATAGCACTGTATACACGTGAGGCGAGAGGCGCTGGGCACATCTCTCTGATTTGCTGCCAGTTCAGCTGGTTCTGGGCCATGGTGGTTCCAGGTCTGGGTCTCCTCTGAGCAGGAGCAGCCAAGTGCAATGTTTCCAAGCTGTTCGCAGGGCCTTTCTGTCCGGGCTTTGAAGCAGGCATATATCCTCTCAGGGTTCTTTCTTGAAGCCTCCAGCATTTTTTGTGCCGTTGACTATGCCTAAATTGGCCCAGACATACAAAGCAGTTTGCATATGTTTGTTATGCTGAGATAAATCAGTCTCTTTTTTCATGGAAAGTCATCTGCATTCCCATTTATCTGCCTGCATATGGTTATTGATAGGATCCCTTCCAGTCCAGGAATGCACAAAGCAAAAAGCCTATGATGGGCAGTGAACCCCACACCTTTCTTCTGGCGTTAAGATACTGAATTGGCATCAGGATACTACATAAATAATACAGCAATATCTGATTTTGTAAATTCTTTCTATTGTTAGTCATTGGTATCATGGAGCTTCCTAAAACCTGGGAAATATTTTGATGTTTCTACGTAGCTCTTTTGAAGTTTAAATCTTTAATTTTTTTGTTGTGGAAATGGAGAAAGAACATTTATTTTCACGGTGGCAGCTACTGAAACAGTCTGCTTTAGATAACTTCTAATATGTTTGATGACTTAGAAGGAAACTGAAAAGTAAGAAATATTTAAACCTGTTTGGAAACACTACACCTCCAAGTGAATATTGATTTATTTAAATACTTGTGCTCAATTATGAAACTAAAAATTTTAGAAGGCAAAGAGATTATTATTCATGGAAAGGGTGTAATGAGTCATTTCACAGTTTATTAACCCATGCCGCTCAGCAGAGGAAAGGCGGAGGAGATATCAGTTCCAAGCTGAAGAGAGTTTCATCATTGTGTTGGATGTTGATGAACTGAAACACTGACATTCAGGAAACAAGTTTTAAGGCTTTTGTGGCAGATATGAAATGGAGAGTAAATATTCCTAGTGGACTGTATAAGCGTATCCCATCAGTGTCTCAGATTGCCTCAGTCAATCATAAACCCCTCCGAGATAGCGCTGGAATTGGCCTGGTGTTACGCAGGCTCATTGACTTTTATTGTGTAATGTATTTCATCCTCTGTGGGATGAAGACAGTGGGGCAAACGTAGTCTTTGCATCCAACTTGTTCTTATTTGCAAGGAATGGGGTTTTTTTGAAAGCAAATAGGAACAACCACTTGCTCTTGGTAGAAGACGAGGTGCTTTCGCTATTTTAGGAGACATCATCAGCCTGAAATCAAATTAATTACGTTTTTACAATACTCCACACATACTTTCAGGTGTTACATCTGTGCCAGGGTGTCAACAATATGTATTTTTTCTACTTCTCTCAATTTTCACCTCTGCAGCTCCATGAGAGCCTGACACATACAAAAGGCAGCCAAACTGAGACTATTTTACCATCTGTTTCTATGGGAATTTGCGTACAGTACCATTAAAGTGAAGGGATTTCAACGTAGAAGCAGTGGTCTGCTTGGACACAGCTGAAAAACTGGAGCTTAAATATAGTTTTCACAACAGCAGCTGTGAAATTGGTGACTCGCTACAGAAAGTATTAACACTATCTTAATATGCATTTCTTTTTTAACATAGAAAGTAATATATGTATATAAAATACAGTTAAAGAGCATTGGGTTACCTTTAAAAGAAAGTGCGGTAATTATGGAGCCTAGAAATTCTCTAGGGAAAGTTCAGTTTCTTAGAAGTCCCAGAAGACAAATTAGAATCATAGAATTCTTTGGGCTGGAATGGACATTTAACAGGTTACCTAGTCCAACCCCTTCAAGTACTCTAAGAGTGCTCTAAGGTCTCCCCAGAGCCTTCTTTGCTCCACGCTGAACAACACCAACTATCTCAGCCTGTCAGTTAAATAGTTTACGTCACTAATTCTCGTTAAAGCTGGAAATTGTGGGGTTGGAAATGGCTGCAGAAAGGTGAGAAAATGAGAAATTTTGGATGTACCCGAAAGGTTTGGAATAAGTGCTTGTTTTCAGAACACATCAGTCATTTTGAGTACAAGACTGAGGAAACTGGTGGGCTAGGCTAGAGGAAAATCATTCTAGGGGAAACCCTTGAAGTGCTCGGTAAGAAAATACTTTCTTTGCGATATTTATTACAGAAAAGAGAGGTTGTATTCATAAATTTAATATTTCACTGTGAAAATACCCAATTCTGTATTAGCAGTCTCCATGCCAAACAGGAGATAGACTTGTGAGCCCCGCTGGCAAATGAATAACACATTTCCATTTAATGGAAATTGAATGATGTCACATGTAAGAACTTGGGTGCAGCTGGCCAAGAAAAGTAGAAGTAGTAAAAGATTATTTATCATTAAAAGCCATAAATCACCGTGGTCGGATCTCTTTAGCAGGGAATAGTGCCTCAGCTGGTTGGATGTCATCCCTGGTGAGCTATAACGGAATAATGGTATTCGTGTTAGGGCAAATTGAACCCAAGGAGAATTTTGAAAAGTTCCCAGTTAATTAAGATATTACCAGTTCAGCAAAAATAATAAAAAAACATTAAAAAATGGAACGAACATAGATACAATTAGCATGTTCTAATGGATTCGTTCTTTGATCATTTATCTCCTGGTCAGCATTACTTTCAAATACAATAAAAAATGGAAGAGCTGTGGAGTCTAACTGGAATAAGTGGTTGTAAACTTCTCTAGAAGTGGTGCAGTGCTAATGCTCTTGATCACCACTCACACCTACAAGCTGACACTTCAGCTGAAAGCACTTAGAATTAAAATATGAGTCCAGGTGCCTGTCAGTATCAAGGAAAAGAGAGAGAGATGTTAAATTTTCAAAATATCTGTAAACTAACATAACACATCTGGCAGTAGGTGGAAAGACTTGCTAGTTGGACTGCAGGAAGAAAATCTTATTTATATTAACTCTCCTGCCTTTCAGATGCTTTTAGTAAGGCTGAAATGTATGGCTCAAAGGAAGAGCACTCTGCCTGAAGCTAGGGGAAAAAAACAAGTCAGGCCTTTTCTTTCATCTTGCTACAATTAAGATACAACTGTAAACTATGTATTTCAAGAATTGGTTATGAACTTGGAGGTCTGAACTGAATAACCATCTGTAAAATTTTAAAAATTAAAATCCCTTTAGGAAATAGTGACCTTGCAGGGCCTAAACTGCTTATAAAATTCTGAAGGCTGAATTAGTTAGGAATAATGATGAACTAGATAAAACATAAGTTTCTTTAAAAAAAAAAAAGTCAAGCTTTTCCTCTCATTCTATCTAAAGGGCTTGAAGAAAAACCTGAATTCTTGTTGAACCTTGTAGAATATTTCTTTCTCCCAGTTTACTACTTACTGTATTTATGATCAGACCCCTGAAGCCTTAGCAAATGACTCCCACTGTAGTTCAGCTTGGAGTGATAAGCTGTCTCCTGCCACTGCAATTGATGTGGTCGGCGCGATGGTCTGGAACATGCTGGTGGGGAAGGACAAATGTAAAATGGTGCTTAACCAACACAAGGATTTCTTGGAAACGGTAGGTTGAAGTTAGGTTACAGAAGTGGATCCATCACACTGAGCTTCTTTTGGGAGGCTCTTGTGTTGGGATTCATTGGTGTTCAGTTATTTATTTATAGAATTGAAGTCTAGATGAACGTGAGGGATGCTGAATGCAACCTCAGCTGAGCTAAGGTAATGTTAAACCTCCTCATCTGCATACTGCAGACCCTACGCTGTTAGCAGTAATAGGGTTGTTTTCTCATCTTGGGTGGTGCTGGTCTGCTGCAGTGGAAAAGGTCTCGTTCTACTCTTTCTTCTCCACCTTTTTGGAAAAGGTGACGCTCCTGAGGAAGTTTTCGATGGCAGTAGAGAAGTTCCCTGTGGCCTCTGATTATCAAACATTATAGACATTTTATTAATGGTAAATAAAAGATGTTATGGAAGGAAAGTCATAAAGAGAAAGATCTTGGCCAAAATACCATACTGCAAAATGGTCTATAAATTAACATGCTAGTTAACTCAAACACCAGCAGAAGCAAAGAAGCTTATATTGGCCATTATAGGGCACTTAAGGGTTTTTACAGCAGGCTGAACTTTCTGCCAGTTAATTTTTATGTTGTTTTTAAACTCGATCATCTTCACCACTGTTGTCCAAATGCCATCAATTAAAAAAACCTGTCAATCCAAGCTGATTATTAGTATGCAGGGGTTGTGGTGAGCTGCATTAAAGGCAGGATTCTTTGAGGACTGAAACGCTTTAGTCCCTTCTGCTTATGTACAGGGTGGAGATCAAATACAATAGTGGCTGTTAACAAAGTGGTGAAGAATCACACAAGGTTCGCAATGTGTTTTAAAATATGCTTTGAAGTGGAATTTGGAGTTTTTAAATTCTGTTACTTAATGTTTAAAGAATATAAAAAAGTGCTGCCTACACTGCAGGTACATACAGTGACAAGATACAGTCAGCTTTTAGGAGGTTATTTTTCAGATACAAACCAGAACTTGTTGAATTAAGAGTTTAAATCTGAAATGGACAGGATTTTTGTTCCCATGGTGCAAAAATAACAATAATTTACCTGCAAAAATGAGCATTACTGTGAATAGAGAATAAAATTCTATGTAGAAAACCCCAAGTATGAGATTGTTCTAATAGCTGAAAACTTGTACTTGCCTTATTGGGGATCTAAGAAATGGCTGAGCCGCGTTGGTTACAAGTTAGGTCTCTTCATTATAGGTAATGTCAGCTTTGTGCTGAAAACAGTAATAAAACTCTGATATAACCAACAGAAAATCTCAATAGCGTACAAAATGTCACTTAGGAAACTCTTTGATGTTTGTGGAAACAGAGTATTAGCTTTATTTGTCAGCGCTTTCCATTTGCATTTCTGTGCTCTTTGCTTCCTGAGGAGATCTTTTTTCCATTTAATTAGAAAGACAAGCTAAGATACATAACTTATTATCAGGCTTAATTTGCAGCGCAATGCCAAAGGTTCTTTGCAAGTCTTTGTAGGGAGTGTTGGAAGAGAAGAGAGTTTCATATGGTTCCTAATAAGCCTGAACAATAATGGATGTTGCTGCTTTCACGAGACTGTCTCCATTAAATCTGCTGCTGAGTTCCGCGCTTTTTTGCTTTTAATCAAATGTTAAAAAGACCTTGAGTCTCCTCCCTTGCCACCTCATGCACCCACAGATGTGCATGTAACAACACCAACTCTAGATGTTGTTAAGGCTGTGATTTTCAAAAACTTGTGACTTTAGTCAGGCACTTGTATTAGCAACATTTGAGATATAAATGTGCAAATAGTTTTTCAAAATTTCCTAGAACTTTTAAGTTCAGTTAGGATTATGGTCACCTCTTACCTTTATTGTCGTTTATAACTGTGAGAAAACAATAAGCGTCAAAGATTATGACAAAAATACATATGATAGGAATGTCCTAATTTGCAATTTCACAAACTTCCCTCTGTCTGTGGATTTCCTATACTGAATGATAACGTCTGCAGCGTGATTTTTCATGCAAAGTAACATCTTTAGGCAGTTCACATGTCGTGTTTAAAAGTACTTTCTGTCTTCTTTTATACAGATGGGTTGCATACCAATATTTTGCAGATGGAAAATAAAAATAAAAATCACTCCATCTATTAAGAAGGATTAGGGAAGATAGAGATTAACAATGACCCAGACAAAGTTATGTTCTCCTTTAAAAAAGAATTTATCAACCAAATCGAGTCCTGGATGTCAGTCAGCTTGTTGATTCATAGTCCAAACCCCACTAAATCATTGTCAAGTTAACATCAGAGAAGAGATTGCCACATTGTGATATTTGGGACGAATTTCTCAGCCTGAGAGAGCTGCCCATGTAATTCACAATATTCCACCTAATGAAGGATTTAACTCTCAACCCTGCCACCCCCTTCAAATCTCCATTATCCCAAGCCTGATGGCCAGCAATAATTACTTGTAATGCTGAACACTAGTTGCCAAGCACATTTGTTAACTTTCAGCTAATCCTCAGACTAAAACAACAGCAGCGTAGTCCCAAAAGGTAATTTCCAAATCATTCGGATTTCCAAGTGATAGCAAAATGCAACTGGGAATTCACTCACTTTGGGTGTTTTGGAATAGCGCAAGATGACTGGATTGTCAGAATGGAAACATCTAGGAGCAGTGATTTGATTTCAGTAAAACGGTAATAGAATTGAAACAGAATTAATTGTTTTCTGCCAGCTTGCTCAGAGTTTTCCTTGCAGATTAGCAGAAGAGCTGTTCGCCGCTGGGAGCCCAGGCAGTTCCTAGCATCAACCTTGTTTTCTCTTTCTGCCATCTCCTCTGCGGACCTTGGATGGTTAGGGAATAATTCTTAAGATTTAGACAACAGGTTGATTAAATATCATAGTTTGTCTTCCAGCAAAAATAATAATAAAAAAAGCTTGCCAGCCTGTCTGTGAGTTACCCTAAAATTTCTTTGTAATTGCCGTGCTAAAGGTTTGCAAAACAACCTTACAAGTTTATGGACAAAGGCTGTAGCGGCATCCAGCCCAGCTCCTCTGAACAGCACTTCTTCATAGACTTAATGTACAGATGCAAATCAAGGCTAACTAATAGCAGCTTGCTAAAGTACACATAAGTAGTTTACACAACGAACAGCATATTGCCCTCATACTCTGTTCTTTTTAATCCCCTTCTTAAAAACACCAACTGCATTTAACATTTTAATAGGCAAAATCCTCATATTTTCCAGTATTTTTTTCAAAATAAAATTTGATGATTTTCCCCCTTTAGCTGGTTACCACTTTTTCATACTCTTCAAACAGTGACATACACTATAGTGCTTGAGACGTATTTCGCAGTTACCCTGCTGAAATTCCAAGGGGAGGTGGGTTTTCAATCTTTAAATCACCAGATAATGGTTTGTATTTTAAAGCACTATGTACATTCATAGTACTGTTTGCATGATAAAGAACTTAAAATCCATGCTGAAAGAATTCTCGTTTTTTTTTCCAAATAATCGTTATAATTATATTTACTCTCACTCCCGTGCTAAAAGCTACTCCAAAAGCAGGTTTTATAGCCACTAGGAGTGAAATAGTTGAAGTTAATTCTGTGGTGATGCTTGCACTGTGCACTGAAGAAGCTCAAGCTTACATTTTGGAGACCTGCATCAGCATCTTGGGTTGAATATCTCGCCATCTAAACCTGAACACCTGAAAAATTTCATAGCTTTACAAGCAAAGATTTGTAATTTAGTTCCACTGTTGCCTTTTTTTTTTTCCTTGGATGGTTCTGAATAAAACCCTGTTACTTGTTGGCGAGGTTGGCAGACAGCCGTGCAAGATGGTGTTTGTTAGATTTGTGGAGACTCACAGTGCTTGGTTCAGTCCTCTTGGGTAGCCTTAGCAAGACTTTAGGAAAGATACTTGCACATCCTAAACACACTAGTAGCTATAGAGAGAGGTTTAGGAGGCTGTTTTGCAGCCTGGAGGAGTTGTCCTGTGTTCCACATAAAGGGCTGATTTCTTTTAGAAGGAACAGCTGGAAATCACACTGCAGCAGGTAGGACAAGCTGTACTTAAACTGGTTTTGCAATGCCCAAGTTAAAATAAACTGAGCTTTTATGCTGAGACCTGGGGCTACAGCTCCAGGAAAGAGGATTACAAGGTTCAAGTTTGTGGGATGTCAAACCACAAAGGGAGAAATGCCCAGGGGACATCTGTGTCCCAGTCCACCAGGGACTTTGCAGAGAAGCTATGAAATAGCTTTCCCTGCATCCAGTTGCCACCATCTCTGCTGGCTCAGCTAGGCTATACAAAGTTATTCCACGTTGGGACGCTGTTTCACAGTGAAGTCCTGGGAAGGTTTTCTGTGAGGCAGTGCTGAAACATCCCATTTGATGATTTTTTTTTCAAAATGTTTCTGGATTTCAGTTTGACTTTATTCTTGTTAAGTGGTTTATTTTGCACTTACAAGATGTTATAACACAAGAAGGACAGGCTTGATTTAAAATAATTTATTTGGACCACCTTAACTTTTTTAGAACATTCATTTATGCACATTTTTAAAATTAAAGGGTTGTCCAGAATTGAAACAAAAATAAGACTTAAAGTATTTATGTTATGTAGGGTATTAGTTATGTTCTTCATATCCGATTTGAATAAAATTAGATTATGCTGAATCCAAATGACACCCTGCCCCCCTAACAAGTTTATAAAATACTTTCAGCATTATATATTTGTAAGATTTTCCTGAATATGCTATATAAACTGAGGGTTTTTGATCAAGGAGGAGAAGACTCGTTTTTCATGTCTGACTTGCATGTACACCCATTGTAGCATTTAGAGCCAGGGCTGAATTGCTACTTAATTGAAAAACCCGAAGTATAAGAGATTGTAGATCTAACAACATTTCAGAGCGTTCCTGTTATTTGAAGGGAGAATCAATAGTCTGCTTCATCAGGCAATATAGGTTTTTAATTCCTCCTGTCCTTTCAGTACCCACTGTCGCAAATTAGTCATCATTTATAAGTCGAGCTCTGCAGTCATTAACAGTGGCAATAGATCCTGTTGTGTTTGATATCTATACACTGTAAATATAAAACACATAAACCAAAGTGCATATGTCTGTATACAAATACACAGATATAATAGTGTATACTGGCTCCATTCTGTCTGGAAAAGGATAACCTTCTTTAGTACCAGATGAATTACAAAAATCTCTTCTATCTACTACCAGTGTATAGATCATGTTCTTAGAGCACCCATAAAGTCATAGTTACTGTCAATTTGAGAAATTTCAGCTCGCTGCTCCTGTTCCTCTTTCGCTGTCACGGGAGAAAAGAAATCCTTCTTCTTCGATAGACAAGATGTACTACAGGATCGTACCTTGACAAATGACCTTTTCTTGGCTTTTATAGCTCCAGGAAGGGTATCCTTGAAAACAAGTGGGTGTTTACATTTGCTGCTGAGTGGGGAACATTGCCTATTTCAATGGGTGTAAAAATTGCCTGTCTACATATGTATCGTATAGGTTTCTCCGTGCTAAGGAGCACCTTGGAATTTCTCCTGCTGCTTTTGTTTTACTAAACTATTCAGTTTCATAAAAATAGATGCTGAGAATCTTGAGGAAACAGATTGGTGCAGTATTACTGGTTGTAATATTGCATTGCTGCATTAAGTGGGAAAAGAAGGCGTTATTGCAACTTTTCACTAAGGAAGGACGAAATCCATCCTACCTTATTCATTAGACCCTTTCAGGCTGCGGCCGTTCTGTCACAGCTGAGATGACAGGAGGCCATCCTTCACAGCAATGAACATGTCAGCCTGTCCTCTCCTCAGCTGTCACCGTATCATTATGCATATGGCAGTGGGAAAAAAAAAACCAAAACCAAACAGGGTGCAGTTTGATTGAAAGATGGATTTGTGCAGACATAAGGATCGTGGTTCAACAGATGTGAACCTTAGATTTGAAATAGGAATGAAAATACGAATCAGCCTTTATTAAAGTTTGCACAGCTGCCTCTTATTACTGACATATTGGGTGAGAGGGGTTCTGTTTCTTCAGCTTTCCTGCACAGAACACTTGCCTTCTGATGTCATTCACTATTGGATCACCCACAAAACAAGGTCCTTTACTTTTAATAAGACTACAGCTAGGTCTTACAGTGTTTATAATAACAGATGCAGCTTCTAGTCCTAACCTTCATGAATTTAAGTAGGAATATCTAGTAATGACTGCACTGACTAAGCTTGTGTGCATCTGAGCCTTTAGAAAGCAAAGCTTTACATCATTCATGGTTGGACAAGGGGAAGGCTTCTGTAATTGCTGAGCTGGAGCTGGACGTGTGGCTTGCTGAAGGACCTTGAGTAAATGGCTCAAGCTTAAGAATCTTTTAATAAGCGCTGCTTAAATGATGCAAATTTTATTTTTTTTTTCCCAAATGATACCAAGCAGCTATACAAATACCTTAAATTAAAATCACGCTTGCAGTTAAAAATCTTTATTATTCTAAAACTTCACTATATGCTGCTTTGACCCAGACTGTATATCTAGATTCTTAACATATTAGCTCTACAGTTGTCTAGAGAGAATAAAAGCTTCCAGTGCAGTTTTCACAACTGCCTGGTGCCAATAGAAGTGACATTGAAAACCATTATATTTGAAGTCTGTTTTAGAATAGGTTTTTGATACAGCAAAATCATACGTTGAATACACTGTCATGAAGTTATTTGGAAACAGAATGAAAATGTGACAGAAAAAATGAATGTGAAAACATGAAAATAAACTGTTGAAGGAAAGTAAATCAGATGTAATGCCCGTGATGACCGTATCAAAGCATTTGACGTGATATGCGAAGAGCAAAAAATAACTAAAGGAAGGGCAGAGAAAAGGAGGACTGGAATGATTTCAGAAAAGACTTATTATTCTGACTTTATGCTTTTATATTAGACTGATTAAGGAGAACCAAAGCCAAATCCAAATTCATGTCTCTTGAAATTCACATAATGCATTTAGGCTGGCTTGAGAGTCACCAGTGATAAAGAAGCTTGCTAGAGGATTCAGGGAGAGAAGAAAAAAAAAAAAAAAAAAAANAAAAAGGTGATTCAGTGTCCTGGCCTAAACTTGATCTCATTTACTCTAGTTATTGGAAATTAGTGGAAACTAATTTAATCCTTGCTGCTCAGGTGCTACTCTGATCTACAAAATCAGGAGGGAAACAGCAACTCCAGTATCAGCCTGTCTGTACGGTGCTTTTTGTTGAGGCCCTGAAAAACCCCTGCACTCAGTACTTTTTTAACTTACATAATGTGTTCCAGTCCCAATTGCTCTATCTATCTATTAACCTATATATGTCTATGCTGGGAAAAAGAGTGCAAATCTACGATGCCGTTTGCTATTTCAGTCTGTCCTTGAAACTTCAAATAAATCAGACAGAATAAGACCACTCTGATTTCTGCCACTCACAGCAGTGTTTCACGGGGGGTTGAGTACCAGGCCTCTCTCTGCAGCAATTCCATGGAGCTGCAACATATTTACAGGGAGGCTTTTTATTATTTTCAGATTAAAATGTAGTGTCAGTGATAATGCACTTCCTGGTAACCACACTCGAGGCAATAGCTTCTTTTGAAGTAGGATCAGTGCTGTATGCAAAGCTCCTTTTATTTCTGAGACACAGAAATGCTGGGTATTTTTAACTGTGACATGCTTTTAAAATAGTACCCTCCTCTGTCACTAGGCTTTAATAAGGGCAAACATCACACAATGAAATGAAAGGTCATTTATGACAAGAATGTAAATACGTGGTAAATCCTCAGCAAAGATATGCCTTGAAGTTTGTTGGGAGAGTTCATTCTGGTCTGGCTTTTGTAAGGGTAGAGTGTCTTAAGCTACTTGTTTATCAACAAACGTTATTCTTCATAAATTTCATACTTTGGCTAAGTCTTTCTTCCCTGTTTGCCTTGTCTGCAAAAACACACAGTGCCTGTGGCTTCTTCGGTCTGATCTGATGCAATCCCTAGAAGAAGGGCAGCTGGTCCAGCTAAGTGTTGGTTTTGGGGGAGGAGGATGGGGAGTTATTATTGTTATTTTTGTATAGGAGTATTTACTTGACTCAGCCAATATGAACTATATTTGAATAAAGAAAAGAAAAAGTAGGATAACTTAAATAGATGTTTAGAAGCTTTACTAGCAGAGCTGTAATTGCTGCTGACGGGGCTGTGTAGCGTGAGGCTGCCTCGGCACAGGAGCTGCCCAGCTATATTGTGCATCCCTGAAAATTGCCTGTAGGCCCCTACCACCTGCTGCCCTCAGGTACGCGGCGGTACCCCAGGGATTAATTACATGGACTGACAATTAATAGGACAACACTAGGTTTAGCTGCACTATTCCAGCTTTAAGAGTTGCTGCCGTTACCTTAAAATGATGTTTTTCCTCAAAGGCTTGAAAGTCAGTCTGAGCAGAACAAGAAATGAGGCTAAGAAAAACATGACCAAAAGTAAGAAAAAAACCTAAGCAAAAGTAAGTAAGTCCTTGGCCTACATCTGACCATTCAACAATTTACTTCGTGCTTGATTTCATTCACTTCCAATGTGTCCCAATAGAGGACTTTGTTTTCTCTGTGCTTGTTAAGATGCAGAGAATGTGTGGGGGAGCAGGTAGTGTTACTTTTAAAATTTGTTTCCACAGCAATTATAATTTTTATGCATTTTTCGTTCTATTCTAGGACCTTTTTTTAAGAAGCACTTACATGCAGATCTCATTTTTTACTTTTCTGCCATTCTGTTTAAATAATAGAGGTGTTTATTTAAGGACAAGTAAGAGGTGCTAAGATGGGCGGGCATCATGATTGAACTGTAGGCTCCAAACTGAAAAGGCTTTTAAAGTTTGGGTGTCATTAAGAGTGCAATTAATCAGGGAAAGTGACAAACAATTTGTTGTAGGACACATAAATGCTAGTGGGAAACTAATTTCGGTGGCATAAAAAAACAATTAACGCTTGCATATAAAGTAAATGATAAAAAGATATCCCTGCATGTTATTGCTCCTGTGGCGAAAGCCACATTCATTTACAACAAATACTTTCCTCTCTTGACCAGAACAGGCTGTTTTTATCTACAGAGAAAGGCGGGGGCATAAAAATATTCAGAAAACATAGTAATATGCAAAACCGGCTGTGGGATTTTCCTTTTTTCCTTCTTAGTTGGTCAGATTTAATAATCATAAACTGCCTTATTGCTTAAGAGCCTGACCTTCTCTGTTAGCAAAGCTCACACCTAAAAATCCTGCAAAGTTTCAATTTCTAAATGTCACAAAATATCAAATGGGTGCAGAAGACAAGAAGCAAGTCAATAAATGTTTGTATTCTTCTCTTGATGCTCTTTTGTATTTCATTTTATATGGAAAGAAAAAATTAACCCGAAGCGCAATCTCTCCTCCAAATAAAATAAAGAAAGAGAGTAAAGCCTGGGGTAACAGTCAGTTAAAATATTGATTACAGTGCATAGCAATTTACTGAAAAATAAATAAATAAACCTGAAATGCCTTCAAACTGTTTAGGAGAAAGCATACTGTTTCCTGTGGTGGGAAGAAGTATAATTAAAAAGCTATCAACAGTCTGGGATTGTCAAAAGTACTTTGTCACCTGAAGCACATTCCTTGTAATTATCTTTCGGGCTTTAAGCTAGATCACCATTAACCTCCAAAGAAGAAGGGTTACTATGCTTTCTGGTGTGAGAAATTGTATCATCATGTAAATTAAACCCTGTTAGGTAGTCAAATTGGATTTGGGAAACGATTGAGTATTAAACCTAGTCATGTATATTATCAAGTGACACAAAGCATGAAATGCTAAGAGGGGAAGAAACAGAAAATTATTTTTTTTTGCCTTCCTTAAAAATGTTAACATTCTGGTACAAAAAATGTTTTTTTGAGTGAAAGTAAAAACAAGAAATGGAAGTAACAAGTATATGTATATGCATTTTGATTACGCATTTTTCCCCTAAATTTCTGGAGAATGAGACTACCCAGTACTAGCTGATAATAATAAAGCAGTACTTGAATTCACGCTTATCTCATACTCGGGATCTCGTACCCTGACATGTAATTATCAGGGTTGATCAGCAACGTTTCCCTCTACCACGTGAATCTAGTTTCCCAAATTTCCTTCTGATGCAAGTGCAGCACTAGTAGGTGGATAGAAGGCAGCTTTCTTCATCTCTGCAACTTACTTTAGCTGGTGTTATGGAACACGTGAAAAAGTTTAACGTAAATGTTGAAAAATTAATAATATCCTTTACAATGTAGAAGGTATTATTTAGAAAAAAAAAGAAAGGGAAAGAATGACTGAATCTTCTTTTCACTATAGTAAGTATATGTTCTCAGAATTCGTGTTTTGAATGCAATGAGATTAAATGCCTTTTAAGTATAGATTTTCTTTTCTTGATAGCTTTTCTAGGTGTGTTTAGAAAGGTATTTCAACGAGCAGCATAAATTAAAGGGTGGTCTCACTCTGCTTGGTAGCAAGTTAGTAATTGGCAGTGCTAGGAGTGAATCTGCAAAGAAACAAAATCTGCAGAGAGGTTTAACACTTGCATGTTTCTGTAGTTGTTTTAGATGGTCTGAATTGAGGTTTATATTCAAAATTTCAGGATTTCAAAACTGCTTATGGTGACATAGGCCTGTTTCACGCCATCCTTTTTGTCTGCTGCCTGCTTGCTTAAATACTGTCAGCTGTTACAGAAATCTCAAACTCATAAGAAATATCTCTGTATACCAAGCCCACATGTGGTGATACTCGCTCAACGTGTTCACCAGATCTCCCAGCTCAGCAATGCGAGCAGCCACGCTTGGCCCTGTGGCCGTCATGATCTTTGCATCCGATACGGTGTCTTCAGGAAGCTCTGTTCAGCCGTGCTTAACAAGGCTCCAAATTGACATTAGCCTTTTTAATGTGTAAAAGGAAAATTTTTGCCTTTTGCAAAACACGGTGTGCAGAAAGGAGGATGCTGAACTTCAGTTAATGGTGAGTAGAGAGTCGATGATATGTTTTTCTCAGAAAGAGGAATGAAACTGCAGACAGGCAGTTCTGTCATTAAGGATCTTTGTAGTTGCTAAATATTAAAAAAAAATTCCAAAAATCTCCAAAGCCTTCTGAGAGTTTAAATACTTCTTGTTTTTATTCAGAAGAGACCTTCTACAAATAAACTTTCTGCCAAATTACTGCGTGTTGACAATTGGCTGCATTTGGCGTTTGTAGTCTTTCTGCTTTCAGCTTGTAGAAAGTGGGTAATTGAAGTGGTGTGCACAATAAATGAGAACGTCCATTGGTTCCATATAAACCTTTTAAAAGCCTCGGAACGTAAAGTAAGGCAGGCTAATATGAATTGCAAAAGGACACAATTAATTTGTACATGAAAGAAGATTTTTAGTATGCCATTAGCCTCTGTAACAGCCAAAAATAAAAAGGCAATCAAGTATAACCTTGCCAAAAGTATAACAAACCGCTTGTTGTGAAAAAGTTTTGTATTTTAAGCAAATGCATGTTTTTACAAAAATTCTTTACTTAACTCTTACTAGCTGCCGACAAAATTAGGTTTAAAAAACAATATTAAAAGGCATGATTATTTCAGAGTAGTCGAAAAAAGAAATCAAGAGCATCTGCTGAGGCAAGTGGAAGTTCTGTTGCTGCTTGGGAGACTTTTGAGTTTTTACCAAACCGATTCTGTCTTCATTTCCTCTGTGTCCCTACTCCTTTTCACCTGCTTTGTTAGTGCAAGCATCACTTAAAGTTATGAGGAAGTTGTGAATCTCTGTTCTGTGTCCCATATCTTTAAGAAGCTAATTTTTCACATCTTCTTTTTTTAACTGGAAATTTCTTTAGTTCCCTTTTTCCTCCTTAACTTACTTACTCTTTTTCAGTATATGTTGTCTGTGTATCATATAGCATGTATTCTGTTTTTTTCAAAAAGTAAGTAAATTCAAATAAATTATGAATTGATTTCATTTCTAGGTACAGCTAGCCAAGGCCATAAACAGCTCTTTGAGGATTCTTGCTAACAGTGAAAGTTAAATTAGGCTACAGATATTAAAAGGACAAGATTGTGCTACCGATAGATTACTTTCTGCATACCATGAAAAAAAAATCTTGGGATTTCAGTTGCCTGATTTAATCGATAACTCTGCAATACCTCGTCAATCATAGCTTTCTCTTATCCATCATTACAAGAGTGCAATAACTATTAGTCCCCTCTGAAAGGATCTGAGAGCATTAAATAATACAGGTAGGATAGGAGCACTCTTATGAAACAACAGGGAGCTGGTGTCATTTTAAGGACTGTGGGCAACGATTGTTTAATGTTAGTAGCACTAAAAAGACCACTGTGGCTGGAACAAAGATACATGATTCTTAAAGCAATAATAGGGATTACAGATTGTGTTTGTTGGAAATAGGGTGGGAGATATTTGCTGGAAAAACGTATTTCTCAAATATCGCATGGTTTGCAATGCTTAGTGTGTATTTATTTGAAAAAAAAATCATTATGATAATTTATGGTACAATAAACTGCAGTATGAGTGAATTTTATAAGCCTTTCTTGTGTGGCTACTAAGGAGGAACCTTATCGATTATCAGTCTGATTTTTTCATCAATGCAGCTCATTTGCAGCTCCACTCAAAATCATTTTGTAGAAGGAGAAGGGGCAGTTTCTTGATGCCTGTGGCAATCAGGACGGTTTAGCTCCAGACAGAAACCTTCTCTCCAGGTCACAGTACTCTGGAGGCAGCTCTGTAACTTCTCTGCAAAGTCCTGGCTGATTCGTATCCATTTCCCTCCTTTCTATTTACTCACCTTCATGCTCTTCCTATGCAAAGGTTTTTATACAGCTGTTTGGTTGTACTTGTCTGCACAAATGACTTCTTATAAAGATCTAGTTGGGTCTCTTTGTATTGGGTCGATGTGTGATTACCAGTGATAGCACTTCACTCTGGCATATTTTACCATGTACTTACGTATATTTAGATTAATAATGTTAATTATGTTCCGAGTTTCACTCTTTCTCATTTCTTCTTTGATGTTGTAAATCTATAGAAAACAGGACTGATGAGAAACGTGCAGTCAGTGCATCTTGCGTAGCAGAGAATCTGTTTCTCACCATTACACCCAGTTTTTCTTCTCCCTCTGTGATCTTTCTTTGCCATTTCTGACAAATTTCTCCGCTCTCCCGTGTTTTATTTCTCTCATTTTTCCTTCCTCCTCTGGATAAATGCTGACTTCTTCAGCCTCTCATATTTTCTCTGGTTGTGTACCGCTCACGGCTGTGCTTGGCCCCGGGCAGTGTTTCTTCTATCCTGTTCTCTACTAGGGTCCGCACTCGTTGCAGCCGTGGCACAGATTTCACGTTTCAGCTTTGTGATACCATATATCTTCTACCACTTTTCCAGCTGTGGAGAATACCCCTCTTGATGAGTCAGCCGTTGCTGTAAAGCAAGTCATGACAATTACAAGCCCATTAAGGATTCCTTCTATATGTTGGCTAACTATAGCGCTAACCCCAGGATGGGATTGAGTGGCGGAGACAAAGATCTACAACCTGATCTAACACTGTATTCAACCCGTGAATGGGCAGGGGGTTAGACCTCCTGAGGTCCTTAAAACCTGAATTATTTTATAGTTCCAAATATAGCTTTTTTTTTTTTTCCAAAGAATTCTTTAAAGAGACATATAAGACTCCCTAAGGATGCATGAAGCATCTCCTCTTCTTCCCCATCTGGATTTCAGTGCTCCATTTTGCCTCCCAAAGAATCCACACTTGAAAGCACAGCTGGGGTTTGGGCTTCTTTCCAAAAGAGTTAAAGAAATATCAAATTCCAATTAGTCTTAAATGTCCTGATTTCTTTTCTGCTTTATATCCTGAGGTAGGGAAAATTAATAATGACTGTTCCCATATAGAAAACTGGGAATTATATACAGAAGGATAGTAATAATAGTCCTGGATTTTACTTGAATGATTCTCTCCAGGTCACTTCAATATTCTTGGCTTATTTATTTCAACGAAAAAGTTAGGTGAAGGATTGCACCGTTCATACGATAAGTTATGAGAGGGAATATTGAAAGGCGAAGAGTCAAGACTCATGCTGGCATAATTTGATCAGTTTTGGTGAGGTTACACCAGGGAATAATTTGGCCCGAGAAGTCAGTAATCATGTACCACAGATGTTACAGTATTTGAAGGCAATGGTCCATAATAACAGGGGGAACAATATGATACCCCAAAGGACCTATCAAGTGAATGAGATGTTAGTGAAGTTTTTTTTTACGCAAACACTGAATCAGTACTTGTTGCAAGATCCAAGTGTGCCTAAGAAAATTAAGCTTTATTGGATCTTAGTGTTTTAGATTAAACCTACCAGTGTCTGTTTTCGAGCGACGAGGGGGCATCTTAATATCATCCCCTAATTGCCTATACAAAAATGGCGAGTTCAGTATCCAAATGCCACCTCTATTTCTTCACCAGTAGTCTTAAAATTTTTGAACTAATGTCTTCATGTGTAGCTCAAAAATCTTGCAAAATTTTGTGTTGATAGAAATTCTTAAGTAACTTCTTAAAATATTTTCAAATATTTATTGTAAGCAAATGTCTGTAAGAATCTATGGAGATTTATGTATTTTGAAAACAAGTTACACCGTTTATCATCTATCTAGGGGATAGAGGTCAGAGATGTATTAGAAATTGAACAATTATGGTTTGTACTCTGTGATTAAATATCAGAAGCAGTAACAAACCACAGCATTACAGTCATAATATTAGAATAAAAATGACAGTTACTCTTGTAAAAGGCTAATGAGGTTGTGTGTGTGTGTAGCTCTTCTGTAATTTAAAATCACATACAGACCCGCACATAATGATTCATTCCTCCCACTCAAAAAAAAGGAGGACACCCAAATCTTTCTCATGCCCCAAGATAAACACTGAGTCCTTTGTTATAATACAGCCAAAATCTGAATCACTGGGGAGCCATTCCCAGCAAACCAGCTGGTTAAACCAGGCAGCTCAATAGCTCTGTCCTTTTGGGTTTCTTTCACCGCGCTGGTCGCAAGGAACAAAGGTGATGAATCTTGAAAGAAACTTTAGGTTTCCTTAACTACTTCTCTAACTGAGAGTGGAAAGAACTTTCCTGGCAGGTACAGTTATGCAGTAGAGTCCATTTACTTCTCCTGCTGACAGAATAACAAAACAAGATGTTCTGTCTAATGCAGTTTCTCATTTCTTAGCGGTTTGGGTTTTTTGTTGTTGTTTTGTTTGGTTTTGTCATACTTGCCCCTGAAAGATAAAATGAGTCTCAAATTCTGCCTGTCTTGGCATCACCTATGGACTGCTCAATTGTTTCTGGTTGGCTGTGCCTGTATTTTATTTTGATTAAACGGCGAAGCACCTTCATTCAAGGCCTAGGCAATTTAGCATAATTAATTGTATAATACAAATCATTTAATTAAGTTTAAACATTGCTGAATTAAAGTTCTTGGAAACCACATGCACTGTTTTTATAGTGCCAGACATACGCGCCCAGTCTTCATTGGCCATTTTTTTTTTCAGTGTACTCAGCACAAGAAAGTGCTAGAGAATAGGAACAGCCCAACCCCCTGCCAAGTCCCAGCGAGGGCCCCTTGCACTTGTAAGAAGGGTGTGGAGGGCTCTTGCTGTAAGATAAGTGATTCCCTTCAGCTGTTGGATGGCCATCACATTGAAAAGGCTGAAACGATTCAAGTCTCTCTGCCCCTTCAGTTCCTCTCCTGCAAAGGTTGCCCTTGCCCCATATAACAATGTCTATTGTAATCTTGCATTGTGGTTTGCACATCTGTCCTACAGAAAATGGCCTCAACATGCTTGTCAGCCCTGTGAAGTCTCCAGACAACTATGATTTCTTCATTACTTTTCCTATGATTGAATGTCAATTAGTGACTTAAAAATAAAGTCTTCATCAAGGTAGGAATCCCATGGGCTCCTGAGTCTTCCAGCACCTCAGTCATTTTATCTAATTTATTATACAGATAGAAATGAAGTAGCGCTTTTTGGTTGCACTGGGGAGAGAGAGCAAATGAGCTTCTGTGTGCCATGAGGTCTTGAAGACCTTGCCCCTGTCCAGAGGGACTACGGCACATCCTCCGAGAGGCTCATCCTTAAACCAACTCACTCACTCTGGCCTGGTGACTGTTTTCACCTATGTAATATGAACCCTGCCAGATATGCCTAGCACTGCATATTTGTGCCTTTTTTGGTAGTAAAGAAAAAGGTTACAAATGAAAATAGCTGCCAGCCGAGGTCTTAGCAACTCATTTTTCAAGATCGAGTCCAGCTGAAAGATTTTGTATTGACAGCTGGTGAAATGTTCGTAAAAATGACATCTGCCCATTAAAAATATCCCTCTCACTCTTCTTTGTCCTTGGGGATTTCAGGACTGCAAATCATTTTCATGAGAGATGTAACCTTAGATAAAATTATGTAAAAATATATCACTTCCATCAAGTGAAATAATCACAGTATGATGCAGGAATATTAAACAACTGCCTTCCTGCATGGTATGCACAGGAATTTTCAGAGTTTTCCTTTGAGTGTCTTTCATTGTTATTTCATATTATGACACCTGTAATTGTATATAGCAATCTAGATTTTAAAATCCTGACAAGGCTGCTGTGGGTTCCACAGCACGCATAAATCCATCTCAGCCGGTGAGATAGATTTTAAATTGATGGTACTACACCACGCACTGAAATAAAAGCACTAGCAGCACTTATCCCTGTAGACTAATAGCTGCAAATGATTTTATGAATCATTAGTTCAGATCCTATAGTCCTACCCATTTAAAACCATTCCTAGATTAATGCTTTTTTGCTTTAATAGTGTGCTGAAGACCATGTAGTTTCTAGCCGTGTGTCACAGTAACGTGTTAGTGATGGAAGGGAGTTTGTAGTATTGCAATACCTGATTAATTGCTCTGATTGGAGTAGCCAGTGCTTTATCAGGAAACCACCTCCTGAGTGCTAGTATCCTGCAAACAGATCCGACTGCAGAGCACAGATTACCTGCTGCTGAGTAGTTATACTTGGATGATAACGTGGGACAAAAGTTCTTACATTTTATACCCCAAAAGCACTCCCTGAAATAGCAATCCAGAAGGAACCAGCAAATGGTGTCTCAGCGTTCACCTGCTTTTGCTCCAGATTGTGTTGGTAGAGCAGAGAGCAAACTGAGCATCAGTTACAGAATGTTCTGAATTGGAAGGGACCCACAAGTCTCATTGAGTCCAACTCCTGTCCCTACAGAGGACAATCCCAGCATTCTCATTGTATATCTGAGGACATTGTCCACATTTTTCAGCAATGTTGTCAGGCTTGCACCATGACTACTTCCATGAGAAGTTGTTCCAGTGTTCTGCCACCCTCTGAGTGAAGAAACTTTTCCTAAATCCAACCTAAACCTCCCCAGGCCAATCTTCCTGATGTTCCCTCAGGTCTTATCACTGGTAGCCAGTGAGAAGAGGTCAGCACTTGCATAATCTCTTGTTCCTCCTCTTCCTTCCTAACTTCAACACAACAGGGACACTTTATGGCAAAACCAGCACCAGCAGAAGTGTGTTTTGCCTGTGCCTGATAGGAGGAGTCTGATGGGGAGCAGGACACAGGGATGGATGTTGCTGCAGCAGGTCCCCGTGTTTTCCTCCCGTGCTCTCTCAAAAATCGAATCTTTACCCTCTGACCACATTCAGGACTTTCTGTGCATGCCACAGTAAAGTACTGAGAGATGCTTTCTTCTTCAGTGGGTAAATAAGGACATGAATCAGTTTTGTTTTGGAAGCGTCATCTCAGCCTCTGCTCTTAAGCCTGCAAAAAAGATCCCATTACATGAAAGTGCGTATTTGTTCTGTATGGCAATGATGCATTTAACCAGTCATTTTCTTGTTCAATTCAATTAGATTTTTCCAGTATTCCTCTAAATACCATGGGGTAAATGTCATCATCAGTTAGCTGTGTAGCTCTCGCTAATGTGAACTGTATCGTATTGATGAATCCTGATCCCACTTTAAGTATTTAGCTGATGTTTTCTACCCATTCATCTCTCAAAATGCGATGAAATGTTCTTGCTCTGAGTAGGATTTCTCACAACTAGTGTTTCCTTTGTTGACATAGGCATGATGCCTGCATGAACTATAGGGATATGCTTTAAGGATAAAATCAGCACCCGGAGGGCTGTGAATTTAGGTGTCAGGGCTTCATTGCCCAGCTTTAGAAGCTATGGGTGTGTTTCCCTCCAGGGTGTTAGTTGCAAAATAAAGGTTTGGGCTGACAATTTAGAAAATCAGTGTTTACCACAATTGTACTTTATGGTTTCTTTGCAGCAGAAGAGAATAGTGGAGTGTCTTCCAATACTTCTTCCACCCTTCATATGAATGTGCTTTCTTTGATGAGCAGCTGTGGCGATGGCTGTTTTGAACAGAGCTGTATGGGTTTATCTGCCTCGTATTATCAGGGACAGTGACTACAGGCCTTCACATTATGGACTATGGAAAGGCTACGCATCCTAGCACATGCCTGGGGTTTCATGTAACCTTGATATTCACAGCAATTTCAAACACAGCTCCATAAGAGTAGTTAACAATGACATAGAATGAGTGAAGCTATTGAAGTGGTAAATGAGTCACAACTCCTACCTTGTGGTTTAATAGGTATTTAATATTAATGAAACTAAAAGACAAAATAGATCTGGGTAGAAAAATAAAAATCAGTGTGTCTGCTTCTACTCCGGCAGGGAAAGAATACTTGTATTTTCCCCCTCCCTGTCATCCTCTGTAGAGAAGCTGGGGTGACTGGCCTTTGGAGGAACCTCTCTGCTCTCCATTAAGTATACAGAGCCAAGGATATTCGGCTCTTAATCTTACATATTTAGAAAATGATGGTGTGATGTCACGTCTTTAACATGATGGCAGCAAAAAAATCTATGGATCTGTTATTACTTAATTGGCTTTCTTTATAGTGCTCTTGAATCCAGGGGGATCAGAGGTTACTAATAACAATGTGATATAAGGACCTGGAGGGCTGACACTTGAAAGGGATGCACTTTCTGTAATGATACGTTCTTGGAAACTGTTGCAGTTTTAATAGTGTTACTGCTGCATTGAATTTGCTTCTCCTTCTAATGACGTTGAATATATTTTCTCCTGTACCCCAGATGAGAGACTGACATCTATCTATACCCCATTTGAAGTGAAAGTTAGAACCATCACGTTTTCTTCCCTTTTCTCCTACTCTGTTCTAAATTCATAGGCTATAGTATCTGGTTTACAGTACTAAAAATAATAGAAGTCTGTGCATTTTCCAGACGTCTGTAAATAAAGCGTGCAGGCATGCCTACGTTTTTAAGTTGTGGCATATGATTTTTTCTTCTAGTAATAGGTGGAAAAGCCAGATTGTGCTATCGACATGTTAACACTTAACTTTTTAGGTTGATAGATAGGTAATTTCATATGTAGATCATGTTACCAGACACAGCATTCAATCACTGCACTGCAGACCTTGAAAACACACGCACACAGGCTGACATTGATAGCTGCTGGACGTGCTGTGGAGGTTACAGGGGAGTTATCTCTATCATTATGTGCCTCTGTGTTTTTTAAACAAGACAAAGGAATAAAAGAGGGAGGAAATGCAAGAACACAAGGTTTCTAGAGGATGCCTGTGTAAACCTGAGGAGATGGATGGGTGTTAAATCCAGCACACAACACTCCTCTAGGAGGCACCTTCAGACCAATGTGACTCATATTCTTACTGCTGGAGGAGAGGATAATGGCACAAAGTCGATGTTGCTCCTCATCTTCCTGAGGCTTTTTGAGGTTCTTTTTTCCCGTTCAAGGTTAATAACTGAGGGATCTCATGCCATATAAATTAGAATAACCCATCAACTTCAGTAGCACTACTGGGGATTCTGCTAGGTGAGGATCGGTTCTCAAGCCCTTCCAGAGGTGAGCAGGGGGTATTGCGTACCTGAGTCAGCCTTCTCTGCCTACTTGCCTTAATCAATTCCTGAACGCTGTGCTCAAACATGTCATGGTATTCATCAGTTCCTCTCTCCAAATAAGCAAGAAAAATTCCAGGAAGGTTTTTTCTGTCATTGCTGATGTTTATAATGTAGTAAGATTGATGGATTGCAGTAAAATCCTCACTGTGGCAATGGCGCATTTCAAAATGCATTGGAAAAGAAAACGACTTTAATGCGGAGGTATGCAGGAATATTTAAAGGTATTTTGGTGGAATGTGCTGGATTTGGAAGGAATATGGGAGTATTAGGAAGAAGCGTAAAATTAAGCAAATGTGTAAATCGTTAGATCAAAACCTATTATTGAGCTTTTAAAAGATTGCATTTTTCAACTGCACCCCTTCTATAGATTAATATTTTTTTAGTTTTTAATAAATGTGTGTCATGGATGGTCTTTGAGAATACCTTGGTATTTTTCTAACACGCAAAAGCCTTTACAGGATGTAGTTAAAGGGCTTTCCAGTAAATTAAAAAAATTAGTTTGATTAGAAGTACTTAGATTGAACATCCTACATACAGACATTTTTGCAGAAGGTAAATTAGTTTGTGTCTAAAAATGAGAAGGAAGCAAAGCACAGGATCAAAGTAAATGAGCTTTTAGATCATGCAGTATGTTGGTGGCAAATGTAACATCTGCTGATATTATTTGGCTCCGTATATTAATCTAGATGTTTGTGGAAAGTGTGCGTGTAACCGTGAAAGAAAATCCACAAATCACCACTATATAACTGACCAGTTTGCCTTCATTTATCACTAAAAGAAGGAGAATTTCTTATGCAGTAGGAAAAATGATGTCTTTACAAAGATAGAAGGCATAAGTCCCAGCAAACATCACTCCCAAAACTAACCTGCCACTTTCATCTGGAAAACAGCATTGCACCCTGAAAACTGTTTCTTGATCTTGAGCATTTGACACTCTTGTCCGGTCAACAAGATCAAACTCTTAGGTACTTCCATGTGAAAGGTCACACAAGGCTATCAAGTCTGATTTAGCCAAGTCTGAACAATCACAGCAAATCAAACACCTGAATCCTGTATTGAAAACTTTACTTTCTGCCTTTGAGATCGTATCTGCTCTATCTTTTTTTTTTCCTCAAGAACATATCAAGCTTCCTTTCAAATCAATTTGCCTTTATCAGCTTCTTTGAGAGGTCTGCAAATTGTCAGAAATCTCCTAAATTCCACTCTAAATTTATTCATGAACAATTTACAGCCCCTCAGTCTTGTAGGAGTATCGGCCTTTAAAGTTAAATAATTTTTCTCTCTCCCTGCTGTTTACTTGCAAGTGCACCTATAAAGAATAGTGGTATCCCCTCTCAGACTTCATTTTGCTAGGCTAAACCGACCAAGCTCTTTTTAATTTCCTCCTCCTTAATCATCCTACCAGGACTTAGCTGTGCTTTTTTCAAGCCAAAGCATATAGAAAGGTGCACAGCGTTCTGCATTGCAGCCAGCTAATGCTTCTTGTGGTGGTCTTGTCTCTGCTTTAAACTTATCTTCATGACTCATATGTTTTTTAATTCTGAAAATATGAACATATACTTGCAAGTTAATTTCAAAACTTAATTCTTACTGGAGTCAGGAATTATCCATTTGATGACAATGGCTGTTACTGCCTAACTGCTTGGGTTGGACTCAGGCCTTTGCGTTAAAACATACAAAGGCTTCTGAGAAGCCAAATTTCTTTAATTAGTTTTATTATTATGTTTTCAAGAAAGAGGCATTTTCACTATAGAGATGCATTTTTTAGGGTGAATTGTAACTGCTCCAAAACCGTCTTAAGCAGGCTTCCACTTGCTATAAACAGAGTAAAAGCTCATGCACTGTCCTCTTTAATTTTTTCAGCTGTTGCACAGGACAAGTTCTTCAGCATGTGCCCATATCCATAAATGCCCAGTTTTACATAAATGTTGCTCCTTTTGCAGTTTAGGCTCCCTTTGACACCTCACCTGGTTAATCACGTTAATTTAAGTACAGTTTTTCACTAGATGGGTGATTAGCCAACGTTCACTGTAGTCCTCCTTTTGTCCTCTGGGATTTTCATCCAGTGCAAGGGAACTCATCAGTTGTGTTGTTCTAGATCGTATAAATATCTGTGACTATCTCGGATGTCAAGTACAGTACATAATATCAGAAATGCAAAAAAACCAGACTCATAAATCTCCTTCCATGATCTCATTTTTGTGAACATTAGGTGACCTGCCAGCCAGCCAGATGGCAATTCAGTGATCTTAAGATTTTCTGTCTGCTCCTGAAAGACCAAACAGATAAGAGGCGAGTCTGCCTAGCAGCAGTGTGGACTCTGTTCCCAGGTCTGCCTACCGTGACCTGCTCAACCTCTCCCTCAGCATAGCTATACATATGGTAAATTACAGTTAACCTAGCCCCTGGCAGAGTCTGAGGACCTTGGTTATTAAGAATTATAAAGAGCAGAGAAATACTATAGTCAGTCAGTAGAAGAGCTGAGATGATAAATCACGTTCTCCTTGCCTGGACCTAAGTGCTCTTGTGCTGAAGATGAGGGTGTTGTGGCAAGTGGGTCTTGAAGCAAACAGGTAGCATTTTATCAGTTTCTGCTGAAGCACATGGCAGAGCTACAAAATTCATAGCACTCCCCAGGGCACATGGCAGGTCTGTATACAAGCGTCTTCAGACTTTCAACCCTGTGCTTTAACCTCTGGCCATGCATCTTCTCGGGGCTTCATTCTGCCTAAGACAACTGCTTGACCGAGTGACCTCTGGGGTAAGAAGAGTGAGCAGACAGTCACAAGGTCACCCGCAGGCTGGTAATAGTAGGTGGTGGAGTAAAGAGGTGGTACAGAGACAGAGCATCATCCCACCCAATGAGTGAGGTTGTTCTTTTTCTCTGTTAGAGATGGGCAGAGTTTTTAGGAAAGTGAAGCGCTCCTTTGAATTCGTGCTCTTATAGAGAGAAAAGTCTCATGAAATTATATTTATTTTTTTCAAAAGCCAAATTCTGTTTTGTCAGAAATAAGATCTAAGCCTGTAGGATTTCATATTGGACCCGTACATCTCCGTTAACATCAATACTGTATTATAACAGTGAGAGACCAGAGTAGAGTGTGCTCCCAAACTGGTCCTGCTGGTGAGAGCAGAGATGTTTTCACCATCAAATCAGTATATTCTTTCTGTCTGGCTTGGACACCAGTGACCAACCACTCCTGTGTCTTCCCTCCGTCTCTTTGCTGTGCCCAGAATGGGTGGAAGGATGCTCACTGATTTCAGTAGGTTTAGCTCTTGTTCTAGATTAGCAGAAAGCAGCCAGTTGAATATCAGTCTTTTGTAGCAGATGTTATGAAGAAACGGAATTCACTCTTGATTATGAAATTCCCGCCTTATTCACAGTCCACCAGCTGAACGGAAGATGCATGTGAGATTGATTTCTGAAACAGGGGGGTTCTATTTTGATTAAGTTAATCATGCAGTATGTGCCTCAAATCCCCAAACCAGGCATTTATGAAGTGTAGGATAATCAAACTAGTTTTGGGAACGGATCCCTTGGTGGAATCACAAATGAAAAGAGCTGATAAATTTTTAAAACTGGAAGTTGTACTTCTCCTGCATTGCTTAGGCATCAACAGAGCAGTTTTGCTCTTGGAATCTTCCTTGTGCTTTTAATGACACGCTGCTGGAGAGGCTGCAGTTGTCCATGGGTGTTGATACGCTTTTCCTACCTCTTATCAAATTGCATATTGGAATTCATCCCCAGGATTTGTGATTCCTTTCCTGTGCAAAGGTACCTGCTTTTCCATAATATGGAGGAAACTGAGCATCTGAAGGCATGAGATCCCGTTTGCTATGAATGCATTTTGGACAAGCGTGCAGGGCATTATATGTTTGCTGAGCTAAAGAAATTAGGAAGTTCCATGCAAGAACACATATGTGAAGGAGAGACATGTAAGAGACGGAAATCACCTTTTTTTTTTTTCCACTCAGAGGCTACTCAGCTTGTTTCACTTGATGGGTGTTTTCTGCAGAGTATATGACATCTGTATATGTGCAGGGTAAAGAGAATGGCTGTTATTGATAAAGATTATGTCATTCAATTAAAAGCACTAAAATGTGGATTCCTCCCCAACCCCCCCATCGTAACTGCAGTTCCTTGCAAAAGGCTGGAGTCAACTCCCTGCAGATGCGTCTAGATGACTGCATGATTTATACATCTGAAGGCTGCCCCGTGGAACTACAATTGGAAAAAAAAGCTACAGAAAAGCATATATGCGTTAAGTGCCAAAGCCTTCAGTCTGAAAGCAGCCTTTGGAAATACTTTTTTTTATTTTGAAAGACCATATTGACAGGCTGAGTTCTAAGCACAGTTACAGTGATTATATGGAATTATAGTCTCCTTTGGACTGAAATGTGCTGCTATCAGATGGATTTTTAGTCAGGTGTTATGCGAGTCTCAGAAGAATGACAACCAATACACTGGCGCAGTTAGGCTTTCTTTTCTATTATTAGTGGCAATGTTCTCCCAAATATTGAAAGAAGTGTGTATTTTCCACCGAAAACCTCATGGATAAAAGACATCAGATAGCAGGGACTGGTGCGCCTGGAAGAACGTGCCCTGAGACCAGAGGAAAATGGGATCACCAAATACCAACTGTTGATCTTTAAGGGGTTCTCCTACTACCCGTATTATCATGTCATTATCTCTCTTTACCACCACCTTTGCCTTTAGTCATATGTCATTGCCCATAAGGCTTACTCAATTTTTAAGCATTTCTCCACTTTTTTTCTGGGCTGCTCTGTAGAGCTCCTGCCACAATCTGGCCTCAGGTCCTTTCCTCACACTCATCTCTGATATGTTATTTACAGCATCCTCAATAACAGCCATGCGTTTGCGCACCGTAGATGCTGACGGTGGCACTGATCAGCATCATTTTGCTGTCATGGTGTGTGGCTTTAACCTTTTGTTGTCCCCGTTTGTTGTCTCAGTCTCACCTTATGCTTTGCTTATGAAATTGTTGTTGTGGGCATTGTCTGTCTGGGGCTGCTGTTTGCTCAGCAATTAGCGTACTCCAGTCCTAATCCCAAACCAGAGCTTTTAATTGTTGCTGCAATACAAATACATTGACAAGGTCAGGCCAGCTGTTATAAAAATTGAAGCTACCTTTTCACTGTTCTTCTCTATGCCAATGCCCTTCACTTACAGAGAGAAACAGAAAAGAAGAAGAGGGGCTCTTTATCAGGGAGTGCAGGGATAGGATGAGGGGTAGTGTTTTTAAGCTGAAAGAGGGGAGATTTAGATTAGATAATAAGAAGAAATCTTTTACTGTGAGGGTGGTGGAGCACTGATACAGGTTGTCCAGAGAAGTCATGGATGCCCCATACCTGGAAGTGTTCAAGCCCAAGTTCGATGATGTTTTGAGCAACCTGATCCGGTAGAAGGTGTCCCTGACTGTGGCAGGGGGCTTGGAACTGGGTGATCTTTAAGGTTCTTTCTAAGCCAAACCATTCTATGCTTCTATGATTCCGTGATTCTGTTTCTGTGCCATCAGTTGTCATTTATGTATCTGATGCTTCGGCACTATGGGCTTTTACCAACTTCTATCTTCCATTGGAGTTATTCCTGTACTTTGTTTCTGGTATCAGACATTGTGATACGATGTCTCCAAGCCAGGGAGCAGGGCTGAGAGGTCGGGTGGTTCACACACAGCCCAGGAGACTCCACAGGTACCACTTTGGGGTCCTTGTCCTGACTCTTCCACATCTTTGAGAAGCCTTCTGGAGACGTTGCAGACAGATATAGCTGTGATAATAGATAGTTCTCGTGCCAGCAATTGTGGGAAAAGGATACCTTTCCTTTTGTGCATCTGTGAATGCCTAGCAACAATTTCCCCTGGGTTTTCAAGAATACGTTGCAGGCTACCATAATTTAAAAGGTTAGGAAAAATGGCTGGTGAATTTAAAACTGATAGTGCTGTCTCTTGTAATTTCTTTATGGTTGTTAATGAGTGTTCATCTCCTTCTGCTCATATTAGGGGGTGAAACAGTAGTGGAAGTTGAGATACATGGAAGAGCTTTGACAAAAGCCAGTCTTCCATGAAATAGAATCTCAACTTTAAGGAAAATAATGACCCATTAATAAATTACATTCCAAAATGTGTCTTCAGATAATGCATGAAGTGTGATTTACATAAAAACATGTCTGGAAGCTGTTAAGCTCTCGTTGTTCTCCAGCAAGCCAAGATCTCTTGCAGAAAGACAAATGAAAACTGTGCCCACTTCAAATCCTAGTGTAGAAAACAGATCATTTTCCTATTCCCCCTGTTCTGATCACATTGTTTTCCTACAGTTAGTTTGTTGACAGAACAATGCAGAGGGTGCTTTGGGATGAATGTTGGAATCCAGATATGCTGTATACATCCTCCCAGTATCACAGAAAATCCACTGCACCTTTTGTTGTGTGTGATCACTGATGTGAATCACACGTGCAGGATGAGTTTGAGCCCTTAGAGAAAAGAAAGGAATATCATAGACAGCAGAAGTAAGTAATGATGCCAGCTAGTGCCAATCGTGATTAGGGTTTGTACAAGAACACCCGTTATGGGATTAATTGCTGCTGCAAAGGATTCTGCCTGGGTTCGGAAGCACTGCACCAGGGCTGTGCTCACCAGTTAGCTCTGGGGGAGCTCATCAGGTCTCCTACAGGCAGTATAGTCAACATTTAGAGAAGTGTTGGTTTCTAGGATCTGCAGAATTCTGCTGAAGAGCAGCTTGATAGTCAGCATTATGGATGCAATGAAAGGTCTTTGTGTCTCACTTCCAGAGAGGCTTTTATTGGGCTCTGCATCGAGCAGGATTTCTCCCCATGGGCTCTGTAATGTGTAAATGGCACCAATTCCCCAAAATCTCTGTTCCTAGCTAGTTTTCCATCAAGTCCATGATGGCTGATTAGGCTCATGCTCTAGAAAATAGCAGTTACAGAAATACTGCTGACCCATAATGTATGTTAGTTATGGAAAGATTAAAAAAAGCAAGGAAAACAAACTTCCTTTTTCTTCTTCGTGATTGTGCTTTGTGGATGCAGGATGCTTTCAGAAAGAGGAGGGACAGCAGCTTAAGCTGGGAAATTAAGATGAACTCTCAAATGAATTAGTATTCAGTCTTGGTATCAGGGATTTCTTAATCCTTCCTTAGCCTAACATCTCCCCAGAACATTCTTATAAGAAAAGCAGACCAGGAAAAAAGGAGCTTATAACAGCAACTTACAGGTTTTCTTGAAGTTTAATTAATTAGAATTAATTGTGGAGTACTGCAGCAATGAACAGTAGCTTTGAATTTGATAATGAAAACCAAAACAAGAAAAAAAAAAGAAGGAAAAACTCATACGGAACAATCCTGAGCTTGCAGATGTTTTTTTTTCCCTTCCCTCTTGGTAGGTTCAGTTTGCAAACCTAACTCAGACAATTTACAAATATAATTACAGCAGAGAATTAATTTAGGGGCTGTGCGGTGTGGTGGAAAGAACAAAATGTTTTCATTAGGAAAGTTGAGACCAGCAATTCTGTGAAGGGCTCAGTAAGCAAGACCGTACCCATGTGCGTCACAAAAAAAGGGTGATTTTAGCTAAGTTTTTTTCCCTGATTTTTGGGTAATTTCTATTTAGATTTAAATAAATACTGAAACAATGGGGAAAAAGATGTCTCTTTTTTTGCTTTCAGTTGCTTTTCTTGGAAGATGGGCTAACTGATTTGGATGCTTCCCCAGAAGGGTGTGTGCTGAGGAGCACAAAACCAGGACTGGGATAGTCCCTGGAGGGACTGGAGTGACTGGTTTCCGTCTTTTTCTCTTTCCATCTCTGTGATCTAAAGACGCTGTTGGCGGTTAGCTGTAAGGTAACTCCAAGATGCCTCAACCAAAACTTGTGGGCAGACGTTAGGAGATGGATTCTAACCCAGACAACTCACCAGCATAAAAAGTAGGGGATGGAGACAGAAGATGAAGTGATTTGTTCAAGGCCAAAGTAAATGGCAGAATTAAAACTAAATCCAGAACATGCTGCCTTTGTATTGGTGTGATGTTCCCTCTCTCATCTCTCTCTCTCTGCCTCTTGCCTACCTTTGTAACAGTGTTTAAGCTGGTGGTTTAGTTGAAAGCCCCTACCTGGTAGCCTGAAAGTAAGTGGCCACAAGCACCGTGTCACTGTCAGACCTCTGGGGATGCTGCGGAGCCCACGGCACTGATGAGTCAGAGGAATTCATAGCAGAGTCTTCCCGCTTACCTTGGCCTGAAACAAGAGTCTCACTGTGCAAGGGAATTAATTTCACTTGCTTTCTCATCTGCTGAACTAATAGGGTCAGATCAGTGGGGAAAGCAAAAATTATTTCTGAGTTTCCCAGCTCACTGCGAAGGATGCTCTCTGGTTATGATGCACTTACATCTCCCACACTGATGTATTTATTTTACAGCCAGAGCTCTGAGAGTGCAGAACAGGGTTACACAACAACAAAGTTTGCAAAAAGACACCTAGAAAACATAAAGCTAGAATAACAGTAGGCAGGTACACTCGGAGGTATCTGAGACGTAGCTGGTAATGTTTGTTCATAACAAACTCATCCTGTCATAATAAAGGATCCCTTGAGCCATCTCAAAGTCTTACTTCAAAATTTATTATACTATTTAGCACATACAAGGTTAAGAAAATCAGCACCACAGCCAGATGGCTGGGGAATTGTATCATCCGGTTACTCTCTTCCATACTGCCAATAAATTTGGTGGCCAAGGCAGGGCACCAGATGCAAGATGCTGCCCATGGGACCAGCTGTGGGAGAGAGTACTTGGAGCTTCTCTGTTCTGCTGCTGGTCCTTGGGGGCTGCCTTTGTGGTTTGGCTGGCTAGTCTCATTCACATGCGACGTTACTGCTGCAAAAAAGAGAGCACAACGGGGATGGGATCAGAAGAATCAGCACTTTATCCACCCGTTAAAGAGGAAAAATGTTACCAGTGCTATGAGCTTGTGACAAAATGAATGGGATAAAGGAAAAAAGTCATATTCAATTAAATCATGCCCTTTTTTCTCTTCTAGACAATGTGACACTGAGGCTATGCTTCACAGTTTATAGATTTGTATAGAAATTGGTGCTAATAGTTCAATTTTGTGTAATTATCATGCTAGTAACATTGAAAATGAAGAATCTAGGTAGAAGGAGGAGGAGACAATACCTCTATAAATAGTTAATATCCAGAGGAGGCAGATGGGGTAAAATTCTATTTAGAGATTAAACTGACAGCAAAGAACCTCCACTATCTAATTCCATCTCCGAGTTTCTGTCCATCATGAGATGTCACTAAAGCTCTCTGGGTTTGGGCTACTTCTTTTTTTTTTATATCTTTTACATGAAGATAATACCTCGCTATCTCACTGGGGCTTTGTGACAATTCCTGCCTGTATAATGCTTTGAAGCAGAGCTTGTAAAGTGCTAAGTATTATTAAGATGAGATGAGGAGAATCTCTTATCTCAAACATCAAGTTCTTCAGGGATGGGGAAGGAGGCAGTGATCTATTATCCATAATACTTCTCTTCAGCCTAAGTTTGATCAGCCTTAGTGTGATTCAACAAAACCCTGTTCAACTGTGGACAAATGGACATCTCTATTATAAGTGATGAAATGGAAAGCTGTATAAAGGGAGACATCGCCTGACACTGTCTTTGATCATAATCTATTTGTACCTCAAAGGAGAACATAATAATACAAACATATTTGCAGGAGAAAGCCAAAAATAACTCCTGCTGTTGTTCTGCCTCTATAAAGCCACCATGAACACACGCAGGCAGTTGTTGTTGTTGCCAGCGTTGCGTGGTCTTGCTGTGCCAGTTAAGCAGGTGCCAAGTAGCTCCCTATCAGGGCTGTATTCTGGTGATGTGATCCCTCTTTGCAAAATTTGTAAAGGACTTAAGCACCTTTCAGAAAGGAAATGAAGAATTATGACAAACTGCCACTCAGTAATAATAAACACCAAGTAGACTGCCTCTGCGTTAATTAAAAAAAAAATAAAGTCACTTCTTGAAGCAAATGCTAGTGGAGAAAAAGACAGGCCAGAAGTGGCTGGGGGGTAGATGGCGGCAGGATGGANACATTTTGAGGCAGATGCTAGTAGAGAAACAGACAGTACAGAAGCACGAGGCAGGAGTAAGGCACGAGTAGATGAGGTCCTGAGGGACATGGTTTAGTGTTTGATAGGAATGGTTGGACTCGATGATCCGATGGGTCTCTTCCAACCTGGTGATTCTATGATTCTATGAAGTGGCTGTGGGGGTAGATGGCGGCAGGATGGATGGTGATAAGTTTTAAGCAGTAGTACAGGTTCTCATCAAGTTTTTGAGGAAGACCAGAAGGAAGCAATTCTGTATGTATAAATGCTCTTATCTGTTGATAACTACGTGATGAAGCAGCCCTGAGACACGCTCAAACATTCAAAGGCTGTGCTTTGCTCTTTCAGGAATTTGAACTTTCTGGATATTATTTCAAGGTCATACATCACTGTTGCCCCTGTTATCAATCAAATAAGCACCATCTCGCTCGCTGTTTCTTACTCTTTCTGTCTGATGTTCCATTCTGCATCCCCGTACACAGGGTCAGCCTTTGCAGCCTTAATGCCTTTAACTTAAAGGACATGGTGGTTCAAAAAATAAATAAGACCTTGAATTCTTCTGATCTGCAGATCTTTGAGTATTATGCTTTCCTTCTTAAAAAAGACATTCCTTGAAGTAAAAGACCGGGGAATAACTGCAGATTCCTAAACTAGCTGTTAGTCACTTGTTTTCCTTGTCAATCTGCAGCACCGTTCTATGAGACACTTGATGAATATTGACATGGGGATAATGAATAGCCATTGCTACAGTGTCACTTGTGTTATCTGTTGGAGCCGATGCCTTCGTAACTTAATAAAAATAAACTAAGAAAATACATGCTATCCATTTACAAGGTGACCTATAAATCGTACCATAACTTCTTATCTTAAATAGTCGAGTACTTCAAAGAATGAGTGTACTGATTGCAATAGAATTTTTAGAGTATTTGTAATCCCCAAAGGACGTATTTCCACCAATTTTCATTAATAATTAATCATGGCATACCGATTCTAGAAGGTTAACAAGAACATAACGAGTATAATCCTTCCAGAATCACAAGCTTCAGGTGAGCGTGGCATTATATGTTGGCGTCCTTTGCTGCTTTCATCTGCTGTGGCTGCTGCTTGGTATGTGGGTAGGGATGAATAATGGACAAGTGTTGGTTCTCTGTCCTTTCCTGCTCTGTGTGTTACTTTCATACCAAAGACTTTTTTTCCAGATCACTAGTGATGGACTTACATACATATCCATATGTGAATTCCTTGTGTATATGTAGGAATATATATATATGGTAAATATATATATACACAGAGGGGATATACTAGTATGAGCATCTTTATTTGAATTTTTACCATTAAAGTTTTCATCGGCTCTCTTCAGAACCATCCATCTCCTTGAGAGGTGGCATTTCTGTATTTTGTACTGACATAATAATTCAGGACTGTCCTAATTGTGTGCGTCAGGTTTTGCTGTACAGCCCACGAGACCCTCCACGCTCACTAAGAAGTGTTTCCATGATAGCTAGGATGCACCTTGCTATTGATGTATTGTTTTTTCAATGTGCACTTTGGAAATTTCAGCTTACTAGAAGGTAAAATTGCACAGCAAAGAAGCTCTTAAAAGTCAGATTTTGCCAACCACAGACTTGTCAAAGGCAAGTATATAAGGCTAATGAAAGAAGAGTAATGGTATCTTGAATCTCTCTGTGCTTTATATTAATTGCTCGCAAATGCTGACTGCTGGCAACTATTCTACAGTCAGAGCATAATGGACTTGAGAGGCCAAGCTTGCTTTCCTGCAGTGTAGCAATTTTTTATAATGCAGTCAAAATAATTGCAAAGGACATTTAAGTGTCTCTATCTGCTCAGCCTGGTTTGGGAGGTCTGCAGGGAAAGACAAGAGAGAAGGAGCAGGGGGGACAGAGCTGTTAACTCTACAGGGGCCTTGAAAACCAACAACAGGCTTCTCGTGACTGGAGAAGTGACTGGTTGTGCGCAAGGTCAAAGTATTCATTTTTCCCTACTGGATATTTTTCAGACCCATACAAGGGCAAAACACCACCACACCAGGCATCTCTCTTGTTGGGTACCTGGCAGTCATTAACACCTACGCCTGCAGGTTTTGAAGGTGTGAATTCCCGTGTAGACACGTGGAAGGGTGAAAAAGCATTAAGTTCTTGGGAAGGTTTTAATATTTGAAATCCCAAGCTGCCAGAGTTCAGTTGAAGGAGACGAAGATAGACTGATGCTTTTTTGCCAGATGGATAAACTAAGGAAAACCAGGTCCAGCTGTTGCAGTACTGGCTTGCTATTTTGAGACTTTAAACTGAGCATTCATGCTTATTTTCATATGACTTAAAATAGCTCCAATGGATAAAACAAATATAGTCTGGTTTTTACTTTTTTTGCAGGAGTAAGAGTGTTTGTATTAATAACAATTTTATTCCGTTGAAATTAAAGCCTCTTTTACATTTATACAAACGGAGGATCTTATAGATGTTACATTATCCAATCTAAGAAACAATAAAAAACATGCTTTTAAATAATAGTAGTAAAACAATTGTATAAAATGCAAATACAACTTAGTTCGTTATGTACACTTAAATTAGCTGTTCCTCAATATTCAGATGAACCTTGCAGATGCAGGATATAGAAAACGAAGGTCCAATATCCTAGCCTTTCTGGTGGCTGTTAATTTGTCTCAATTTACCAGCATAGTCAGAGATGATACACAAAATATCATCGTTCAGAAAAACAGAGCAGACAAATGGTGTTAAAGTTTTAGGCTTTGCCTACTCAAAGTGTAGTCTGTCTTTTTCAGAAGAAAAAATAAATGATTTATTAAAGACAGGGGAGCATTTTTCATCCTGACTGATAGATTAAAGACTATTGAGAAACAGCGGCTATAAACTGGAGAGGGGCAATTTTAGACCAGACATAAGGGGGAATTTCTTCACTGTGTGAGTGGGGAGGCACTAGAACAGGTTACCCAGGGAAGCTGTGGCTGCCCCATCCCTGGAGGGGTTCAAGGCCAGGTTGGATGGGGCCTTGGGCAACCTGAACTAGTGCGAGGTGTCCCTGTCCGTGGCAGGGGGGTTAGAACTAGATGATCTCTAAGGTCCATTCCAACCCAAACTATTCTGTTGTTCTATGACAAGAGGAAGAAAGACAGACTTAGCACAGGGAATCTGGGAGAGCAACAGTTTGGCTTCATTTGCCTCTTTTTTTTTTTGTAAAATAGTTGTGAAGTTTTCAACAACCTTCATTAAATCAATCCTTCTACCATGCACCTGTACCTCGCAAACGAAGTGAATAAGCAGTAATTGAAAGGATGGGATGCCAGATTATAACGTGTCTCTTTTGCCCTCCTGACTTTTTCCCAGCTCAAAATGTATTAACATTTTGTCTGTAGAGGTGTTTTTGCAGGTTTTTTTATTTTTTGCATATGACGCCTCAGGAGTTTTTAAGAGCTGCTAATGGACAAATTAAATCTAAACTAGCACCATTAACACTTTGGGGAGTATTCCATTTATGGAGCATATTTCCAATATTTCCCTTTTATCACTGGGAAGTGTTAGGACATTGTGCAGGTATGTTTTCCAGAAAAAAATGATGTTTACTTGTACCTCTGTGCTGTGGAAATGATAAAGAATGAGCAGTCATAAATTCTAATTAAAAGGCATGGGGAAAAAATATCAGGAACAATGAGATTTAAAAAAAAAACCAAGACTCAATTTTCCTGCAGGTGTCTTTAGCAATGGAAAAATAAAGGAGAAATTAATAATTACAATAAATTGCATTGAAAACTTGCTTCTCCCTTAAAGTGTCAGCTTGCTATAACTGGGTGGGTTTGTTGCTGAAATGACTCACCGTGTTTTTAGGGTGACAGCAGCAAGAGGCTGAGGGGGTCACCATGGACACGCTGCAGCTTGTTGAGGGATCAGCTGTGGTGTCTCCTGCACGGTTCAGTTAAAGTTTTCCAGTTTGACAGGCAACTTGTTTGTCTGAAGCCGATCCCTCCTTTGACAAATGTCCTCTGCTGCCAGATTGCTCTTCTGCAATGTGAGTCTTTAATAACACAGCACCAAGACTCTGGGAAGATGTGCAGGGTTGGAGGGTGCTTGTGCAACATTTCTTGTGGTAGGCTTTCACCTATTAAAATCACTGTTGACATCAGAAGAAACATCTGTGCTAATCAGCTCGTGATTGTCTTTATGAATAAGGCTGACACAGCTGCCAGCTCAAGGTACAAGGCAGAGTTTCAATCAAAATATAGACCCACAGTCATTTATGTGGCTAGTTCTGCATCCTGTGCTGTGACGGAGGAGCTGTCTCTACCTGTGACATGGAGCATTCATAAAAGACCTTAAGAGCATCCTGCGGACCAAGGTGGACTGAATTGTGTCTCCTGCAGAACCAGCCAAAAGATGGATGGAGGCAATATTGTGCTTTTCTTCACCATGTCCTGTGTACCCAGACCATCATCCGTAAACAATTCTGGGTATACCTGGAATTTAAATCTCCCAGTAAATAACCGAAACCTATTACAATATTTATTTTTTTTTACCATTGGAGAGTTTTTTTCCTCCCAAAACATATAAAAGTTTTCTTAAAAGTTGCTAGAAAATGCATTAAAGTTACTTTTACTTATGCCAGCAGTAAATCGTCTCATACTCAACTTTGACAAGGTGTGAGCATTCCTGGAATGTTTCATGTTATTTTACCTAAAATATATACACAAAACCAAGATTAAATATTCCTTCCTTTCGTGTTTAGATAGAAACCAGGTAGGTTTCCACATTAGGCAGAAAAATTATAGCTCCAGCAGAACGATGGAGATAATCTCATTCAACCTGAGTAAAATGTCATTTTCAATAACTTCTCTTATTCTGCACGAAGAAAATTATGTTGAAGTCTCAAAAAATTAAAGCGAAATTACAGTTGCATAATGAAGCTAAGCTCTTTATGGCTGGTAANGTCATTTATGTGGCTAGTTCTGCATCCTGTGCTGTGACGGAGGAGCTGTCTCTACCTGTGACATGGAGCATTCATAAAAGACCTTAAGAGCATCCTGCGGACCAAGGTGGACTGAATTGTGTCTCCTGCAGAACCAGCCAAAAGATGGATGGAGGCAATATTGTGCTTTTCTTCACCATGTCCTGTGTACCCAGACCATCATCCGTAAACAATTCTGGGTATACCTGGGATTTAAATCTCCCTGTAAATGACCAAAGCCTATTACAATATATTTTTTAAAAAAACATTGGAGAGTTTTTTCCTCCAAAACCATAAAAGTTTTCTTAAAAGTTACTAGGAAATGCATTTAAAGCTATTTTTACTTATGCCAGCAGTGAATCCTCTCATACTCAACTTTGACAAGGTGTGAGCATTCCTGGAATGTTTCATGTTATTTTACCTAAAATATGTACACGAAACCAAGAGTAAATATTCCTTCCTTTCGTGTTTATATAGAAACCAGGTAGGTTTCCACATTAGGCAGAAAAATTATAGCTCCAGCAGAACGATGGAGATAATCTCATTCAACCTGAGTAAAATGTCATTTTCAATAACTTCTCTTATTATGCACGAAGAAAATTATGTTGAAGTCTCAAAAAATTAAAGCGAAATTACAGTTGCATAATGAAGCTAAGCTCTTTATGGCTGGTAAAAGAGGAGCGAGAATTTAGAGTTTAGTAAATTCATAGCGGCTCAGAAATGTTGTGACAGAAAGAGGGCAATGCAGATACAGTAACAGAACTTCCCATCCTGTGACTTCATGCTTCCTACGAGCAGATTGCGAGTTCTGGCAAAATCTGTAGTGGAAAACAAATCTATTTTTCATTTTCAATTATTAGAAGATAAGTGATTCCTATTATTGAAGATTTTGGTGGGGGAATTTGGCTAAGTTGTTCAGAAGCCAGTCCTTAAGTGTTTTTAGAAATCGCGTGCATATACGTATACCTGGTCGTGGTAGCCCCGTGCTCAGTGAGCAGCTTCATCCAGATTCACAGTGACAGCCCCAGAAGGACCAGCAAAGCGTAACTCAAAGCATTTCCCTGGCTTACCCCACGTTCCTTGCAAGTCCTGGACTCCTCCTCCCACAGGGTCTGCAACCTAATCCAGCTGCAGTCTGAAATACTATGCAGCGAGACTCACACAGTCATTTCATCCCTTCTGGTTCAAAATTAGGTTGGAAAGCATAAATAAAAGGAATAAAGTTACTGGAGCTTTTCTGAACAAAAGGATATGTATGAATTTGATTTTGGCAAAAAGTTGTGGGCTGTGAGGTACAATTTGCAATGTTCTTTTATTTGTTTCGATTTGCTTATGCATAATCTTGTCAGAGTGATTTTTTTTTCCCTCTGTGAGGCTGTTGTATCAGTTGGAGCTTCAAAGTCAGCAGTACAGAAAGTCAAGCATGACGGTGTATGCCAAGTCATCTATAAGCAGTAGCTTTTTCGCACACAGAGGAGAAAAACGAAAACAAATGAAAACATCCTTCAAAGACCATGTTTCTTCTGCATCAAGATCACTGGCTGTGTGATACAAGGGCTGATTGCTGAGATATATTCACAGAGAACAGTGAGGGCGTTGATACCGAATGCACGCGGGCTACGGTTATTTTAACACTGCAAGTGCAAAGGAAGTCATGTACTTGGGTTGTTCTGTGTTCTTTTAAATTAAGACATCATTATACTAATAAGCAAAACAGATGCATGGGTAAAGGTGTCCTGTAATGAATGTAGAAGGCTGTGTTATACATAACTTAGCAGAGCATTGAAATGCTCTTTGGCTTTCCCTTTGTGAATGCTCAGCTGCTTAATGCTGGGCTTTTTTTATACTTACAAAACAAAGCGAGCTCTTCTGTTGTGCATATTGCCTTGGTGTTTGAGAGACGTGCATCATGACAGAAGGTTTCATATTTCTTACTTTTGTCTTAGCTGGTTCCTAGATGAACCATGATTATCACAACTTGGGGACCACTATGATTTGCATCAAGTACCGTTAGTTCTTGCTGCATCAGCTGGGTTGGCACCAGCCACTCCATCCATCTCCATCTTTTTTTTTTTTCTATAAGCTCTACAGAGATCAGGCAGCAGCTCCAGCATCCTCCTTCCGAACAGAGAAAACAATGGGTTGCTGTAAGTGTAAGGAGCACAGATAACTTAGTTCTTAACCTCTTGAGAAATTTTATTTTTAATTTCATTTGGGCTAATGGCAGAAGAGACACTTAACTTTTCATCATGAAAAGAGTTTCCCTAAATATTATTGCTGCAATACAGATAAAATTCAAGACAAGTACGAAGAGGAACTCTGCTTCACCTCTTTCAGGCCAGAAATCATGTACATTTGTGGCATCTGCAACTGCAGTATTTTTATTTTTATTTCCATGTGCCAAGACCTCTAGGTGGATGTGAGTTGTGAGAAAGTGGTGGGGTTGTTATTATTGCAAGGCACAGAGCATCTGCATGCAGCCTCTAGTAAGCAGGCAACATATTCAGTTACACCCATCCTGCACTGAAATACCGAACTGCAGTGCTGGTGATAGTGGTTTCTCTTTTACTTTTTTCTTTGTACAGTTTCAAACAGTATTTACTGCTTCTCTAAAACAAGGTGCTTGTAGGAAATCTAAACCTCTGCTATGTTTTCTTCAGAGCATAAAACAATATCCGCAACAAACTTCTTCAACGTTACCTGCCTGGAAACAAGTCGGCCCCAGGGCTAACAATACAATCTCACACTGTTCCTTCTGCATGAAAATTTCTCTGTATCTATTTTTCTGTCTGCTCGGTGGTGGAGCTGCTCTCAAGGGTTGTTTTTTCAGGTTAATTTTCGGCTCATGTCAGCTGGCGGCTTCATGAGAAGCAGCACAGGCATTCAGGGAGTGAAGTGTTAACCCCAAACAAGTGAGGAACCAGACCGAGAAAAACAGGAGGATACAGCAGGAGATGATATTCCTCACCTGAAGTGTTCAATCATGCTATGTCTGACAGTTCTTTTCCTAAACTGCCCTGTCCAAAGCCAGCATCCTGACACACAGGAGCTGTGGAGCTCTCTGCTCCCACGCCTGCTGTGGAGTGGTGGTGGTACCAATCTCTTACATTATTGCCCATCAAAACTAAGTGATATTTAAGCACTTCATGAGATTAAAAGTGGGAATGCTATTATAAATATGAATGCCAAAGACGATGAGATATTTAAGAAATACATTACTTGTGAGTGGAAGGCAGTGCAACCCTGCGTGACGCAGATAAGAACTGGTTCTACCACTGAGCCCAGCCTGCAGCTTGTGACTGGTGAAAAAGTTTTGTCTAATGGGAAAAAAAGCTGAAGCAATCAGTGCTGCAAAGTGCTGACTGGAAGAATAAACATTAAAGAGAGAAAGCAGACCAGAAGGCAAAAGCAATCAGATTTGTAAAAGAGAACAGATTCTGATTTTATCTTATGGAAATAAATGCAATAAAAGCTTTCTAACTGGAGTTGTATAGAGTTGCAAATTTTTTTTATGCAATAGGAGAAAAAAATGATGCCAGTGGTTGTTTTAATATTTTATAGAAATGCTTCAGCAAATAAATTGAAGTGGTTTTTTATTTGCAAACAGAAGGTATATGGGTGAAGTGAAGCTTTTTTTCTAAACATATTTTTCCTATTAGATGACTTCACCCTATGGTTGGGTAGCTTTTGCAAATAGTATTTAGATATCATTTAAGCATCATGAGCCAAGCTGTCTCTGAACATCCAGGAGTGAAATTGGTAGGGGCTAGAAATGCTCAACTCTATTTTACCACAGAAGTGGACTTTATAGCCGTGAAAACCTATCTTAGGATTTCACCAGAAGAGCAGTGGTGGAGGCATTGGGTATTCTGCATGTTGGCATTCACTGTCCTGAGTTCACACTTGGCACCCTAAGGATTTCAGAGCCTCTCCGAGCACGCTGAGCGTGGACCATTAATCTGACCTAATGGCCAGCATTCAGATCCTGTCTGGATGTTGCTAATGTAAAGCCTCTGGTATATAATAAAACTGATGGTGATAGTGCAGCACATACAGACATATATGGCTTTTCCTTTGAAAAGTAACAGAGCCAGCACAATGCATTAGAACAGTCATTTCCTTTTATCTGATGGGGGGAGACGGAATTAACCCAACTAAAAATAGTTAGGGCATTTTGCCCTATAATCTCTCTTCATCCTATGGATCAATATGTCCTGAGCTTGCATCCAATACATAAATAGCTTTCATGGGTGAGATGACCTTGCTATGGAATAGATGGATCTTTAATCAACAGACTTGTGGTACAGTAGTGAGTAGGATGGAGGCTAGCGGAGTATATAATAACTGAATTAGATTACATTCAAACCAAGGTAAATCATAGAATCATAGGATGGTTTGTGTTGGAAGGGACCTGAAAGCCCATCCAGTTCCACCCTCTGCCATTGGCAGGGACACTTCCCACTGGATGAGGTTGCTCAAAGCTCCATCCAACCAGCAGATAATGAAATAAGAAACTTAGGGCCAGCTTTGAAATAAGACATCATGCTAAGTATTTCTTGTATTTTAATGTGCAGGAAGGTTTGCACAGTTTTTATCCCTAGAATTAGTAATAATTGAGGACAACTCTCTCTTTCTGGAGAATTGTGGTTCTTACATCAGTAAGGTGCTGGGCATGGTGTCCCAGGTCAGTCTTCAGAACACTGAGGCTTATCTGCATGATCTTATGCTTTGGTCATTTGCTTTTGTACTAGGAGAAATGTGTTTGTTGTTAAAGTTAAGAAAGAATTATTTAATTTATTTTGAGATTTTATTGCTAAATGTAATCCTACATTAGCAGAAAGAATAATCATTAATTTATTTTGTTTATATTATTTCTTTTATCAATTTTTATTTCTTCATACATGGGAAATAATTTTCTTCAGTAAAGTAAGTCAAGGAGTTCATAGGATCTTTAAAATTCTCTATTTAAGAAACAGAAAGCAGACAGGATTAACATGCTTGGGAATGTGTGAGTGACCATGCAGGTTACCTGCAGGAAGAAAACACCTTTCATGCATTTTTCATTCCTCTCTGCAAGACTGCACCAAGTTAATGCAGCCAGCAGTGAGGCAAATAAAAAGCATTTGAAATGAGGAAAAACTGAGTGTAATAAATACAAAAACTCTGCAGCAAGTAATGTCAGACACGTTCAGTTCTAAATTACATCTGGAGTATGCCAGGGCTGCTTTGTGAGAAAATATAACCGGATGAAAGCAGGTAATATACTTCACACATTGAGACTGCACCAAAGTATGTTAGAGAAGTGGTCCAGGAGTCCGCAATTACAGTGATACTCCAGCATTCAGCACTGTGTTGAATTTTTATGATTTCTTTGCTGCTGCTGAGGCTCAGACTCTTTGCGATTCACAGCGCATGAACCAGCCTGCCTGGGGAAAGGGGACCAATAATTAACCCGGGCCATTAGGACAGCCAAGTTAGACCAGTCTGACGGGTGTTCTGTCACATTTGATTTATTTAATTTCTGCCGTGATTAATATCAACTTCTATTAAACCTTCAATTTGCAATTTTCATATCAGTTTTAAGCAAAGTTCAAGTAAAAGATGTAAAGAATTAGAATTAGATGAGATCCTTCATGTCCTGATTTGATTTCTGGAGAGTTGCAATGGAGAGGAAACATCCATGGAAGTACAGAATGCAAATTGCTCAGCATGCCGCGAGTCCTGACACAAGCTAGGTTTTAATTTATTTAAAGCTAATGATACTGCAGTGAATTCAGGGTTTGCTTGACTTTGAGGTAGAAATTTTTATATGTATTGGGTTGCAGTAGGATATAATGTTCAACCGGTTAGCCTGGCCTCTCCTGTTGTGGATAAATCCCGTGCACAGCTTCTTGGGGATTGGATCAAATCCTTGTAAATCTGTGCCCTGGAAGGAAGGCAAGAAAGAAATCAATCCATTATGGAAGTGGAACAACATCCTTTCAGTATCGGGCATACCATGTCTTTTTGTTCAGGGGAATCGCAAACACAGATGAGGAAAGGCTAAGCCATTTAAATTTTATGGCCATATAAATTATAGATAGAAATAATTTCTGGAATAGAGTGAATTACAATTGCCGTGTTCAAACGGACCATTCACATGGTAGCTGATGGTTAAGTTTTGTGAGATGGTGATCTCTGGTAACAGTCACTAGTAATAATTTTATTTAAATTTCAAAAATGTCCAGACACTTTAGTTGAGCTCAGAGCCACTGTGGAAGTATTTACACATACACCTGACAAGAGACTTTCACAGCATTTTAGAGTAGGAGATAAAAATTGTTATTATTCTCTTTCTAGAGTCTTAGAGAAATTGGGCAATTTGGGAAACGGCTCCTGGGAAGTCTAAGGTAGAGCTGTTAGTAAGCAAAGAAGAAATCCAGTTGATACTTTGGTGGGCTGCAGTTTAGCTTTTGTACTTTTTAAAGCTGTGCCTTTTCTGCCTTTGTTTTCTGGAAATGTTTGGTATTACAGTTCAACTCATGAAAGACTTTGGTTCAATCCCTTGGCATGAGGAGGGAGCTGGCCTCTTCTCCCAAGTGACAGGGGACAGGACGAGGGGAAATGGCCTCAAGCTCCGCCAGGGGAGATTTAGGCTAGAGATTAGGAGGAAGTTTTTTATGGAAAGGGTCATTGGGCATTGGAATATGCTGCCCAGGGAGGTGGTTGATTTGCCTTCCCTGGAGGTGTTTAAGTCATGAGTAGACGAGGTCCTGAGGGACATGGTTTAGTGTTTGATGGGAATGGTTGGACTCGATGATCCGGTGGGTCTCTTCCAACCCGGTGATTCTGTGTGATTCTGTGTGTGTGTTTTTCTCATGGTTGCAGTGTTTCATATGTATTATTCTAGAACCACTGTTCAAAGGCAACTTTGTCTTGCTTAATACGCCCATATTACGGCTTCTATTATTCTATTATCTTTTAAGTTCAGTATATAAATTTTGAAATTTTCCACCCCAAATCCATATAATCAGAACAAGAGAATAATAAATGTAACGTTAAATTATGCATGGCCCAATAGCATGTTAACCACTTCAGCGTTCACCACGTAAAACGGAGAAAAGCTATTTGGGTCTAAACAAGGGCAGCGTTTTTACGTTGTGGAGGTCAGTGGAACATGTTGGACTCATTAGATACACAGCAACCTCAGTAAGAAGTTGAATCCTAGATAAGGACAAGCAAACCTCTAACGAGTAGTCTGTGAGAATATCAGCTGATTTGTGAAATGTAAATGTTTTATGAATAATAGGGTTTTAAAGCTGATTTTGATTAATGAAATGCAATCTACTTATTCCTTCAGCAGTCAGCCCACGAGCATCTAACCAACTAATTAGTCTGTTTAGGAAAAGTATTAAACCTGCCTTTTGTTTAAAAATAGGAACAAGAAAAAACAGACCTGCTGTGGAAAGTATGTGCAGTATGGAAAAAACCTTTACTTGTGTGAATGACCTAATTAGAGAAGTAAAGTGATTATGTAAAACTTTGCGAGGCTTTGTAGTTCTAAACATAATAATGACTGTTTCAATCTCATAAGTGAAATTATTAAGTGGAAAAAATGAGGGGAAACAAAAATGACATTTCTATATTTTGCAGACTTTTGCAGCAAAGATGGTTTTGTGAAATCAGGTGCTGTTATGATTTTTAGCGTTATTTTAGTGGCCATTTAGGTGGACCAGTTCTGAAAATCTGAGCAAATTCTCATTTGCCCTTGAAATTTGCATCCGTGCCCCAGGTGCCTTCGTGCCATCAGTTCTGTGTGTTGCACACGATAGCGTTTGTGAATTGGGTATATTAAGTGGTGTGCTTGTGACAATGATTCCAACAAGAAATTGCTGAAAGCCATTGACACAGATGTTACCCATGTCTTACCGTTGGTTTTGATGTTAATAATATTTGCAGTGGGAAGCATTAAAATGGATTTAGCTGATTTAGTTTGTTCCAGTTTTACCGTTCTTCTTAGTTTTAATTTGTCTATCCCATTAAAACAAGAAGACTAGTTCCAAACTTGTTCGGTTCCAGCGTATTCCTATCAAAAAGGCACAGTCGTAAGACTGAAAACTGCAGGCATTTAAAAACAATGCCTGAATCACCCACCCTGGGATTATATTGGTTACATACCCTTATTAATGAAAAAACAGTCCAAGGCCAAAAGATAGCACCATACCTTTATCCTATGCTAGCGTCTATCAAGTATGATGACTGGAGGGCAAAAGCACTTTAAAAGATAGCAAGATGATGCCTTTGCAGGGATTGGAGAAGGGAGAATGGCAGAGGGAGTGTGGAGAAGACAAATGAAAGTTCATCTTGTTGCTAAGAACTCTTTAGTTTTCTGAATTAATGTGCTGATTAGTCTTTTTCATTGAAATTTCTGATGGTGTCCTCTCAATCGGAGCTTGTAAGGAAGCCTGAGATGAGATGAGGCCAGATACCTGCATGTTGCTCTTAATATAGTCCATTCTCCAGCACTCAGACGATGTTGGAGCTGTTAAAACATTTCAGACAGATTGTGTTTCATCTTATTTGACCACTGATGATAAATAATTGCTCTCCACTGAACTACTGGTCTTTGCATAATTCTTTTACATTTATGTTTACTTACTGTACTGACTACTGCTAGGGAGAAATGGTAATTTTCACGAGATGTGATCCTAAAACCTCACTGAAATTCTGCCTTCCCAAGCTACTGAAGTCTCCTTCGTAGCTTGCACAAATGTAAAAGTTCTGGTTTGTCTGTAATCTGGAATGTTCGTCTGTCTGAGTGACTACTCCACTGCCGTGGAAGCAAGGTTCAGTCCTTCATCAGTGGTGGAGACTTCGTCTGTTGAGAAATTTCTCAGATTCTGTTTTGCATCATCTCAAAAATAATGATTTTTCCTAAGCAAAATATTGATTTTCTTTGTTCATATTTCGTTTCTTTCAGATATATTTCAGATATGCCTCTTTTCCTCTGCCCTCCCATTTCCCATTAGTTCTCACAATAACAGGCATTGATTGTTTTTTACTGGTAGTGCCAAGCTCAGCCTGGCGGCACATCATCTGTTTCCCTTAGGAAATGAATTACTTCTTCCTGGAAGAGAGGAAAGTAGGAAAAAATATTATATTTCCATTACATTTCTAAACCAATCTAAATTATCTGCCTCAGCACACGCATAGACAGTACAGCAGAACAGACTCAAACTTGTTTTCTCTTGTTTCAGAAGTTTTCCTTTGTGCATTTTGATCATTTCTTCTGCAGAGAACGTCACACAAAATCCCCGTTTCTCCATTTTGTGCGATCGGAAAGATTTGATACATAAACACCATTTCATCCTGAAGCTGTACTAATCCACACATTATTAATTTCAGTGTTTCCTCAATCCTACTTAGGATGACTTTGGTAAAGATCCTCTGGCTGTTATTCAACGTGCTTATCCTTCTAATATTTTCGTGATTATCGCATTCTGTCTCTTTTGGATGTGAATTAGGATTTATTCTTAGTCTACTCTAGAACCTTCTCGCCCTTTCAGATATCCCAGGGGGATCTTCATAATTCAGCTACTGTTCTTCCGCAGCTCTGGCTGTGAAAGCTCAGGCAAAGCTGCTTAGCAAATAAGTCAGCTCACTTTAGAAACAAAATTCTGGATTCACTAGTCTTTTATGTTTGACATATCAGTACCACATGTTGTTTTACTGGGGTCTCCAATTCCTTCACTTCCTTGTCACGCCAATGTCAGCAAAAAATAGGTTGTCAACCAGAAAGTGACATAAGCTGTGTATCTTGCCCTTTGCTTTCTATCAATGTACTTGTGGTCTTCCAGCGCCTTTCTGTTTTATTTCCCATGAGATGCTTTTAGCACTTATCCTGTTTAATACCCTCTGAGCATTCAGAACACAACAGCTTTACATCAGAAAACGTTCACAACTAAGTCCAAAAAGTGAAATGTTGGCATCTTTCCTCAGTGGGGTGGCAAGTCCTTGGACCAGGACAAGGCCGAGAAGTCTGGTGGGGATGGAAGTGGGAAAACTGCTTTTATTCCAAGCTTTTCTGAGTGATGGTATCGTAAAACCTCTAACCACTGCTGCAACAACATACAGGACTTCGACACTCTTTTTATGCTCAAACAATGCAACTGATGCTGCCTGTGGAAGCAGTATCCTCCTCTGCAGATGCAGAAGTGGAGGAGCCTGGAGAAGAGGAGGCTGAGAGGAGACCTCATTGCTCTCTACAAATACCTGAAGGGAGGTTGTAGAGAGGNCTCAGACAATTAAGGTCCATATGAAAACTGAATCTTAGTGAGCATGTCTGGGTTGATGGATCTGAAAAATAAGGATGAAAAAGCACTAGGAGGCCATAGTTAGTTCACGTTGCTGGTTCATCACTAAAATTGCTAAACATATTTGTCACTGAGGTACATTTGTTTTAAAAAAAATGGACAAATACTTTTTGCTGCGAAGCTGTTATACCATTTAGAAAAGTCAAAATGGTTGTACATTCTGTTAATGTGTTACTGGAATAAAATCACGCTGCACATTTAGCGCTGGATTGTGTGGAGAGCAGCCAATACTTGTAGCATTGATTACAAGGTCTATGCCTAAGTAGTTCTCTTCCTGATTTATGAGCAATGCATTATCATTCATTGAGTGACAGAGTAAGCTGCTAGATTTGTTAACTGGACACTAAACCACACTTTTATTCACACGTTATTGTGTTTTTCAATAAAAAAAGAGGTGTATCTAACATTTAATGAAATGCTTAAATAAATAAATGAATTCAAAAGTGTTCAACATAGACCCCTTTGCTCATTTCAGCAGAAACTAGTGTACAGTGTTTATTAATTAGTCTGGCAAAATGTAATTAAAGGGCTGTAAACACTGTGAGAAAGTTAACCAGCCTTGTAATAAATACCAGTTTATAGGTAGGGTGGATCAGCTAGTATTAAGTAAAGAGATAACCTGCATATAAACTAATTTTTTAGCAAGGAGACAATATAAATAAGTTATCATCATGAAAAATACAGCTGACCTTGCAGATTCAAAGGCAGCAGATTGCAATGTTTTCACAAGTTCACGTCGTTTTTTATCTCCTAGCAACTGTATGTCATTTACATATTTTACCACATTGAACATCTTAAAGAGATTTTCTGATGACTGTTGTCGGAAAAAAAGTCATTGTAGTGTAGTTCCTGGAAGACTGTTGTTTTTTATAACTGTGCTTAATGTCTTTATGGGAAGCTCTGAAGCTACATAAAAGGTTTTGGTGTAAGAAATTGATATTACAAGCACTCTCAGTTATTTTCTGGTGTTTACAAAACCGCTGGGGTCTGAGTTCAAGAACTGGTGCGACTCCTACTGACGTCAGTCTGAGATGCACCAATATAAAGTATGCATACTTTTTTTTAATATATATGCTTCACACCATATTTTGTAGCCTGTCTCACATCTTATTTTTCATCGTAAATACCTCAGAAATGTCTGTTTCAGCACCCCGGGAGCTGGTGTGATGGAGCACTGGAGCAGGCTCCCCAGGTAGTCAAGGCACTAAGTCTAGCGATACTCAAGAAGCATTTGGACAATGCGCTCAGGCATATTGTGAAAATTTTGGAATTGTCCTATGCAGGGATAGGAGTTGGACTCAATCATCCTTATGGGTCCCTTTGAACTCAGGTCATTCTGTGACTCTATGAAATATATATAATTATATAGACATTTATAAAGTGCATATATAATTATATACATTCACTATACATATATTTGCTATTTACATATAAAGTACTGTAATTTTCTTCACTGGGGTATCTCTTCACTCGTTTATCAGTGCTCATTAATTATCTTGTGGCCTCTGCAGTAAAAGGTCATCAGGTAACATGTAGGGCTCCCAGCAGTGGCAATGGAAGGGTGGGTCATGGTGTGACGTGCATAGTGGTGTTTCTGTCTGAAAGGATAGGCATGAATTAGACTGTATATTTTTATTTGTGTAGGGAATCTTTCATTGTTGTTCAACTAATGGTAGTAGATGATGATATTTCAGAAGAGCATTGAAAAAGCTTATTCTTTTCTGCGCTGAAAGTACTGGATCCAGATGCAGATTTCATCCACAATCCATGAGGAGAACTGAAAGTTTGGTTTCATGTCATCCATTCAGTCTTCTCCTCGCTGAGGCTGAGAAGCAGAAAGACTGCTTACGCTTGAGGTTCTCTGAGGAAATAATAAGGGTAGGATAGAGCCTCTCTCACTGTAGCATATGGAAAATCACTTGGGCTCATTTGGGCCTCATCACATGAGCCCATGGAATCACAAGCACTCCAGTCAGCTAGAGGTAAATCTGACGAGAGCAGAACTCAATGCCTGAAAGTCTCATTCATTCACAGAGAGCAATATTAGGGAATTTCCAAGCAGACCTTGGCTTTGCAGACACTGATCAGATGACTGAGCATTGTACCTCCTGAATGAACTGAACGGGAGAGTAAAGATGCCAGTAGCAAAGCTAGTGTTAGGCTGGCACCACTTGCAGAGAGGCAGGGAGGCAGCTCAGGATTCATCTTCTCGGAACAAAATGCGGACTTTTAAACACTGAGCACTAGCTTTTCCCTGCGATACACACTAGAAGGCTGTGCTGTCCCACTGGAAATTACCCCAGGCCGATCTGCTGGCACAGTACATCCAGAATCACTTCTTACGTGATCTGTAACTTAACCGTGCTCCTAAGATGTGAGTATTGTACCTGTGCCTGCCATTAGGCCGCTATAAACCACAGCTGCGGTCGCTATAAATCGCTCTTCGGTCCCACCAATTTTCTATCAATGTAATTGATAGTGTGCTCGTTTCTCTATCCTGGCAATTTTGTGTAATCAATTATGGCACCCCAGTCAGAGCGGTTGCTTTGTGAAATTCATGAGATGACACACACCTCATGCAAGCTGTACAAAATTACCAGTTATAGAACTACACAATCTTTTCTAGGATGCCATAAAGTGTTGTTATTTACCCTAGAAAGAGAATGTCTAAACAGATCGGTTTCTCATCAGATGCCATTGCTCAGGGATCTGAAAAATATGGAAATGCCTGAGTTTAAATCATCCGTATGCCTGAAACAGCATAAGAAATTAGTTTCTTGAGCTATTTTTATGTTTTTCTAGCTTACAGCTAAATCATGCATTATGGTGAATCATTAACTACTGACTTTTATAGCTAATCCGTATATAGCCCATTTATAGCTTCGATGATATTTTTGAAATACAAGAATTTATAGACTACAAATACGCATCAGACAATGCAATTATCTGTTCTCAACATGTCTCCAAGTTTGGTCTTTCTCTGGAGAAAATATATAGAGAGGCTGACCTTTATTTATAGTGTGCTTTGTACTGTACTTTGATTCCTTCTGCAGCCTCACCTTCATGGGGAGTGATTTTCCCATCATTTGGGAGAGACGCACAATTCAGTTCCTGCTACACATAAAATCCCTGCCAATTTGTTGCACAGACTGAAATAGCCGACATCTGCAATACCAAGCGCTCTGCATTCACTCGCTGTCACCAGGGAGGGGACAAATCAGTTCAAACTGATTCCTGTCAGGATAAGATTGGAGACACCTATATGTTTGCTCGCTGTGTTTCAATTGAGAACAAGTCAGGCCTTTCCAGTTGAATGCCAGCTCTCCTGTAATTTCTTTGTACGGAAATGTAGGTAATCAAATCTTTTACTTGCCAGAGACAATGTGATTTTATGCTTTGATTTATTCTGAAGCGTTCGATTTGTAGTTCTTCTTAGTCCCGAAGAGTCCTGTTGGAATTGAATAAAGCAGTGGATAACATCCCAATGAGAATTTTCTGCAGGGAAATAAAATAAGTAAAGGAAACTCCGCCAGGAAGAGATTCTTGATGAAACCTGGGACTTGTAGGTGTTTTAGCACATGTAACTCTTGGTGACAGCGACAAAACACAGATAAAACTGAGGATTTAAATAGACAAGTATGTGGGTTTAATTCCATATGTGTATAAACTCGAACTATGGAGAGATGCTGGAGCCTCAGTTGGGTCCACATGAAGTCCATTCACATAGGATCTTCTTATGCTGCCAGCAGAAAATGCCTGGTGAAGGTTGAAGACTTGGGTCTCCTGCTGAGAGCTGTTCGTTTGCATAGCACAGTGAGACAATTAATAAAATAAAATAGGAAAGGAGTATGGGAGAGCAGGAGTGGCGGTGCAGGTAGCACTTTCATACCTGGATGTGGGGAGCAAGGACAGCTGAGGTATAGACCAGTCTGGTGCTCTCAGACCTCAGATTGCACTATGACTTGTCTGAGCTGCAGGAGACTCTTCACATAGTAATTAAAATAAGATGCTTTGGGGAAAGAGATTCGTGCTAAAAATGAACAACTCACTGACCCTGCAGCAGGGCAGGTCTGCAACGAGGCAGGGAGCCAAAGCTGGTGGGGCCATTGGTGCTTTGCATGATATATCTATATCAGAGAGCCCAAGGGGTTTTTAAGGAATGAATTTTGATCTACCACATGTCAGACAGGTATCCAAATCCTGTTGAACTTTCTCTTTTGAACCTACCTTCCAGAGAGAAAAGGACCGATACAAGTATGCTGAAACATATAGCTGTGGTTTTGATTGCTCCCTTCCCAAGAACCTCACATTTCTCACAACTCAGCTCATTCTCTTCATTATATTCAGAAATGCTTCGCAGTATTTTATTTTTTAATGAAAATACCCCTTGGCGGTTCAGACAGCTATACATTAATATTGGATGATTTGATTTAGATTGACAAATTGAGATGCCTTGGTTAAACTTCAGCTATCTGAAACAAAATTATTTGTTTTCATTTTGCTGGGAAACGATAGCAAAAATAAAACTCTGTGTAAACTTCATTTAACTGGAAATTTCACATGTAGCTCTGCTTCCAGCTGAGCTTCTGGGGGTTCATAGCTGGGTTTTGTTCGAGTTTAAGTTTATGCATAACTGATAACTTTTGTAACTCCTCTATGGCAGCACCTCTATGGGCTCCTGTGTGGAGTTCCNGTGATGACAAACATGTACCAACTCACCTGTGTGTCGGTGTCCATGTCTTGCTGCCAGTTCTCAAAAATCTAATAACTGGGCCCAGAGAAGTGAAAAAGAAAAATATACTCATGCCAAAGCTGCAGTTTTAATATTTTTCAGGCGGATGTAAGACTATTAAAAAAAAAGGAGAGCTTTGAGCTTAATTTAAAGATAAGCTTCATCATGAGCACTTGTCTTGCCTCGTAAAGGTAAGGCAGGCAATTCATTCTCATATGCAGATGCACCAGCAAGGCTGGGAGTATTATGCAGTAGATGGTGGGTAATGATGCTTTAAGGGAGAGACTGTAACATTTTTGAATTTTTCACAGCTCTCCTTTTTGTTCTTTGTGGATGGGAAAACAATTAGACTTCTAAAGCCTTCTGATTAGCACTAGGATGGGCAGCGACATATCAAATGCCTTTTCTCCCGGGGAGGTTAAAGCATTGTCGGTAAACAGGAGATTTATTCACAGTAGTTGGGTGCCTTTCTTCCAAAACTGAAGGCATCCTTTTTTAATAAAAATTATTCAGCTCCCCCTTCCCCCTGTGGCCTCTGAGGGTGCGCGTCTGCAGGGGCGAGTGCAGGGAGCGCGTTCCCGCTGGCTTTGGATGCCTCACAAGTCCTTCTGTGTGTGCCTTAATAGCCTTCCGAGGGAACTGAAGTCTCATTTTGTGTGACTGTGAATTTAAATCCAGGTCACAGAGATGTTAAATAGCAAATGACACATTTACTGTGCCACCCAGCTGCCTTCTGTAATGCAGCGGGAATGCTTTCTGAGCAGGGACAGTATGCCAATATTAACTTACATACAGGTTGTTTTGTTGTGGATGCTAATGCTAAAAAAATAAGGGAAAAAAGAAGGGGGTGCTGCTTACATTTAAATAGCTAGTTATTCCCTTTACACCTTCTCTCCTGAAGTGCTAATGCTCTTTCCTGATGGAAGAATTCCTGAAACATTAGTTCTTACTGCTTCAGACCTTTACATTTATGTTTATTATACCCAAAAAATGATTCTGTTTTCTGGGTCACCAGAAATCAAAATGATACTGTCAATATGCTATTCTAACTCCTGTGCTTAGTTAAAAACCCAAATTACCTTTTCAGTTTATGATGCTGCCTGTAACATTCTCCTTTTGTAAAGGCACATACTTTATTTCTCAGGGAGGAAAGTAGTTTGTCAGAGGCTGCTGCGTGCTTGCAGCCTTATGAGCAAATAATGAAGTTGGACACCTGCATTCTGCACAAAAAGGCTTTTATCAGGCAGAAGAAGAATGTGCTCCAGGGCATCAAAAAGGCTCATCACAAGATAAAAAAAAGGTGGGAATATTGGGTTATTTGCTACACAGATGTTCTTGCTGGAATAGCATTGCAAAATATATACCCAAACAGCAGCTAAATTGACTTTGTACCAATAGATGGAGACAAAAAGTGTTTTTCTTCATTAACCTTTCTGGTTCATTCCTACTGGGCAGGTCAGTTTACCTGCAGTTCCCTCTCTGGTAGTGAGTTTGTTCAAAACAGGTGAATTTCTCTTCACCACCATCCCTCCCCCCCAAAAAAATATTATCAGATGAGAGATTTAGCTCTGCTAAGTGCTTTCCAAAGCACCATGATTCACTTTCACTCAGTTTATGATACTGTTCTGATGCTGTGGAAAAGCTTTTCAGGTTCAGGATTTCATGTTTGCTCCATTTTTTTTAACCTCATACAGACACTTGCTGAACTTAAAGTGTGGCAGCATTGTCATGCTAATATTAGGAAATTTTGTCTCCAAACCCTATGGCTCCTTGAGAGAAGTGAACCCTTCAGCCCCTGGAACCTGCAGAAATGCTCTGGAGTGCATAAGGGTGACTGTCATCTGCCTCAGCGACATGTCCGAACCTCTGAGCTTTGCACTCAGGAGTTGCATAGAAAACCGTAATGATGTGGCACTAGAACAGGTTGCCCAGGGAAGCTGTGTCTGCCCCATCCCTGGAGGTGTTCAAGGTCAGGTTGGATAAGGGTTTGAGCTACCTGATCCAGTGGGAAGGTGTCCCTGCCCATGGCTGAGGGATTGGAACTAGATGATCTTTAAGGTTCCTTCCCACCCAACACATTCTCTAGTTCTATGATTCTATGACCTGGTCTGAAGTGCTGGAGGATCTGACTTCAACTTTCATCTTGTTAAGCATGTCTGTTTTATAGCACCTCATACTTGCTTTGGATTTCACAGCAGTTTATTCCTAAATATGAGATAACTCAGCTACCAAATCCAAGAATGCGCTTTACCTTATGGCTTAAGGCAATTCCATTGACGGTAGCATTTTTCCTGTGAGCAACTGAAAGCTCAGTTATGTGCATGTTTATTGGTGTGTGCATGCGTATATATATCTGTTTGTGAGATTTCAGCTACAATTTAATATGTCAAGGTTGAAGGTAGAAAATCTACTAGATGCTAATCCGACAGTATCACTACTGCCTGCATGCAAGAAATGCAGTTTCACAGGCTGGACTGGAGAAGATGCTGTAGCCTCAACACAGAGTTCTCTTCCAGAGGTCTCTTCCCCGTACATTTCTGTTACATTTGCCTGAAATAGGGAAATGTGGATGATAATAAGACTTGGCTTCAGGTTTCTTCTGTGCTCATTTGCCAGTATTTTTGATTTAAAAGTCACTCTTGTATTAAAACTTACCCTCTTCTGAATCTCTCTCTGCCTTCCAGTACTGAGTTACCCTAATATCTAAGTCAGAAATTTCTTTTTCCGGTAACCAGGTGTATGGATCTCCCTTTTCTTTTTTCTTTTTGTTTCGTGTGTTCTAATTGAATCCTTAATAAGCTCTGACAACGTTATCTTATAAATCTAATGTAGATGGATGTGTACTGAGAACCCCCCCGCCAAATCCAGTAGCACTCAGCCGTCTGTTGATTATCTTTTGATATGTTGTAGTGAATCAGTGTGTATTTCTGATCCATGAATCTAAACATAGTTTCAGTTTACTTCTGATTTCCTTAAACCACAAACTACTGTGTTTAATTTTTAAATTGCTTCTTATATATTGCACTCATGGCTTGGGAATAAAATTAACATTTTCTTGTGAAAAACCTGTACCTATAAATATCAAGACCACAAAACATTATGAATTAAGAAAAATGATGAGGGTTGTTGGTTTTGAAAGTAAATGGCTTTCCCAAAATGTATAATAAATGTTCACATCCCCTTTCTAGTGAGTATAAATATATATTTATTCTATGTTTATGAGGAAGGAGATGTGAGCGTACTATAATAGTGTTTAAATATCACAGCAGGATCAAATCAATGAGACCTGGAATCACTGTTCAGTACTAAACACCCTTTCCTGTTCATATAGTGGATTTTGGGCCTGAAGGAGGTGTGTAAGGAGTTTTCATTAGTGTATGAGATCTAACCTAGAATCAAAGCAGTCTGGTATTTCTACCCTTCCACTATTTACTTCTCTTTGGCAAATTATACTCCATTGCCCTTGAAATACTGTTTGTCTTTCTTTGGAACCGTTGAAAATAGTCTTTAAACTGAAAGTTAATCACTTAAAAATGTGTTGAGAGTTTTGAATATTTCGAATGACATTGAAGTGTAAATCTTCAGCCTTGGTCTGTCTCAAACAGACAATCAGAAAATGGACTTTGATTAAAACCGCACAAGCCAGAGTTTGAATTTCAAAGCAGTATTCTGTCTGTTGGAAAATAAACTGTTGGAAAATTTGAGAGAGTAAAACTAGAAATAATCTGCGCAAAATGAGTTCTAATCCACATTCTTGGAGTGAATTTCTGGAAACCTCTCTGTGACTGTGGTGCAAGTCAGAGCTGCTGTCAGAGCTGCTCTGCTTTTCCAGGTGTCTCCACTTTCTTTGAGTTTTTAGGATTGTTGTCTTTTCCTTTTTTCCTCAAGACTTTATCTCAGAATCTATACAAATTCCCTGGGCATCTGATATGGAAAGTTTACCTCTTACTACTCATCTTTTCATAATTAAACATGAGTTTTAAAAACAGAGATCCAATTTTTAAAACTTGCGTACAGACAAGCAACAAAAGTACCTTGAACACAACTATTTTTTTTAATTGCCCACTGACTATGGATTTTCTCAAGCATTGGTGGTGATGCAGCAGCAGCAACATGCGCTTCTGCCAGCTGAGGATGTAAGTTTGGAAGGGTGAAGATTTAGACTCTTGTGCTTGGTGTGGAATCCTTTTTTTCTTTTCTTGGATAAATAGCAGATCCTTGAGATCTTGCATGCACAAATATGGCTTTTCTTCAATATGAAATATTCATAGAATAAAACACTTAACAAGATGTTAAAGGGCAAATTGCATTTAGTCCTGATCCCAGCCCTTCCACTATTTCCTTTAACTCCATGAAGGTTAAGCTGAGGCTCAACATAGAGCTGTTACTTAGAAATAAGGTAATGAGCTTCAAAACCAGTTGGAGAAATGATGCTGAGTATGAAGTTGCTCATAATGTAGCGCTAAGTATTTAAGGGCCTTATTTAAAACCACATTTTCCTGCAGGTAAATGAGCAATGTAAAGTTTTAGCTCATTTTCTAATGTACCCTGCACCCAGTTTTCTGAATGATTTCATGCCAGACTGAACTTGGCCGTGAAGAAGTCCGGATCAACTGGGAATTCAATTAGGAAAAGAAAATTAATTTTTACTGGGATTTAGGGTTTATTTGAACCCACTAAAGAGAGGGTAGTCCTATATTTCACCTTGATTAATGAAACAAAAGAAAAGGCTATTATTATACAATTACACCAAAAATGACATTATGATTTATTGGGTCAAGCCTTTTCTTCTTCTTCTAGCACCACAAAGGTCAGTGACAAAACAAAGCTGCTGCATAAGATGGAGAAAGAAACTAGGAGGATGAATAAAAGCCAGGAATGACATTTTTAATTTTTGGTGTCTCAGCTTTTGTAACCATAACTGGTGTAAAAAAATTGACTGTGTAAAAAAATTACACACAGTGGTTTTTAAGGGAGTACAGCTGAACTCTCTGGAGAGCTGGGGTCAGGGCTAGACGTGTAGTTAAGGGCATGGTAGAAAAAAAACCTACAAGCTTTTTTTCAATGACATAATCTGCTCTGATGGATTTCCCAGCGTTAATTTTTTTAGGCAGTTTTATGACAAAAGGAGGAAAGAGAGTCACTCAGAAAAACTTGCAGTGGCGCGTGTTGGCTTTGCCCTGTTATATCAAGCATAAGTTTTGTAATTTTTCAAGCTTATGCAGTTAGAAAGTAGAAAGAATGGCAGGCACTTGAGCTGATAGATTTTGAAAATCAATACTATTTATGAATTAAGAGTATAAGTAGCAGAGGAAATAAACAGCAAACGTCCAGAAGCCTAAGATACTTGTGCATGCAGTGTATGCTGTTGGGTTTCTTCTGGACTGCTCAGTCGTTCTTAATACTATTAGTAGTATGATTTTAATATATCATAGTGACACTTCACCGAGAATTACAGAAGTGTTTTGATCATTAAATAAAAAACTTTGATTACTTCTGTCTGCCTCTGCTGGTAAATATGATTATCTTTAATGTGAAGATGATGTCTTTGGGATGGAGAGCAGCTCAATTCTCATACCTCTTTTTTTCTAATCTCCCAAAGTGTTTTATAAAGTGGCATCTTTACATGTTGGACGTTGGAGCGGAGTAAGCACATACGCAGAAGGTGACTGAGGTTAATAGTGATTTTTCAGCTGACTGTAGTGATCTTTGATGTGGTTGGCAGTAATTTAATGAAGTTTTTGAACGCTGTTGTTCCTGCAGGTTAGGTTCAGAAACTGCAATGCAGAAAGACTGGAACTAGTCAAATAAACCGATTCTTCTTTAAAAACAAATAATCGGCAGCGTGCTAGAAAATCCCATTTTGGCAAGCAAACACTTCAGCTTTGTTCTTCTGGTGTTACGATGTTGTGAAGAGATCTCAACAGAGCTATTAATTTGTGTTATGTGATTGTTTAGCTCTGGACCTCTATGCATGTAGGGTATAATTTGAAACACTGCCTGTGCTCTTTTCTTGTGCGTTTGTTGCTTTGCCTCTCCGGGTCTTTTTTTTTTACAGATGATCTTCATTTCATACAGGCTTAGGTGATTCAGATAAATTAAAACAAGCATCTCTACAGTGTTATTTCAGTTTCTATGACATATTCCCCTTTACCGCAGATTGCCTGTGGTGCAGAAATCTGTTACTCATGGTAACGAGTTCCTGTGTCCAAGAATTTAATCTGTTTTTTTTTTTCTTTCTTAAATTGATTTAAACCACGGTAAAAATGGTTTATAAGGTTTACAAAGTCTTTTCACTAGTTTAGCAAGATTAATTTAAAATCATGCTAAGTCAAATAACAACTTGGGGTAGATAAACCCTTATTATTTTTTATCTTTCTCTTTCACATGTCCCTTGTTCTTATAATCTCTTATGACTGTGTATATTACATGACAAGTCTTGGTTTAATTTAACAACAAGAACTTTAGAGCTCTTTTCCCCTGGCAGCTGCAGGAGATGGCCAGGTTTTTGAAAGAAGAAAGTTCCAGCGCACGGCTGTAAAAATAGTACTTCTAGTACCTAAAGATCATGGAAACTAACCGTGTGCCCAGTCAGCTAAATGGCTAGGAAACATCTCAGTCTTTGAAATCCGAACCCTGGTGCTCTAAATTTTGTTTTTGTTTAGGTGACTGAGTGCAACTTTGAGTTAAGTAATCCCACCTTTGGGAATGAAAATGCATTGGCTCTGTAACAGTGTCGCTGCACAACTCTCAGCATCTGTGGATGAAACATGATATACAGTGGTCACATTTCTAGGGATATTTGCACATATGCCTCATCAAGTCGGTGCATGTTATGATGGGAAGAATGTGGCTGTGGTACAGAGAATTATTGATTTGCTCATATAGTGAAAATAAGTAGAGGGGTAGGAAATCATTGTAATTGAACCTAGCCAATTTCTAGTTAAGCATATGAAAAAGAGTTGATTTTGGAAGAAATCTTAGCTTCAGGTGGTAGGATATAGTGGTAGTGCTGAATAAAGCCGACCACACCACACTGTGCTCAGAGAAGAGGCTTTCATTTAGCTCAACTCAAGTGCCAAGGCTAGGGTCTGCCTCTCAGCAGTGCATGAGTCCAACCTGCAGCACTGTCGTGATGTCAGCTGGCTGGATTCACATTGCAGGGGATACCTGAGAGGTGCTGTGTTGGTTTGAGATAGGTACTGCAGAGTGTGTGAGAACGGTGGAGTGAATCACAGAATCATAGAATCATAGAACAACCAGGTTGGAAGAGACCCACCGGATCATTGAGTCCAACCANGGCAATAACATGGATTATTTATGGAAGGTGTGGGGAAATGATCATGGAAAGCTGAACAGGTAAGATTGGTAAACCTGCGTTACATTGGTTGTGTGGTAGAGGCGAGTGGAACGGGTTAACACCCTTGTCTTAGCATCCTTGTCTTCTTTTTGAGCTTGTAAAATCAGATGCCTCTAGGAAAAAAAAAAGAAAACAATAGTATTACCTAAATGTGCCTCCTGGATTCAAACACTGTTCAAGTTAATGTTGAGGAAAAAGAAGTTCCAAAAGTTTCCATGAAAAAAAGTAGACTCTTTTCCAGAAAAAATACTCTTCAAAACTTCTTAAACAGTGACTCAACTCCAGGCTCTTTTGGGGGGACTCAATACGCGACTAACTTAAATGTCAGTGTCTACACGCAGCCAATGTGTCTCATCTGCTGTGCCAGTGAAGACCTGATCAATAACGCCGATGAACCCTGGGGAGTGGCTGGGCTCTGGCTCCCCGTCACATTGCTCTGCGAATTCTTCTGTCTGAATGTGCTGGATCTCCAGTGGTGATGGGGTTTTAGGCGTTGGCTCATACATAGGCATGTGCATACTGGCACAGAAATTTAATCTTCTTGTACCACAGCTCTCTTGCCATGACCCCAGCCAGCCGGGCTATTTTTGAGCTTATAAACTTTTAACTCCATCTTAATGAAGTTGAGCTACTAGTAGGTCCCATATAAATAATTTATTAATATGTCCGAATGAAATGACTGCTCTCTAACTAGTAGAAATAACACAAGTGATTAAATTAAATTCAATATACACATTAGCCACTGAACTACATTGCCGTAAAAAAAAAAGAGGAGTGTGGTCTGAAGAGTTGTCTCCTTTCCTCCCACAGCTTTATAATTATATCTTCAGGGAAATGCCACAGCTCAGCGTTTAACGATCTGCCATCAGAGACATTTATGAGAAGATTTTCAGGGAAGGAGAGAGCTGATGGTATCTTTTTCACAAAAAAACCCCCTCAGTCATTGAATAGTCTGGCAATCAGCTGCCAAGAGGAGCACTGATCTATATATTTACATATCATGTGAAGCTAATAATTCTAAGTTTTCCTCCAAGAAAATCCACAACAAGGTGATGATCTCCCAGGAAATATTTGGAAAATAGAGTGTTAATCTTGGGCAATGTTAGTCTGTCACTGCCTACAGCAGATTTGTACGGTTTTAAAGAGCACAGCTGGTCAATTCAGTGACTCTGAATGTTTTCCATGAGGGATAGCTCCAGCAAAACCCAGTCCCCTTGCAATGCGAAACCACAGGATATATGGGGAAAGGGAGACATTTGCAGTGCAGGAAACAGTGGAATGGGGTGTTCATGCAGAATTAACAGATGGCATGGAGTAAACAAATGGAGAAATTAGCAGAATACTTCTCCTGTTGCCAGACTATAAATCAAATTGAAATATTCTTTGTAGCTGTATGCATATGCAGATACCACTGTTACTTTTGAGGTGAAAATGAAAAGTCTGGATGAAGATTAATCTATTAAATCATTGGCATGAGCAGCTTCCAACTTAAGTTTATATGTTATTTCCCAAATGGACTAGAAAAAGTACAGGTCGTGGCTGTCAAGTGTTTCTTAGACTTTTCAAAACGCGGCTTGCGTAACTGCTCATCACTCTGAGCAGATTAGATTGTCCAAACAGATTCTGAAATGCAGGAAAAAATCAAGTACCCTTAAGAAGAAGAGGATAAACTTAAACAGATCTGTAAGTGCGTTTCTTTGACTGACTGTAACATTCAATAAGAGTTGAAGAAGTCTATTTAATTAAGTTACATGCACTTCTGATCTAGTGAGACAGGGATTTCTGAGAGGATGCTGTCAAGATTCCAAGCAAGGTGCTAACAACGCCTACTGCTTTGTCTCTTGTTGTGGCCTTTTATCACTTACATTTGTCCCACCGTAGGTGGTCAAATAGGTAAACCACAATCATTTCTAGTTACAGCAAAAATCCAAATACTTTATTGCCTTTTCACAGAATCACAGAATCACAGAATCACTGGGTTGGAAGAGACCCATTGGATCATTGAGTCCAACCATTCCCATCAAACACTAAAATTCCAATCAAACACTAAAATTCCCATCAAACACTAAACACTTTTATCCACTTTTAAAGTGATAGTTGCTACTGACATCATTCACGGACTTGAACCTTGCAGAGCGGCTCTGCCATATGTGTAAGAATGATGATAGTGTGCTTTGTTCTTTTGGGCATCTTCTGCTACAGCCTGTGAACAGAAGAGCCCATCATCACTGCTGGGATTTTGTAACCAAAAAAGCTGGTTTAATTTCAAGCTCCATTAGACACAGTGTTTGCCAAATGGAAGGCAACCAAGTTGGTTAGAAATCTTGTCCAGAGACCTCTATGTAGGTATTAAAAATCAGAAAGAGTAGGTAGTAATAAACAGAAATCATGTAATATATCACCTGAACCATTTACTTTGAGATCACATTGAGTCTTTTGATGTTCGTTGTTTTCTTTTTTTTTCCTGTGGAAGTGTAAAATAATTACTCTGGGAATACTGGTTGTAGAACTGTGTTATCAGCCCAGCTTTTCTAGTACCATGTTGTCGAGATGAGTATTTGAATGACTTAAAGTTAATTAGACCAAGTATGTGTGTGTGTGTGTGTTTAAACATTAACTTTTTTTCCTTTACTTTCTTTTATCCTTTTAAAATTTTGCAAATGCGTGTGTAGTATTATATGGTTTGAACACTGTAATTAGAAGAAGCAAATAGTATAATTAATAAAGTGCAAAGCTGATTTTAATCCAATCTATTATTTTTAACACGATGATTAGTTTGAGTGGCAAGATTTATTCCTCACTCTGCATACTGAAGTGCTTGTTTTCGTGCAGAACTTTTCCCCCAGGAAGCTATATGTTCACGTCTCATCTGATTCACTGCCATTGCAATTTTGATCTGTTATTCTTCCTGCAGATGTTGAATTATCACGGATGCTGGGGGTGGCGAGCTCTTGCCCATGAATTGAGAAATGGATCCTTTTGAGTAGAGTGGATGACAGGTTTTACAATTTCACATTAGGAAAAAATTCTTCACCAAAAGGGTTATTGAAACAGGCTGCCCAGGGAAGTGGATGTATTTAAAAGATGTGTAGATGTGGTGCTTAGAGACATAGTTTAGTGGTGGACTTGGCAGTGTTAGGTTTATGGTTGGACTCGATGATTTTGAAGGTCTTTTCCAACCTAAATGACTCTGTGATTTCCATTTAAATAATGAAGTCGTACTCAAGCTTTTAAGGTCAGAAGAAGTCACCAGAGTGCCCTAAAACAACATCCAAGAACCTGTGGGCACACAAAAGGTCATCTCCTTATTTTGCGTCCAGCGCAAGTATTTGTAGGGAGAGTTCAGTAATTAATGTAAGAAATGTCTCACTGACTATAGTACGCAGTGCGTCGGTCTTCTGCTGTGATGTATTAGTTCAATTGATTCAGCAGCCAGGAAGATTGATATGCAGGTATTTGAACCCAGTCCTGCAATTAGGGCTGATAGTCATTAGCTGGGCACGTGAGCCCCAGTGTGTCATTTGTAGGTCTGCCAAGCCAGGGAGTAGCTGTTGGGCATCAGAACTGTATGGCTCTATTCTCCATTTTAAAAAATCTTTCCCTCGAGAGCTATTGCCAGAGCTGGCAGCAGAAGGTAGAGTGAAATACTAAAACTATCCTTAGTTTGGAGAATAGGACCCACAAAAGGCGAGAGTGACACAAGATCTCCAGTCACGTCCCTGTGAGGGAGAGGGAGCTCAGGCTGGAGGTGTCACCACAGGTAATGCAGAAAAGATGATGAGGAGAGCTGAATTGATTTGACGGACCTGGTTTAAGTTAAATCACCTTTAAAATGGATATATGTTTGTGTACTTGTTTGTTTGGAAAGATGGAATCGGATCTCAAAGCCACCCCTGGAGGCTGTCCCTGCCGCCCACGTGCAGTGTTGATATGCAGTGCCAGCAGCAGGCTTCTGCAGCCCGGAGTGCTGGAGAGTGAATGTCAGCTCATTTAATCTTTGTCAGCATGGTCCTCCCTCCCTTCTTCCTCTGAAAAGAAAGTTTAAAAAGATGCATTTAAAGAAAATTTTTCAAGATTCTCTCAAGGAATTATGTGTCTCAGCATCTCCCTGATTTAGTTTAACCTGTTGCTTTCCTGGCAGGTGATTTCAGAATCACCTCCAATGCCAGAGCTAGAGTGTTTAGCTCTTATTGAAGCTCATAACACAGTGATTGCTCTGTAACTCAGGAGAGAAATAGCTGTGTGCGTTCTGGGCACTGTTTAAAAAACCAGTATTTACTAGAAGGCAGCAAATCTTAGGGCTTGCTGTAGTTGGAACTGGACCCGAGCTTGTTCCTCTCTCAGATGTATGTATGTGTGCATGAATGTGTATCTGTGCATGCCAGTATATCTGTCTATCAGTCTGTCTGTCTGTCTGTCTGTCTGTCTATCTATCTATCGAATCATAGAATCATAGAATGGCTTGGGTTGGGTTGGAAGGGACCTTAAAGATCATCCAATCCCAACCCCCCTGCCATGGGCAGGGACACCTCCTATTAGACCAGAGAAAAAGAGACAGACCTACACCATAGAGCTAGATTTCCCTCACGCTTGTGTTCTGTGGTGCTGATGCAAAACCAAGAATCGAACCCACTGGCTTCAGTAAGATGAAGCTAGCTAGCTAGCTGTCTGTCTGTCTGTCTGTCTGTCTATCTCTATGTGTATAACAAGGTTGATAAGGAAAGAAATGGGTACAGTCTCATACAAAGAACTATTTTAAATGAATATTTTCACATCTGAGTTTTGCTTGAAGGAAGTAATTCTCAGCACTTTGGGGCTTAAATTGTTTACACAAAGACTGGTCAGTTTGAGAATATGCTGAATATATTGTTTTGTTCGGAGACGTTGAATCATTTGGATGCTTTTTGTCACTGTGGGAGGATAGGAGACTTTTACAGCTGGGAAAGAGCAGCTCGTATAGTCTTTCCTACAGAAGCCTCCTCTCCCATACCAGAGATTTCTACTTCCCAGGGAGCGGAAGGGAGCACACACTGCTCGGCTTTATTGCAAGGCGCTGCACCAGCTGAAGAAATGGATCCACTCATTCAGGACAAGTAAGCAAATTCAGCTGGCTGATGAAAAGAAGCCTAGACAACGGTGTTCAAACACTCGCTCCCATTTCCTCCCAACCCCCACCTCCCCCCAGATGTCTGGTTTCAGTTTTAAAACATAATAACATTTCATTAAGGAGCCATAGCAACCCTTGACTAATTTGTGAAGAGTACATCGTGAGCTACACTCTGTACTTCGCAACGTTTCAGCACTTTAGATCTTGTTTCATCTCATTAGTGGATGTTTATGGGACCTGAGGGTTTCAGCACTCCCCGACTCATTAGTCAGCCTGTGGTGGTGCGGGTTATATACTAGAGGAAACCACTTCCCCAGCCTTTGCATGCTCACACAACCTTCAGTAGAAGTTCAGTTGGAAATGTTTGCTCACATTAAACAGAAAGGAATATGCAAAGGTGTGTTCTTTTTTTTCTTTTTAATATAAACCCACCACTTAGTTTATCACCATATATATCAAAGTCATATTGTGCTCAATGACAGACAGCTGCAACACCAAAGATGTAATTTCAAAGGGCTGGATATTTAAATTGCTGGCTTTGGAAAAATTAGCCGTGGGATGGCATTTATGGGAAACAGCAAATAAGGATGCGTTCGCATTAGAGTTTAGTTGATATTAACATCAGAAAGAGTAAGAATCTTGTTTCCCCAGTCATTGACTATATTGGAGCCATTTTTCCCCAAACGCCACAATTAACGTAGGTTCATGCATGATCTAATTTGTATGAGAATAAACGGTCTTTTTCCTCTACTAAATTTATTAAGCAGTGCACCATTTAATAAACTGTCAGTAGCATCTGCTGGAGAAAGACAAATAAAACACTGATGCAGGAGGAGGTAGTTTGTCCAGATTACCAGCAAGTAATTTCAGGTACTGTGGAAAAATTCCCTGGCTGCATAATTTAATAGAAAATAATCCTCCAATCTACTTTTTTGTGATTTTGTTTTGAATATTACTTTTCTTCCACGTCACAATGTACAGTTTTCTCTGAAACGCACTAACAAATAGGAAAAAACAAATACAAGTGTGAATAAACAGTGTGATGCAAATGATGGAGCGGGAAATGGCATCTTAAATTTGTTTGCAATATGCTGCAAGTCAAAGCATAGGAAACCGCTTTATTAATAAACAGCTGATAGTCATGTTAATTAGGAAATCACAGAAAAATGTGCCACTTCTGTGATAATTGCCTTATTTACACTGCATAGCCTATACCCATTTTTTTCAAGGATTAATGTGAAGTCAGATTCCCATGTAATTTTGCAAAGACAGTACGGATTTGCTTTGTTATAGGTGGAGCTCTGGTACTGTAACTGGGAGAAGATAACTGGTAAGACCCTTAAAAATCTCTGCCAGCATGGAAATGTGGTGAAAATTAGTATCATATCTTACCCGAATAAATATTTCTGAATTTTACAGTTGCTCCATGGCAAAATGTGCTTATGGAATAATAACTTTACAAATTGGAAATCTCTAGCCTCACTCATCAAGTATACCTATGCAAAGATTACATGACTTTGCTACCAATCTTTTATGCATGAGTCACTGTGCACATTCTGGTTTTGATGGGAAATGAAAAACTGAGGGGACTTGGATTCGAAAGGAAAAGGCAATATTTTATTTCAAAAGGCTGAAGTACAGATAGAAGCAACACCTTTGCTTCTCTTCCATGTCAATGATGTGGCCAAAGAGTTTGTAGAACAACAAGCTCAATATTAATTGAAAAGAAGTAATTAATGGGACAGCCACAGTCCTGCTTAAGAAATGTGATATGTCTATGAGGCAATGGAACGGTCTGCCCAGGGAGGTGGTTGACTCACCTTCCCTGGAGGTGTTTAAGGTGCAGGTGGATGAGGTACTGAGGGATATGGTTTAGAGATTGGTGGGAATGGTTGGACTCGATGATCCGGTGGGTCTCTTCCAACCTGGTGATTCTGTGATTCTAAGCTATTAAGTTGGAGCATGTTATCCTCTGAAAGCCTTGTGCTGCCGAAGTTGTCTGAGGACACAGCAGCCGCAAAACCCACTCAGGTAAGGCAGAGGCTGTCAGGGATGCTGCAGGTGGACGTGCTGCCACTCCCAACAACAGGGTCAGGCACAAGGGCAGCACCAGTACACCTGCACCTGCGGCTTTCCCCTTGCTCGTGTGAAGCCAAAGTAATTGGTGGACTCCAAATTGTTTACCAGACAGTAAGAAGGCTGCACTTAGACCACATTATACTGTTTTCAGCAGTTAGTTCAAGATGACTCTGGTTGTTGTGATATGAGCACCCTGCTAATTGAAAACAGTCCACTGCAGTATCTGTGTGTCCATGAGATTGGTTGTACTTCAGAAGTAGGCAGCACTTGAGAGCATCTTCAAGCTCTAGTGCTTGTTCCATTTTATCTATATTTCTTGATTCATTTCTTCAGCTTCAAAAGTTTGTGTACTTACACAAAGGGTAAAAGCTATGTTCATAGAGCTGTCTGGCTGCACAGCTTTCCAAGCTTGTGGTTTTGTTTTTGTAATGTTACTTGAAGCAAAGTGCTTGCTTGTCTGTTGTGCAGGACCAATGCTTCTGTGGCAGGATGGCAGCACCTGCACACACCTGAGCTTATGCCCATCGCTGTGTCATCCATATACAGGTGGTGGATGTGAGATCAGATCGAGGATTCCGTGAGGAACCTTCTTGAATGGAAGCTGAAGGTTGGAAACCTCTGGCAGGGTTTGGGGATAAATGTGGTTTTTCATAGTCAAGATGTATGCTTGATAGGAACGATTGCAGCAAAGCCTCCTCTTCCCATGATGGGCTTGCAGCTCGATGGAGGGAAATAGGTCTAGGGAATAATGAGGGAAAGAGTTGGTAGGCTAGGGAAGGTCTTGGGCTCTGCTTTATCTTTATACTTTTGCTCTGTGTTACCACAGATTGTTTTGTAGCACTTTATTCCATCCCTGGATAGTTTTGTAACTCTGACTTCATGGCCCATCATGAATCTTGTTTACGTAATCAGCCTTGATGAACCAAAGGCAGGTGCACTTCACTGAAGTGTTTTGGGGCAAGGACATTGACTGCAAGAGCATGATTAAGCTGTGCTCCAGATCTGTCATTCCGTTGGCTGTTGGGAAGCCAGGATCTCCCCTACCACTTTGAGGTGCCCAGGTGGGAGAAGCCAGTGGGCCAGGGTGAGCCATGCTGAACTGTGCTGGGCCGTGCTGGAAGTCCGCATCTCATCCCCTTCACAGAGAATCCTGCTGCTCAAGTTCTGCTAGGAAAGATTCGTAATTACTTCAAAAATACTGATTAAAAAAATCTTGGTGGTTAAATTTGCCACAGAGTTCCATGATCAAAGCATGACTTGTAATTTAAAATCAAACTGAAATGTTCTTTTACACACACAATCTTCTTATGAAGCATTTGTCCTTGGCTGTGGTCCATCCACTGTGGAATCTTGGCTCTGGCCTCAGATTTGATTAAGAAGATTGCTTACATCTTCTTTACAATCCAGTGATACATCTGGACCATAGCTCAGCAGACACTGAAGTGTTTTATTAAAGTCAGGGACATGTAACAATGTATTGCTGAACTCCCATAGCCAAAGTTCTTTGGTGAACTGGGAAATAAAGAAGTTGTCGCAGGGGTCTGATTCACCATTTCTCTATGATTCAGTGAAATTACTGAAGTCACCAAGGTGTCAGACTGGAGTGTCACAGCCCTGAAACTGGTCTCTGTCCTTGCCCTTAGAAGCACAAGCTCTGCATTTTCCAGTTGCTTTATGGCTTTACTACATCGATGCTGAGCAAGAGAAGTGGGTGCAGATCTCATTTCCTGTTGTTATCAGTAACAGTGACAGTTTGTAACTCCCTGGTGAGTTAGATAATACTTTTGCTCATTTTTTACTTTTATATAAGTGAACAGAAAGGACTCACAATGAGCACAAGGTAGTCAAAGGTATCCCAATGCTCACCATATGCAAAATTTATACAGTGATCACAGAAGTAAGAACAAATTAATATTCCAGTTTACACCCACTCCTTAGTTTGGTCTGGTTTGCCTTCATGGCAAAAAATCCTCCTCCTAGCTATGGGATAGATGGCATCTAAAGATCTAGGGAAAACCAGTAATTGTTTGAGTCAACGATGACATTTGTCATTGCTCACTTAGTGAACTCAATCTTTACTGGTTCAAAGTGTTGTTTGTGAAACCCTAGGTGTCTGATACATTGATTTGTCCGTGTAAAAAGCAGAAATATCTAATATTTACCAAACAACAAAGTTTCCCAGCAGGCACCCTAACTGCAGGTCTTTCTGGATCACAAGGTGAGAGTTTCTTTACCTGCGACTCAGAGGATGCCTGAAGGGGAGTGGAGGAGGATGCATTTTGGATTCGTCCTGTCACATCCATCCCAGGAACTGGGAACTGTTACAGGGTTCCTGCTCTAAGCAAAAGCCTTAAAGCTTACCTCTGCTTCTTTCAGCCTTAGCTCCTGCAGTCCCCTGATTACTGAGAACACTGTTTATATAATGCGCTGTCTTTCAGGTTAAAAACTGCAGCTAATATATAAATGTTGTGATTTTGATTTAGTAACATAACTGACACATTTGCTATTTAATATCCTATTCTGCACTGAACAAAGTCCCTAGGTTCATCACGTGCTGTTTATCTAAAGTAACAGCAAAATAGATTATTTTCTATTTTAAAGGTCTATAAAGGAGATATTAGCTGATTTTAAAGTACATGTACATTGTGCTCTTGTGCCAAGAAATCAGTTTTTCCATTCTGCTCAATTGCAATTCTACAGAACAATGTTTCTTTTATTCAGATCATTTTTTTTTTCCTGTGAATGTTTAATCTGGGGATGTGATTTGACTTCTTTCAACGCTTAGGACACTGGTACAAGTCATGCTGCGCGAATGTACATTTTACGTGCTATTCTGCTTTCACAAAAAAGCTAATGAATATAAGCATTTGGGATTCATTGGAAATGGTCTACTTAATGTGATGCGTCTGTAGCAGACACGGTACTTTCCAGAAGTTACTGCTTCTCCAGTCCTACCATATACACAGGGGAGCCCTGGCAAGGACATGCAGTACACTAGCTTTTTTAGTGCCAAAGTGACTCTAATCTGTCTTAATTCTTATTTATTCTTTGCACTAACATTCAACAGAAGGACAAGCTCCAAGTTATGACTTGTGGCAGTACTTTCATTAAGACTTGAGTGAGGAATCCAGACAACTTCAGTGCCTGGGACGCTTCTTAATTGACATTTCTGAGTATTTCCATGTCAACAGGAGTCTAACCTAATCTTACTCATTCTGAAGCCCGTGATGATTTTCTTATTAAATGCACTGGCACAGCCTTGGCTGATAATAAAAGAAGAGGGCAATTGTCCTTAACAGTAAACCTTTCAACCCAGATCATTGTAAAAGTGGTGTTAGTGTGATTAAGAAGAACTGGGCCAAGACTATTTAACTGCTTTATCTTAGAAACAAGATAGCATGGATTGCATTGCAAATGCCTGGGCTGCAAGATCAGCACAAGATGTGCTTTTTTTAACAGTATGTGTGTAAAATTGTCTTCTTTGTCCGTGAAAAACACTGGATGAAGGTATTTGTCCCACCTCTGCTGCAAAGGCAGCAGGAATGAAGGAAGCCCTGACATCGCACTGTGCGGTGAGACAGATCCAACTGTCCTCTGCTGGAAAGTCTTCTGGGCTTCTTGGGGGGACAGAGGTATAACTCAGTAATTATATAGCTACTGTGCCTCGTGAAGGGAGCAGACCACAGCCGTTCCTCTGCCCTGTTGAGCTCATCATTTGTGTCCAGTTCCGTTTTAGGTCAGAGGCTTTGTTCACCCAGTCCCAGTTGCCATCCACTTTAGATGCCAAAGCTGTGTGCTGCCAGCTCCCTAATGAGCCCCTCGATCTTTAGTGTATCAATCCTGATAATTCCACTGTGAAGTTAGGAAAAGCACAGAAACTTTAATTATGGCATTAAAAACCACTGAGATCCTTGCGCTGAAATCCAAAGGTGCCTGTGAGATTTCTAAAAAATCTCATATCGGGAAAACTGACAGGGAACTGAATCTGCATCCTTTTCATTACAGACTATTGCTGTAATGATTCAAGCATCTTTTCCTCATTGGAGACAGCATATTTACTGTGCTAGACATTAGGGAGACAATTGCTTCTGGAAGATATGCCAAAATACCACTTTTTTTGATGTGTGAATGTTCACAGTCACCTGTATAAATAGCAGTGAGCTGCTAGAGAGAACTGTATTGATGCTTTTGCCTTTACTTCTGGGATTTAATTTATTTGCCTTTCATGATCAGTGAGGTTTTTTAGAACTGCTTCCCCAGAACAATGAGTGTAAGAAACAGGGGGGCAGTGGGTGAATACCGGGGTCCTGGGGGGGGATGAGCTGTCAGTCGGAGCTGATTTCTGTCTGAAACCATGAGCCTCATTTAAAAGAATATTTGATGTCTGCAACCAGTTTTATTTCTGAGCCCATACTTTCAGACAGAAGACAGGCAGGGATTTGAGAGGAGTTATCTGTTATTGTTGCCCTGTACGCTGCTGCACCAAAGCAGCAATAGATGCCAATAGGTTTCTGGTAGATAATTCAATGGTAACTTTCTTCTGAGCACAGCAGCGTGGGAGCTTTTGAAAGAAAGAGGTTAAGAGACAAGTAAGTAGGACTGGAATGCTATTATTACAGCTATTTTTCTGTACTCCTAGTACACGTCATCGTCTTTTATTAGGAGTTGTCTGTTGAACTGGGAAAACCGATGCTGCAGTATAAAAATGATACACAGACGCAGACAAACAAATACCATTGATAACTGATCTAAACAGTACTGACCTTTCAGAAAAATTGAATAAGAATGAACATGCCTTGAGACTTTCAAAGGCAGATGATCTCCTGCATCCTCTCATTCTGCTGAGAGCACAAGTACTTCTAGCAGTGATGAGGGAAAAGCTGCTGCGATCCCCACTGCAACCTCTCAGCCACGGGAACTAGTAAATCAGGCATTGTGTATTGCTAAAATCACAGCGCTCACCACACCAGGGAGCCGAAAAGAGAACTGAGAATACCAGAGATGTCAAAGCTGAGTGAATGCTCCCCAAATCCCACTTGTACAACAGTTACACTCTCAGTACACTATTCAAATATCAATTAATTAATGTTTACTATTGTGTGTGATTTAAGCATATATTCAGGGCTTCTTTGTTCACTTAGCAGCAATAAGATGTCACTGCAAGATCTACTGAGATACTGGGCAGAAAAGTCAATTTTTAGGTGCAGTTTTGTGAGCTTTCAGCGATTTCCTATAAATTTGTCCTGGCACTCTCCCACATTCACATTCTTATCTTCCCTGGTCCTCCGTACCGATAGCCACCCAACCTCCTTGTTTCACATATGAGATCACAGTGTTTGTCTTAAATATTAATTTTTCATAGGTTAGATTATGTTCATACAGCGTGTCTCTGTCTCTGGTCTCTTCATACACACTGGATGTGAAACTCGCCTGCTTTGCTTTTCATCTCCATAAACCAGGTTTGTGCATCCTGCTCTGCTGAGGCTGTTGCTCTCAACCTTCCAGGACTCTAAATGGGACTTTTGGTGCGATTTTTTTTTTCCCCCTGAGTTTCTGCTTGGCTGCAATGAAGAAGCCTGGGGAAAAGAAGACATTAGCCAGCTAATAGCAGCTTGCTACATCTCAGCTTTCTCCTGCTTTAGGAAAGAATTCTGTTCAGACTAGATTTTTGCAGCAGGGGAGGCATTCTAGGCTAGCTGAGTATAGCTTGAATAGAGGAGGTTTTAGTCACATGCATCCCATTCTCTAATGTACTCTAAAATGTAGCTACAGAAAGAAAATGTAGGTGATAAGCTGGGGATGAGTATTAAGGAGCTTTTATAGTATTATAGAATCCTTGGGTTGGGAAAGACCTTTGAGATCATTGAGTCTAACCATACCTGTCCAGTTCTAAACTGTATCCCTAAGCACCTCATCTACCTGTCTTAACGTGTGGACATATATACATGCATGTATACACATAGATAAGCTTCTCACTAAGGAATTTAGCTAGGGGAGTTGGTTAAATATGGCCCTTAGCCATAATGGTGACAACTGATTGCTTCTTGCCTGCCTGTCAGCTCAAGGATACCTGCACGTCCATTTGTAGGAGGCTCAGAGGAGCCTGTGACTGGCTGAACGTGGGCATGAGGATCCCTGAGGCATGAGATGTGGCTGCTGGTTGAGAAATCTAATTTACCCAGGAAATGGCATTCCTCAAGAGACATACAGGAATGAGGAATTAATTAGAGAGTTACAAATCATCCAAACATGGATTTTCTTCTACCAGTGCTCAGTACCATTGGAGAATTGGAGAAGAGCTGATTTTCAGAGAGTGCACTGTAACGTCTTGCTAGGTGACTTGGAGCTGCCTAATTTCCCCTTGCTGTTTTCTTCATTTCTTGTTTCTTTTACCTATTATCCAAATGAATATTCCCAGAACCTGGGAACAACGAGAGAAAGAAATTGCTCCAATGTCTCTTCTGAAGTTGGCTGTGCAACGGGCTTTGTATTATGCTGATATAAAAGAAAAAAAAAAAAGAAATCAACCAACTGAAGCGTTAAAAGATGGATTTTCTTTTAAATGAATTAGGTTGGATTTAGCTCGATGTTCCATAGCACAGAACTGCCAGTCTTTCTTCTGTGAACCTGGAAGATGGAAGCGAAGGCCATATGTGGGTAAGGGCAGTGGAATTTTTATCTTTTGACCTTCAGCAAGGGTTCCTCTGGGTAACACAGACCAAAGTTGGTGCAGTCTTGGGCATGGGACAAGGTCTTTGTCTCTGCTGGGACCTCTACAATAAGGACAAGAACTCTATTTTAGGGACCTGTCACTTTATAAGCAAGGGAAAAAAGTAGTAAGGAGACTAAGAGGTTAGCTGGAACAGATAAGAGGTAAGGAATGAAAGGAGAGCCAAGAGGGCTGCCGTCAGCCAAAGCTTGACTGTAGCTTTGACTTGGCTCGTTGGAGACAGTATGTCAGTCTTGGCTGAGGAATGGATGGAGATCACACTGGAAATCTAACTTGACATTTTGGTCTGCTGTTTACAGACTGTTCTGTCGTTTTCCTGGGAAATAAATTCCCCCACTTCCAGACTGCTAGTGAAAAAAAACCCAAAAAACATAAGACCAACAAATTATTTTCTTACTGAACTCCTCCCTATCAGGATGTTGGGTTGGTGAAAATTACCTGGCACCAGAGATCTCATGTAATGACATTTCATAAGGCATTGACTCCTTAATAAAGTAGAATTAAAAGCTTATTTAGGAAATCATCATCTAAAGAAGCAGCAGCAGAAGGTACTGACAGCTGCACGTGACATAAAATGCTTCCTTCCCAAGATTCTCTTACAGAGGGCAACTAAGAGCACCCTAACAGTTGTCTTACTCCAGGTGTGAGTGCAGGTGTTTTAAGACAGCTCAAGAACAGAGAGAGAGAAATTGCAAAAAACCGATTTTATTTCTGGACACAGTATTCTCAGGAATGCAACAGTTAGTCAAGATATATCAACTCTGCTGGTATAGAAGTGACTCTATGGCAGCTGTGACTGTTGCCCCAAGGCAGTGCAGACTGACAATCAAGGTTCTCACCTCTCCTCTTGAGTGCACCACACAAAACTGGAGCCTGTTAATTTAGAGATTGTAGTGTAAAACAAGGGGAGAAATTCAAGCCTTTAGGACTTGTTGTTTTTTTTTTGAATCTTTGGGTTTAATTTAAATTGTTTCTTAAGCAATGCACGGCAACGGTGTTATGTGAGTGATTAGCAAATTAATAGCTCACCACGTTGTGCAGAAATGTCAGCCCCTAGAAATGTCATTGCTGTTTCTTTACTAGTTTAACTTTTCATTTTTAGACCAATAATTTTGTCTCCATTGAGAACGTGCTGTCTTTCTGCTGAATAACGGAACAATATTTATAAGAAGACTAGCATTTAAGCATTTTAAAGACAGCTTAATTGACATTAATTGGCACTTAACATACATAAAGACATTTTTTTCCCCCAAGGTGATTATTTTTCAGCTTCATGCAGGCAGGTGTGAAGTTTGTATCTAGAGAAGAGCGACAAAGCTGGTGAAGGGGCTGGAGAACAGGCCTTATGAGGAATGGCTAAGAGAGCTGGGGGTGTTTAGCCTGGAGAAGAGGCTGAGGGGAGACCTTATTGCTCTCTACAAATACCTGAAGGGAGGTTGTGGAGAGGAGGGAACTGGGCTCNTACCACAGCTCCCAGATGAAGCAGAAGATCCTGGAGATTTTGATGCTTAGGCATCCTCAGGATCTGAAGCACCCAAGGATGTGACCAGCAGCTTGTGGGAGACCCACTATCAGTCATGTCTGGGGCTGCATCAAGAGCAGACAACTTGCATCCCTGGCCTTTACTCAGAAAGCTCCCACACGACATGTTCCCCGAGGTGGCAAAGGTCCCCCTATTTGTTACACACTGGCAGTATTTTTATTCCTTTGGCTACTCTCAGACAGCCCCTTTAAAAATAACGATTGGGATGTGGGAGCACGGATCTGGTGGCATCCGTGAGTAATACAGCACTTAGCGCTTTCCGTGCCCCAGTCAAGCGGTGCTGGTACAGCCCGTGGACGTGCCTGTGATATATTTGCTGCCGTTCCTGCCGCTCCCCTGCAAGCAATTAGATTGCCCAAAGGGCACGTCACTGGGTGTGTTGACTGCACTGCTTGAAGAAGTAACAAGACATCTTATTCTCCTTTAAGCCACAGTAATGGATGTTACAGTTTGTGCTTCTCTGTTATGGACGATGCTCAGGGAGGAAAACGTCAGCTGGGGTTTGCTGGAGGAGCTCGGCTACAGAGCTGGGATAAACTAGTGAGGAATGAGAGAGTGGATTGTGTCTTCGGTACCCAGAGAAATCTGCTTTAGCTCTATTGCAAAAGCCGTATTGGAATCTGGTAGCTCAGCGAGGAATTCAACTCTGTTACAAAGTGCGCGGCATTATAAGAAAGTGAATAGATTCTGAAAATACTGTATCGCACTGCATTACAACTACCAGAAGAAATGCAAAATAAGGCCTGATTTTCTAGCCTGGTACCTGCCATTTAAAATTAGTTACCCCCCAGTTAGCATTCAGTTTTGTTTTGCTGGATAATTAGACGACTCTTTCGTCTTGTTAGAGCAAGTGCAAGAAATTGATCACTTTATTTTCAAAATGCATTGCTTTTTTTAAAAGTAATTGAAGAGCTGGGACCAGAAAACCACCATCAATACCCATATTTAGCTAATTTAAAGTTTTACAGAAACTTTTCAGAAGTGTATATTAAGATGAGTTCTTGATGCTGATGAAAGTAACACTGGAGTTTTCTTTTATATTTTTTTTTAAGCTAAACCTCTTTGTTATGTACCCTGCTGTAAGAATTATTTGAAGGTTACTATGAGATAAACATAAGTGGTTGGTAACTACTTTTTCAGTTGTTTTATCCTAATTAAAATCCAGACTGTTGTTTACTGCATAATATTTATTTAATTGAGGTTTGCAAAGCCCGAGCAACAATTTACTTTTATTGTTTCAGCAGTTCAGCTTAGTTTCATTTTGATCACAGAAGAGGCAACAAATAAACAGTTTGTCTGCATAACATAGATTATTTTTTTTTTCTGATGGGAATTTTTCCTAGCAGATTAACTCTTTCAACAGTGACTTTGACAATATTGTAATTACACCTCATATAGAACCTATTACATCAGCGGGAGGGAAAAAAAATAAGAGAAATAGCCATTCATTTTGTTCATTTAAATTGTGTTTGCTTGCAAGAAGACAGGCTATTATTTCCTCTTACAAAAGTCATAATGAGAAATTTTCTGAGCTGATTGTTCGGATCAAGCAAAGGGCAAGTGTGCGTTTAATTAAAGTCCACCTGAAGCCTTGAGCCCAGGCATATCCAATGGGAAAGCAAACTTGGTTTCTAAATCCTGGAACAGTTAAGTAGGCATCGGGCCAATGTCAGTTGGGATTTTTTAATAGAAAAAAATAATAAAATCTATAGGGCTAGATTGTCTGGAAAGGTTAAAGCTAAGTGAGAATTAAAATAAAACAAGCTCAAGAAGGTCTACTGTAAGGACTTCATGCCTTTAAAAGCACAGTTGGTAAGACCCAGAAAAAATCTTTTCTTGCCTGGGGTAAATACCACTTAGTTTTTCTAAGTTAATTTTATATTCACTTTTTAGAGATTATTCCCCTCCTGCATTGTTAGTAACTTGGTTTCCCCAGACGGAGCACCAGGAAAATAACAAGCAATATGAAATTTGTAAAACTATCAGTCAGTTGGTTTCCCCTTACTTGGTTATATCCATAATCTCCCTGGGTAGACATGCCATTTCGCAGGAGCCGATCAATAAGGTAGCAGCAGCAGTCCGTGAGCTCCAGCAGTGTGTTAATAAATCCCACTTTTCTGCTTTTCTGGTGAGCTATATATGAACTCATGTTGAAGTCACTTGGAGTTTGGTGAGCTGATCAATGTCAGGTTTGGACTCAAAAGCCTAATGAAGAGGGAAAAAAAAATAACCTGCCAGTTCAAGTAGCATTGCCACGAGGAATATGAGGAACTTTATACTTGTGTCATATGACTTGCGGCATGAAGTAAATTATTTAAGTATCACCAACAGAGTTTTGCTGATGCTGAAGACTGTATGAAAGTTACAGAGAGTAAGTTAAGGTGACATACCTCTTGCCTAAAGGCTTGCTTCCACTTATATTTGTAAAAAAAGAAACCAGGCAAACCATTTCTCCTCACAATGAGCTCAGAGGAACTACTCACCCTCTTTGTCCAGCAGCAGTACCTCCATTCCTGTTTTTATGGTCAGTTCAAAGTATCTGGTAGGGATTTTAGAATCATAGAATCATAGAACAACCAGGTTGGAAGAGACCCACCGGATAATCAAGTCCAACCATTCCTATCAAACGCTAAACTATGTCCCTCAGGACCTCATCCACCCGTGCCTTAAACACCTTTAGGGAAGGTGAATCAACCACCTCCCTGGGCAGGCTATTCCAGTGCCCAGTGACCCTTTCTGTGAAAATTTTTTTTCCTAATGTCCAGTCTGAACCTCCCCTGGTGGAGCTTGAGGCTCTTGTCCTGTCCCCTGTCACTTGGGAGAAAAGGCCAGCACCCTTCTCTCTACAACCTCCTTTCAGGTAGTTGTAGAGAGCAATGAGGTCTCCTCTCAGCCTCCTCTTCTCCAGGCTAAACACCCCCAGCTCTCTCAGCCGTTTCTCATAAGNCTAGTCTGTAGCTCTGCTCAGGGTTGTTGTGCTCCAAGTGCAGGACCCGGCATATGGCCGTGTTAAACCTCATCCCATTTGACTCTGCCCAGTGGTCCAGCCTGTTCAGATCCCTTTGCAGAGCCTCCCTACCCTCCAACAGATCAACATTTCCACCCAGCTTAGTGTTGTCTTGGATGTCCTCAAGTGGATTTCCCCCCCCCAGGAAAAAGCTAGACACAGAAGTTGAGGGGAATGGAAAATAAGAAAAGGATATCTTTTCAAAGCTAATTTAGAAAGGAATTGTGCAGTCTCGCAGTGCTGCAGTTGTGTACTAGCCTGCAGTAGCCATCAGACAGGGCTATCGGATAAGACCTGGGATGAAATTTCAAAAGGTACATTGGTACAACTATAATGGTGGGATCATGAGCACCATTAGCTATGGCAGTATCCTTCTGTTGAATTTACTTTGCTGTCTTTATTTTGTTGTATCTACCCCTATTAAGTCTAGAAAGATTAACCGATGTCTTGGTAAAAAAGCAGTGTTGAAACTCAGAGGGATTACGCTGTATGTGTTTTGTAAAGAAAAAAAAATCCTAAATTCACAGGATTGTTTAGGCTGGAAAAGACCTTTGAGACCCATCAAGTCCAACTGCAAACTTAACATTGCTAAGTCCACCACTAAACCAAGTCACTAAGCACCACATCTACTTGTCTTTAAATACTTCCATTCATGGTATGTGAAGGTGACTCCACGCATCCCTGGGCAGCCTGGTCCAACTCTTGACAACCCTTTTGGTGAGGTAGTATTTCCTAATATCTAGTTTGAATCTCCCTGGTGCAACTTGTGGCAATTTTTTCTGGTTCTGTGAGAAAAAACTTAGCAAGCAAGCTGAAGAATCCAATGGAGAACTGGTAAGATTGCTCTCTCTTGAGTTACAAGCTTTCCTACTTCCAAAGAGGCTCAGAGGATGGCGCGTAATTTCTGCTTTTTGGTTTGAAGGGACTTGGCATTACCATTCAGTACAGAAAAAGTGGTTAGGCAGAAAAATCAGCTACTGTAGCATGTACTTAGCATCCCTCTGTACTNCTAGAGATTAGGAGGAAGTTTTTTACAGAAAGGGTCACTGGGCATTGGAACAGGCTGCCCAGGTAGATGGTTGATTCACCTTCCCTGGAGGTGTTTAAGGGACGGGTGGACGAGGTGCTGAGGGACATGGTTTAGTGTTTGATAGGAATGGTTGGACTCGATGATCCGTTGGGTCTCTTCCAACATGGTGATTCTATGATTCTATGATTCTACTTCCCCAGAATGTGCTTTATGTATTGCCCTGCTCTAGCAGGAGCAGCATGCATAGCGCATCTGCATTGGAGCTTTGATGCAGGGCAGAATTTTGTGAGGATGTATATTAGCCCTGTTAGAGGTAAATCAGACACCTCACTGTATTTCCTCCTCTCCCGAGCAGTGTCTCAGTGTACAATTACACCAAGCCTCCATTTACAAGCTGACGTCTGGTTTTAGATCAGGCATTGTTGCAAAGACTCAAGATCAATCTGCTGTGCTTGAAAAGTAGCTATGGAAATGCTTCCTCTGAGGGACTCCCATTGCAAGAGGAGGTAGTGGAGAATGGATCAGCTCGGGAAGGCTTGCTTTGCCCTAATTAGTTTCACAACCTGATGCATCTTATTTCCTAGCTAGTCTGTATCCTGGTGGAGAAGTAAATTCTTTTCAACTTGACCTGCCTGCGACCCTGATATTTTGCTTGAGGTTAATTGAATGATTTTTTTTTTTTAATTTTTTTTAAGCTGATACTCTGCTTGGTGAAAAGCACAGTTTTTACCAATATAAAAACATTTGTGAAGCCAGCTGGATTCTTCTCATTCTTTCAGCTGTTTCAGCATAAATAATTTTGTGTGCGTGAAAGAAAGTTTTGGAAATAGTAATTAAAAATTTGAAAATGTCAGGTTTCCTGAAAATGTCTCTGGCTTGATAACCGTCTCATTTAAACGATATATTACCTGGAAGGTTGGACCAGGTGATCCCCAAGGTCCTTTCTAACCTGGCTTTCTCTGTGATTCTGTGACACAAAGTGTTGCCTTGAGTTGTGATTTCAACATAAGGCTTTGTCTCAGAGCTGTTAGGGCATTTATTACTGACTTGGCTATTTCCCTGTGCTCTAATAGAAAAGATGAGAATACGTATGTGTAACTGCATCATCTTTTATTTCTTTTTTCTTTTTTTTTTGAAAAGGACAGTTAGTGCCTTAGTGCTTTTATGGCTCAATATTTGAAATAGAAGCTTTACTTGGATTGATCTGACACACTTCGTTATCAGAATTAGGTTATATCAGGAGATACATGAGTGAAAACTGTTAATAACTATTTTTGCATAAACATGATTATAAAGTTAAAATTCACATCCTAATGACAGTCTATTTATATTCTGGGGTATTAATTTTAAATGCAGTACTTCAGTGATTACTCTTGCCTTAAAAAAAAGGCTAAAATATTGAAATCCAGGGAACACAAAGGGACAAGAATGGGATCAAAAGAAATTATTTTAACTGAATACTGCTCCGGTATTTATTAGCTTTAGATGTTTTTTCCTGAGGTTTTGTTTTGCCTTGTTTTTAAACTTGCTGGCATAAGTGAGGGCAGTGGGAGTTTTCCCATTAACATCATTGAACTATGAAACAGGCACCACATGTCATTGCGTACAGCAGCCCATCGCTTTAGTCCTAGTGTCTTATTTTTTTGAATGAAACAAAATAATAACTCTGCAGGGCAGCTGATCACCTTATTATTTTCCATAAATCTACATTACTGTCACACACACGAACTGCCGCTCTGCCAGAGAAGAGATTCGATTAAAAGCCTGCCAGAATAAATGTACCTGCCTTGCATCCCAAAGTCAGACGCATTTGGTTCCAGCAAAATAAGAGAGCATATTTCTCAGGTGAAGGCCCTCTGGTTGAAATGTCTTGCCACTATTTTTTACAGAATTCGCTTGAGGAATCAACAGCTGAAGAGTCTTTTTACTGTCATGATGGATCCTGACTCTCATTTTCTCTGTCTAGACAGAGATCATATCATCACAGGGCAGAACCTTTCACTACAGCTGATAATATAGTTTTGCTTTGCCAACTATTTACTACAAACTATCTAAATGTGTTCCCACTCCCCATTACAAGGTTTCTTAGTTCTACATGGGAAATGAGAACCCAAAACCAGAAAATAAGTTACTTTTTTTTCAGGAGCTGTGTCTAAATAGGGAAGATTTGTTCAAGTGCCCTGTGCTTCCGCAAGGGTGCGTTTCTAATGCATTTCTGTGGTCTTACTTCGAAATCAGTCCAACCAAACAGAACTTCTAAGTCAGAAATTCTCCTTAAGTTCCCTGTATTAGTGATGTGGGGGATTACGTTTAAAGAGCCTTGCACATTGTAATTAGTTACTGACAGTATAATAAAAGAGTATTGAAACCACATCTTTAAAAGCTTGTATTTAAAAATAATTTCAACTTTCTGTTAAATTATATATATATATATTGGAGAGATAAGTTTTTGCACCTTAAGTCAAAACTTAGAAGACTGAAAACTTAGAAGACATTATCTGAGTGTTTATTTCTTCTACTTGTTTAATAAATTGGCATTTCTAGCATTGCAGACATGTCAGCTCTTTAAGTAGCCGTTGGTTTCTTATATGAAATATCTAAGAGTGGCATAAATACTCATTTGAACCTCATATTTTATATATCATTCTGGGGCGTTTTTTAGGCTTCTAAATACTTCACTCTACTTACAGAAACAAAAGAAATTCATCTGTCACCTATTTTTTCCATACTAAGGGGCCTCACACTTTTTGATTCCGTAGCTCTTCAGCTATGTGCATTATCCACTGTGATGATGTTAGTGACCATCTTTACTGAGGTGTCACGCTATTGTTATTCTCCCTTTATTTCTTCTGGTGTTAGTTTATCATTGATTCAAGTTAGCTCATTTTTAAAGCTGTCGGTGACATTATAAGAGTAATTTAGTTTCCTTCTGATGAAATTACTTGTACTTACCATAATTTCCTGCCTTTTACAGATTTTTCTGGGAGGAGAGCCGTGTGTGTCCCCTTTGTGCTAGAAGGTGTGGTTGGAAGGGAAATTAGTTACATTCTGCTGTACCATACAGGTCATAGAATAAAGTTGCCGTTTAATAAGAAAATCTGCCGTTTAGATTCATGTTAGTAGAGAGCTCCTTCTCCACCCATTATTGGTGCAGGTGTCTGAGTACAAGGAATGATAGGGGTTGGGAGTGGTTGTATAATTGAAATATAAAGAAAAACTGCAGGTAGGTTAAAAAAACAGTAATAATAGTTGAATGAGATGCATCTAGAATTAGAGCATCTAGAGGGAAATTGTTCTGTTACGATCTACCTTAAGGAAAACTTAAAGAAATCCTCCTGCAGCAATGCTCATCAGCATTCGACAGAGTTTAGCATCAAGAGAGGCCAGTAATTGTAGCATTACCTACATGCCTTGACAGGCAATTTAAGGCTAAGCCCACATATTGATGGTCTTTGAATGTGAGCTTCCCTTCCCTGCGTACCCTGGGGAATGACAACGAAGATGTGAGAAATATCCTCGCCCCTTCCCTGAAACACTCTCCCTCTTGGGAGTAATTAAGCTCAAGGAAGGCTTGGGAGGTGCGCAGACCTTTCTGTCCCCCTGCCCACCCTAATGCATCTCCTCCATCCAGGATTTCTTATGTGAAGCATGTATGCACAGTGCAAGAATGGCTTTGCGCTGATCAAAATGCCGTACTGAGGAAACCTTTGTGAGATGTAGTTTGTAGCAGTGAAGTCGGCTTCAAGCCTTACAGAAAGCCTGTGGACACAGCAGGTATTTTGTAATGTTTGCCAGCTCTCTCATCTCCAAAGCTGCACCAGAACTGGAGACGCAGTTTGGGGAGAGTCAGTTTGGTCCCAACAAGCCAATTTAAAATAATTTTAAGGGTAAAAAACAGTGAAAAACCTGTGTTGATCCTGTTGTAAAATTTGTATGTGTCATGCCTGCTAAGTTTTCATTTCTTTGAACTTTTGGAAGTAATTGTTATTACAGATACAGTAAAAGGGTAGAAAAGCTCCCCTCAAGCAATTCATAGATTTTTTTTTGTCCTAGCAAATGAATAACTATATGAGGATTTGTTTGATGATGTGAAAGATTTATTTAAAACTGCTTTGTCCTTTGGTAGCTCATCTAAAGAAAACAGTACTGGTAGAAGCATACTGCATTTGAAGTCATTTTTGTTGGCCCCTAAAGAGCCATTACGGGGTGTGGACATGAAGCTGTAGTGCAGTGTGATGTATGTGCTGGACACCCACTGCATGTAAAGCAGAGTCGATGGAAGTAACTGATGTGGAGTCCAGGAGCAAGTACTCCAAGTTCTTTTTTTTCAGTTTCCTAAAATAGTACAGAGAACAGGACAGTATTATTTCAGAGTAACAGTAGATGCAGACCTGCAGAGCAAGTATGCTAGTGTCTCTTTGGAGGATGATCCCCTTTACCCTTCTCTCTACAAGAAGATTGTGGAAAACAAAGAGTTCTGCGTGAGCTTTGCCTCCATCCAAAATCTCATCTCCCGCTCTGAGGTTTCACTGCCAGTGAGCTGCGACTTTGCCAACTGTCGCAGAAACAAAAGCTCTTTCCAGTTCACTTCACCTAGAAATAGCCTGCTGTCTGAATCCCTTCCTAGCCCAGCTCTCTGCTCTCTGTTTTAACATTCCCCCCACCAATTCTGTGGGGACGGTCCTAAACCTGCCAGGTATTTTTACCTGCAGGTCTGGCCTTGAGCACCCTGCTGGCTGGGCTGCAGGATGCCATGCTGCAGCCTCCTTTCAAGGTGTAGGGCACAGAGGCTGCTGCAGAGAGGGGTCAGAGCACTTCATGACAAGAGATCCAAGTGAAATGCGCCTTCATACACCCTCAAAGACAAAACCTTGCAAAGACTATCACGGAAATGGCTATGTAATACCTCAATTCTATTTTAGAGCTGCCAGACAATAAGATAACACTGAATCCCTGGCCTGATAATCACATTCTAACCAACGTAGACAGAAGAAAAATACTTTTATTTCTCAGAAAAAGAAATAAAAAAAAATCTGATTATGCTGGTTGTACGCTGACATCCAGAAATCCTCAAAGAGCAGCCAGTAGACACTAGAGGGCAAAATCTTAGATCTCCCATTTAGTTTACAGATAGCTGGATTTAAAACAAATAATTCTATGAAATTTTGCACGCTCGCGTATGCACAGGGCTGTGTACTGAGAGGTTTCCCAAAGTGTATTTTGGAACAAGTAACTCATGTGTGTGGTGTTTGTGATGAAGCTGGACTGGGGTATCCAGATCAGGTGCTGCTGCTGGATCTGGCTCAGAGAAATAGAGGCAAGAATGTTCTTTGCTGGAAAGATTACTGATGTAATCAGTATTGTCTGCTTAAATTAGAGTTTGCATGGCAGCTAATGGATTATTGATTCATAGGAAAAATAGATTAATTGCTGAGAGTTACTTGAAAGTTGGAAACATGATTTTTTTTTCAACCTCCTCTGATAAAAAGCAGAGCTTTTTTTTTTTAATTTTAAATGCATTTTCAAATACAACTTTAAATCATTCCCTTTTAGTTTGAGTGACTAAATACATTAGTTCCACCAGAAGAGAATCTATCTACTCAACCCCTGAGCTCCCCTCATTGTACATCACTGGGAAACTTTATGCTGGAAACTTGGTGATCATGTATGACACTATTCCAGCTACCTACATCAACATTTCTTGATTGCTTTACAGACTTGGCTTACTTTGCAAATCCTGCAAGTACATTTCAATCAAGCTTGAATTTGACTTAAAAAATAAAAATATTTCATCCAAGAAATTGGATTTTTCAATTTATTATGATGCTTAAAAAAGATTCAAGCTAGTGTGGGTGACCCAATACAGTATGACTATGATGTTTTAAAAAATCATCAAAGCAATTCTCCTTATCCTATGAATTTGCTTGCAAGTTTGACCTTACTCGCTACATTTTCTCCATGTACTGCAGTACTTTAACCACATGATTTCCAATAATCTTTCATGGCTGTCGGTCTGCTTAGAAAGTCAGATGGCTAATGGCATTTCAGTGATGTCACTTTTCTTTATATCAACTTAATCTGAAAATTAAATACATTGAAATTGAAGGAAAATTGAGAGTTAAGCAGATCTTTTTTACTCGTGGAAATGGTTTAAGATTTTTATATACGGTCCGCAAGCCTCTTAAAAGCTGCAGTAGGCAGAATGGCTTTCCTCTCTTCATCTGTGAAATTCAGGAGACTGGGAGTGATAGTTCTTATTTGTGTAACCCCAGTGTTGTAAGGAAACGATTACTGTATATGCTGTACATGCTACCAGTCTGGCGTTTCCTAGACTGATAAATCAAAATACGGCTTTTCCCTGCATTGAAGTGAGACTTAGAAGAACAGGCGGCTGAACTTATCAAGAATGCTAATCAAGCTAGAAGCGTCTGTGATTCCGTGAGCATACAGAGGAGTGGTTCCTGAGGTTTCTAGGAAATTTTATTGCTTATTGATCAAAGCTTCAAACACAAAGCAGGAAAATAAAATCTAATCTTTTGGGTTTTTGGTCTCCTTGTCCTAAAATTATTCTCATGCTCCAGTCATAGCGTAGGACCCCAGTACTGGTGGTGAAAGTCCTCCAGTAGTCACAGATGTTGATTTTCAAAGCCAGAATAAAGAATAGTAAGGATTGTGGCATCTGAAATTCAGATTAACATAGCCTTCATCGTCTCAGATACTTTTCTCTTTTTTCCTGTGTTTTACTGATACCAAGATAGAAAAAAAAAATCAGTCTTTTTATAAAAGTCATTGCAAATGACAGTGATAAATGCTGAATTTTATGAAGTAGGAAGCTTGAAACCATGAGCTCCAGCAAACAATCTACTCTGCACTGTATTTCATACTTGCCATTTTTACTTAATGCATGGGTTTGATCTTCTGAATAGTTTAAAGTGTTATAATTACAACTATGGTGAGTGCATCGTGCTTAAGGCCACAACCCTTGGGCCGTGGCACCTGTGAACCTGATGTTTGCCGAGGTTTTGACCCCATTAGCGGGGCAAACCTGAGTGCATTTGAGTCACAGCTGTGCTTTGAGGAATTCTTCATCTAATTCCAACATAATTAAGGAAATCCAGGCCACGATGGTTAGACGTAGTGTGTTTTACGCTCACTCAAGTAGCATTACAGGGGACTGCAGGAGAGGTGTGTTAAAATCTCCAGGATTGTAATCCGTGACTTTGATTGCCAAGCAAAACACCGAGAGAGTTATTTGATGTCTTGAATGTCACATATTTTTCACTTGTAAAGGCTGTCAAATAGGATAATATACACTTCTGCAAGTATATTTTGCGTATAATCTCTATGGAATATACCAAACCTTCCTATACTGCATTTTCTTGGCGGTGTAGCTGGTGCTGCACGGGCAGCCCAGCTGTGACTCTGTGATGTGAACAGGCGGCACGCAGAGCGTGACCAGAAGCACATGTTGGTCACGCAGCCCTTGTCATGAGCTGGACTTTTACTCTGTGGATCTTTGTGCGGCAAGAGAAAAGTGCAGTTTTGCATCATTTGCATGTCTCAAAGGACAGAATTGGAATTCCCACTAGAACAAGGTCAGAATGATAAAAGCGACATGAAAGAGGGTCTTTCTAGAAAGATGTCATTGAAAAACTTGGGCTTTAGAACGGAAAAATGTCTCAGCGAGTTAGTAATGGGATACGGCTCCTGTTCCCTATAGGTCACTGTCGCTGTTCCTATATAGATCAGTAGTAGTGGCTGAACATCATAACTAGCTCATAGCTGCGCTTGGCAGGCAGTGTGAATGCACTGACTGTTCCAGTCTGCTTTCTTGTGTGATTATTCACAACTTAAAAATGCCATCTTGACTCTGAGTAACTGCTGTCCCCATTAGCACTGTAAACAAGGAGGTCAAGGACTGGTCTGGAACAAAGGCTGAGCTATTGCCTCTTTTCAGGCTAGATTGAGCCTGGAAGCTCACAGGGAAGATGCAGCCGCTCTGTAGTGAAGTTTCCATCTAAAAGAGACTCCTTTTAAAGTGCTAAAATGTCCAGCTGTTTCTGTGCCTTGACATTAGAAATTAAAATAGCGGGATGAATAGTTTAAAGAGGAGTAGTTAAAGCTCACACAGAGATAACAAGAAAACTGACTTTATACCTAAGACAGAAGCGCAGCATCATTTTGAGGATTTTTTTTCTCTCAGTCTAGTGAGTAACCTTTAAACATTGTAATCGTTTTTACATTTCTGATATACATTTCTAATCCCGTGCATTTCTAATCCCATGCATGTCAGTGGATGCTATGCACTGAAATACGTTTTATCGCGTTCTCTCCTCCCCAAGCAGAGTCTCTGCTTCAGGGCGCAAAGTTCCCGTGATGGAGAATTCACTGATGCTTTTTTTAAGAACTTAAAAAACCCACCATGAATCTTTCGGTCTCTAAAATTGTATTTTATTCGAACGCAAACCTGATAATCTAAAAAAAGGTAAACTCCAGTTTGTGACACAGATTGCATGTTGAAATGCAACAAAGCAATGAAAGTTGAAGAAGCACCGTCCCATTTATTTCCAACCCAGTGACATTCAGAGTCCTCCAAGTTCTGCAGCAGCACGTAGGGATTTAAAATGAATAAGAAGTAACAAGCATCTCGCTTCCCCAGTTGCACCCTATTACTGAAACACTGAACAAACACTGCTCATCCACTCAGCTCCTCGGAGGCCACTTAAATGCTTCTACCACCTGTCCTTGGTGGAAATACTATTTATGTCCCAGGGATGCCAATGAAGACATTGAGCCCTGCGAAGGACTAACTATTAGGTCTTTGGAAAGGAAAATAGTGCTGTACAGCTCAGCGTGGTGGTAGCAAAGCTCCCCACCACCTTTTAGTGTTCACTGTCACAGGGAAATGCTTGTCATCCTTATTGATTGGTCAAGGAGGGTTAAGTGCTGGAAATGGAGTTAGTGGGGCTTCTACCTGCAGCGGGGGTTTGTGCTGCTCTCTGGGATGAGGAGTAAATTGGTACGTGGAGGAAAAGGCGTCAGCAGGACCCTGCCACTTTGCAGATGTTATACAGTTACTCAAGGCTTGTTTACTGAGGGCAGGGATCCCCGCCTTGCTCAGTAATAAACTCCATGATCACAATTAGCATTTTGTCCTCTTTATTGCAGCTAGAACTGCTTTTCTCAGCTGTCTTCTATGTAGTTTCTGAATGTGGTCTAGAAATGCATGTCAGTTCTACCTCTCGGGACAAGAATTTCCTTTTTTTAAAGCATATAGCTATTTCCGATGACTTCTGTGCCTGTGCAATTGTAGATTTTGGGCAGTTTCATATGAGAAATAAAAATGTGTTTTAAGGGTTTGCTTGGACCTGTTTGTGGATCTCATTCACAGCTGATTTGTGGATGGACAAAGCAGGGGGCATGTGGGAAAAGGGAGATCTTCCTGGATCATGATGGGACCATGTAATTCCTTTTATTAATTAATCAAACCGGATGTTCCAAAAAGCTGATTAACTTTATGTTGTACTTTTGTCTCTGCTGTCCTTCCCAGGAGTCTGTCCAAGAAGATGGTGTCTTATAAGGAGCTGTCAACTTCTTAACCTTTGCTTTTCCTAGGCAAAATATATAGTAACTTACTCCTTGCCAATGTCATCCTTACACTGAATAGTCCTTTCTTCCTGATGTCTACTCCTTTTTCTCCCTATTCCATCCAGCCTTACATCAGTTTTTAAAGATATATGAGAAAAAACTAATTTCTTGGTGTCACAGCGATTATTAATATATTTGGCCTAATATTTTTAGAGGAAATCTCAGGTAAGAAGTGGAGTGTCAACATAAAGTCTGATTTTTATGTCAGTGTTCTCTTGGAGTGATTCAGTATATGTGTCTGCAATGTGACTAGAAGGTTGATAAAGTAATTACCGATTTTATGAATCTTAGAGTTATTATTCCCTCAGTACAAGCCCTTGTAACTTGTAAGCTTCGGGGGGAACATTCATCACAATTTTTTTTTTATGGTGACATGATATGAAAATGGCTTATGCAAGAAAATTCAGCTTACATGTTCTAATAACTGCTTTCAATTTGCTCTTCCCATCAGCGCTATTAATATGCAAATATGATACAAAATTATGATGTCACATTAGAACCTATTAGCTACGTTCTACTTTGTATATGGTATTTGCCATTCTTCCGGAGGACCATAAAGTATATGGAAGGAAATAATGGTGACCCTAATCACTGTTCACCATAGCTACGAGAAAGGAAGGGGAGAAAAGGAAAAGTGAACACTAGAAAAAAGAATTATACCTCTGGGTCAGCCACTGGCAGGCATCATTTTTAGACAGCTGAAACATCCCTGGAAAGCATTATTTTATTATATTTTGATTTTCTATTATGTGAGCCAGAAGTTCATATTGACACTGGGATTTGTGATTTTGTCTATTTTGCTCCATTTTACTATTTTTCAATATATTCACATAAAATGATTTGTAAAAAGAATATTCCTGTGTGGCTGAAACATTAATACATAAGTACTTGTACTTCATTATAAACTTTTAACTTCTCAATAAGTATAAAATTTTTAAAGTATTCAGATAGATGCTAATTTAGAATCTCTCTTTAATTAGTTAAAAGAAATTTCCAAAAACCTGTACAGGACATGCACAGAACTAGTGCAGCCAGCACAGAATTAGCGACTGTAAAAAAATAAAAAGAAAAATACATAAAAAAGAAATCAGTGTTTGGCTCTGCTAATTTGCGATGTCTGTCTCTAGCCGCTATGATTCACAGGCTGTGGTGTAAAAATAATTTGTTTGAAATATGAATAGGTGGTAAGAAAAAGTGATTTCAAGAACAATACTGTAAAAGTGGTCTTTAACCAGGAGTTCTAGCAACTTGCTGCTTTTTAAATTTTTGGAACCACGATACCACATCCTGATGATGCAAGAGGGGGTTGCTTTAAGGTATTTTTCTTGGGGTAAGAAAAATAGTGCAAGAAAGGCAGTGCATTAGGTAATACTACAGGAAAGTTGCATGAACTTAGAATCTATTTCATTTTGAACACATATTTTAACATAATTTCTAGTTCTGTTTGTTTTGTTCTTTAATAACCCTACTGGCAGGTGAGCCTGAACAAATCTATCATTCTCCTCTAAGCTTCATCTGATGGCAGTGATTATAACGTTATAAACGCCGTCACTGGATCCTCCCTGCAAGACCCAGACACTAATGTGAGATTTATGAAGTATTTAAGCACTCAGCGAAGAACTGAGATCCAACAACCACCCTTCATCTGCTGATTTTTTTGGCTAAGGGTTTCCCAGACATCTAGAGATCTGCAGAAGCTCCTCTCTCTTCTTGAGAGATGCAAGTGGCTCAGAGTACAGATGAGTCTCCTCCAGCATTCATAAGACATGCAGGCAGTGGGGTCACCCCATTATAAAACACACAAGGACTGAGATTGTACCAGCGACTTGTTTGCTTGCTCTTTCTCCTTCCAGGAAGCCCTGAGGGCTGTTTGTGGCCGGGGTGAGGGAGCAGAATGAGGAGGGGCTGCACGTTCTGAGCAGAACTACGAAAAATAGTCATGTCCTCGGTAGTCCCATAATCTAGAAACACGTATTGTTGTAATAGAGCAAGCTAGTTCAAATTTTTTTTATCTCATATATTTATGTTCTATAATGCAGTTTTTAAAAGGCTGTAGATAAAAATTACCTAGCGTACTGCAGGACTTCAAGTTTTCTTTAAGATGGTAAGAGTTCAGGTCAGGTGTGATTAAAGAGAGGAGGAATTGAGGTCAGCTGTGATTAATCAGTTGCCTCCTCATTGGACTTGGTGGAAAACACCTGGGCCCTGGAGGGATTCAGGAGGCAAGGATGGAAACCCAGCAGCTTTTACGGTGCTGTAAAAGAAAGCAGCTTCGGGATTTAATGCCAGAAGAATGAATAACCAGAAATGTAGCGTTGTGCAGAGTGAACAGGGTGAGTGGTAGAAGCTTTATGATTTTTTAGATAAAATATACAGTTCTGGGGGTGAAAGGAGAGAGCCATCTTAACTAGAAGTGGCTTAAGGTCTGGAAAAAGAGTGTTGTTTGTGTTTAACGTGGCTGAGGCTGGGAAGTGAAGTGGGATGCTTCCTTATACAACCCTTGAGGCACTGAAATAACAGCAAATTTTTTGAAGATAGGAAAGGTAAGGCAGGGGATATTGGGTTGTTCTCCAGCATTCATGCCCCAGAACTGTAAAGCAAGGAGACTTCAGTGATCTTGGGTGTGAGATTCTCAGTTCTGCTGAGAATTTAGAGTCATGGAATAGTTCAGATTGGATGGGACCATAAAGATCATTTAGTTCCAACTCCCCCTGCCATGGGCAGGGACACCTCCCACCAGAAACGACTGCCATCCAATCTGGCCTCGAATGCCTCCAGGGGTGGGACACGAATGGGATTTAATGCACTGATACTTTTAAAGTTATTCCTGAAACTAGGTACTCAGGGTGAACTTAAGGGAAGAGCAAAGATTATTTTGTGTTCAGGAAAAATAACTGTTATTCAGGTCTGTTTCCTAAATGCATGTGGAGGGTGAGATGGGATTGGGGTACGAAATAGAGAAACATCTGAAGTGTGAGTCCTTAGCCCTAGCAGAACTGTGACTTCTGAGGGCTGTACAAAAGCAGTGGCACAACAGTCCTGTAAACAACAGGGGACACCTAACTATGCAAAAGGAAAAAGAAAACTTCTGCCCTAGTGGCACTGGGGAAACTTGGACTGGAGCTGATATTGACCCTGGCTTATCCAAGTGGCTTACAAAACCTCGCAGAGCTGATCACATTTATAACATCAGAAATGCTTCTTGATAGCTTCTTTGAAGTCAGCTGTTAAAGCAGGGTGAGTTTTGTATGACATGGAGCTGCCTATGAAGTTTGCTTGTGTATTGATAAGGCTTCTTATAAATAAAAAAAATTGCTGTCTTCCTATCATTTGGAGCAAACTGTATTAAATATACATAGCTCTTAGAGAAACTTGGATTGAAGAATACCTGTCTGTGTTGTTCTGCTCTGTCAGAGTGCTTTTGCCAAGCTAGACTGTATCTCTGGTCAAAGCAGAGGTGAATCATTTAGCTTCATGGATATAAATGGATAGAGAAGTGGGATTGACTGTCTACTTGAAAGTGATTTGTGTGTCTGGGTTGTATCAATTCTCTGTTTCCTGAGGCTTGATGCGGCCCCTTTGAAAAGCAGAGGTAGCGTATTTTTAGCCTCGGGCACAGTACACTGTATCCGTACACCTAGATAATAACTATACAAATTTCCAGCAAAGATCTCACCCATATTTCCTTTTATATTGGAGAAGAGGGAAAGGTTGAACACAAAGAGGATTCTGAAATAGCATCATTTTAGATAGTCTGGATCATATGTGGGGCCCAATCCAGAATTTGGTTAGATTAGACTAAATCACGCTGACACCCGTGGCTGAATATTTTTGGTTGGCAGGTGAAATGCTTTCATTTCCCTGCACTACTGTATGTGTCCCTGCATTTTGTGTCCATCAGTTATGTAAAATTTTATTTTCAAGGTCAAACTTACATTTGCCTCAGCAACTTACTCCTTTATATTAAAATAAATGTTTCTGCCAATGTCAGCAAAACCTATCAGTCTAATCAGCATCACACAGCAAATGCTTCTTAATAAGAACTGAGAAGCACTATCTGGTGTTTGAGGCTGAGTGGCAGTTGCAGTGCTACTGAGCAATTTAGAATACCAGGGTTACATCCTGGGATGTTGTAGCGTTCCCTTGAGTCCCAGAACAGTCTAAATTGCTCTTCTTTTTTTCCCTGCCTGTGTTATTCTGCACTGAGCTTTGGAGGACGGGGCTAATCAAAAAAATGTTTGCCCAAGAGAGAAGGTGAGTTTTGGATGAAGCACTTCCTTCTTTTTAAAGAAGTTCAACTGATTAACATGTATATATAAGAAAAGTGTATATATTTAAACAGATATAATGTAGGAATTCCTTCACTGAAATACCTGAAAACTTCAATGATGTATCAATTATGTGCACTGGTGACAAAGATACATCCTTCAAATGTTGTCACATCTTATTTATTTAAAAAATGGCGCTTTATCAAACTTTCAAAGCCTTGTTTTCAGGAAATGGAAGCATAAATATTATTTAAATTTTAGGGAAAAACTCAACCTTTTCCACATAATTTTAAGTAACTTGATTTTTTAGGCTGCTTTGCTTATCTGTTGCAATTAATCCGTGATACACTCAGGAAGGCCAAGGTGAAGCATTAAACGTGAAGAGGGATCACTGCAATTTGTGCACAACAGTTGTTGTAAAGGATGTGAGAATCTCTAGATATCACCAAGATGGTTATTGGGAGTCTCCAAGAGATGGCCTGTGTCTCCAATTATCTGTTAATTAAAATCCTGATGATCTGGCCTGCATCCAGCGGCATTTACAAAGAGGATGATAACATGTGTAATTCTATTATGTTAGAAAACTTTAAGTGGGTTTAACCAGCTGTTGTCACATAGCTGAACTGCTAAAACATGTTTTTTTTTCCCCAAAACCTACTTTCGAGAATATTTATGTAAAGACTAGGTGGAATACGTTTCAGAAAACCCAAACTGAATGGATGAAATGGTTCCAAGATGGTCATACTAGTGTAGCAGTTTGTCTCTAGTTCTCTTGGAGTTGTTTCTTCCTTGCACGTAGCTCACTTTTGAGCCTGAAGTGAGCCTGTTATCATGTCAGAAATCATAGAATCATAGAACAACCAGGTTGGAAGAGACCCACCGGATCATGCTAAGGTTTTGAATGCAGAATGCTGAGAGATCAGCTGCAGAGGTGATGTAGTGAGAGGTTGGCAACGGGGAATAATCTGGACCTCCCTGTATATTGGACACTGCATTTTAAGATTCTGTTTCCCACCTCAAAACCTTTGTCCCTCGGTTGTGGAGCTAATGTGGTAGCTGCTTTAATGCAGCTTATGTAATTCATTGAGCCTCTCTCCTTTCAGCGCCTGCCAGCATCTTTCATCGTCCGGTCCTTGGGGAATAGAGCGTAGTGCGAAGGAACGTGTTCCTGTTTGCTGATTACAGCAGTCCTGATGTTACTACATTATCTGGACGTTGTTCTGAAGTGTTAGGTGTTGCACGTTGTTCTCTGTGATCACAAGGTCAGTAATGTGCTGCCCTAATGCATGAGGAGATCATTTGCCTACAAAATTTGCTTCCTGAGAGCTTAATTGCAAGGGAAAGTGACTTTTAGGAAGGAGCAGAATAATTTAATAGATTCTAGACTACACGGTGACTAATCACCAGCTATTTTCAAGCCTAGGGAACTTGGTATTTTCAACTTAAGTTTTCTTACTGAAGAACTGCAATAAAAGAAAGATTTTAATAAAATCCTGTAATATCTGTGTGGTATTTGTTGAATTTTATTTCATTACACTTAGCCACTACTAGTTTTTTATTCAGTTTAATGTCTGAAAGGACCAGTTGAGTATCTTTTTGCATGAAGCCTGTAAATGCCATGCCCAAGTGATTTGCTCTCTTCCATCTTTAACAGAAGATGATTTTCTTTGCCAATTCTTGTTGGTTTCTCAATATATGTTTCTTAAACGTATCCATTAAGTTTCCTTAGGGAGGTTGGAGCATCCTCCAGGAAACGTGACAAAGAGCTCGCAGTTTAGACTTTTCGAAAGCAATTGTTGAGTTGTTTTTATTGTTGTTCAGTAATTGTTCAACGAAAAATTGTCTGAGCCCTCTTGGAAACAAGGGCTGGAGCCCCGTCCTGACAGATGGTCTGTGATCTTATGGCTCCTTGGTGAAAATGTTCTCTCTCATCCAGAAAACCTTGTGTAACTAGCTGTGCTACTAGCCAAAAGCCCTGGTTTGGTTCTTCCCCTGGGAGAATGAAGGTTTGGGTGAGGTGTCTTCCTTAGCTGAGTTTGAGCAGTATGACAACTACTTTGACATGCACACTCTAAACGTTTGACTCCTATAAAAGTGGCTCTCCAGCGTGATTTGGAAGCAATAGGTGAGACATTTCTTGTTCATCTAATGGTATCGATACCGCCCTTGAGGAAGAGGTTCTAGTCTGTGGCTCTTGAGTAGTTGGAGGCACATACCGATGTATTAAATTTGAAGTAAATGCTCTAGAAGGAGCAAGATTTCAAGTGTGTATGGGTAATGCTTTTTACTGATATCAATCCTAGGTTAGTCTTTCTCAATGTGCATCCTTCAGAGTACCAGCACAGACTCACTCCCTTAGCTGGGGATTTCCATCTCCACTGCTCTGGAACCTGTTTGTGGCATCTCTGATAACACTAGCAGAGATCGAGAGTGCGTAATGGAGCAGCTTCTGGCTCTGGGCACAGCATTGTTACTGATTCAGCCTATTTTTGTTTCTCTACAAGAGTGTGACAGGTGCTGGACCTTGAATTGGAAATGAATACATGTGACTGAGCTAGAGTGTGTTTGCTCNTTCATCTAATGGTATCGATACCGCCCTTGAGGAAGAGGTTCTAGTCTGTGGCTCTTGAGTAGTTGGAGGCACATACCGATGTATTAAATTTGAAGTAAATGCTCTAGAAGGAGCAAGATTTCAAGTGTGTATGGGTAATGCTTTTTACTGATATCAATCCTAGGTTAGTCTTTCTCAATGTGCATCCTTCAGAGTACCAGCACAGACTCACTCCCTTAGCTGGGGATTTCCATCTCCACTGCTCTGGAACCTGTTTGTGGCATCTCTGATAACACTAGCAGAGATCGAGAGTGCGTAATGGAGCAGCTTCTGGCTCTGGGCACAGCATTGTTACTGATTCAGCCTATTTTTGTTTCTCTACAAGAGTGTGACAGGTGCTGGAGCATGAATTGGAAGTTAATACATGCGACTGAGCTAGAGTGTGTTTGCTCTCCTCACATCCTTTGTGTCATAAAACTCATTATGATTAGTTTGAGGGGCCAGATGTATATTTATTTTTATTTATTTTCCCCTCTTCTGCTGACTTTTTTCTCTCGCATTCAAGTGCTGTTAATTCTGTTAGTCTTAGTTTGGGAAGCGTAAGGCATTTACTTTTCATCAATTGTCCCTTTAAATTTTTTTTTCTTCTTAGAAAAAAAACCTGCTAAAATGAAGGGAGAAAGTCAGTTTGCTTTTTTTTTTGCCTAGCTGTAATGATAAAGTGCCACTCTGTAATGAAGAGAGTGTTGATGTCAGGAGCTCAGCATACATGGTGGGGGACAGATCCATTTTCTCTATTCACCATGGTTTTCTCAGGCGTGTTTTAAAACAAAATAAACCCTCTAGAAGCAGGGCACTACAGTTCTCGCAGTGAGAGCTGGCAAGTGTTAATGTCACTGTGAGCAAAGCTTTTTGCTTATTTTATGCTAATCTTATGAAAGTTTTATAGAAATAACTTATAATTCTTTTGTACTGATTTTGCTAAGGGGAAGATCCCAACCCTTTTGAAGTTGGTGGCCATTGACTCGTTCAGCCTTTAAATCTTTGATGTATCCACAAGACCGTACAAGTAAATAACCTTGTCCTGTGACTTTGAGTAAACTTAACTATTTTGCAGAATATTAAAACCAGGCAAAATGCAACACATGAACTATTTATATGTTGAAGAATTCCAATTTTCTTCAAAGCCAGATCTTCTGCAGTATCATACAATTACTTTCACCTACATATATGCTTTTACTTCCAGGACTTCCTTTAAATGTGTTTAAAAGATAGGAAGGAATTTCTACCAGGAGATAGCATGAAAGATCAAATGTTTTCCCTGTCTTCATTTTCTTTATCTCTTTAGAAGGCTTAGAGACAGCAGCGGGTAATTTGGGGTCTATATTTTTGAAGAACTTCAGCCCCGAGCTGTTCCCATTACTAAACCAAACCTTCAGAAAAACATGGTCACTTCCGAGGGACGTCTAACGAGAACGGTCTTCTTTTGAAAAGCAAGGTGTTCATCCTTAGCTTCTGTTTAAATAAAATTGAAATAACCTAACAAGAAAAGCAGAAAGAGAATAATATTCTGCAAATGCTGAGTATGTACGATAAAGTTAGTAGCCCCTCTGGTAGGATTATGAGAGAGGAAAACATGTTTTTGCCTGGCTTTGTCCTTGTGCAATCAAGTAATTAAAAAGAGGGTCAGGTTTGGGGTTTGGCAGATGGGAGGGGTTTGTGCTAGCAGCACTGAGGGGGCTTAATCATACTTTTGGAGTTCATAGAAGTCCTTTTTCTAAGTCTAGTTCGAGAAAATATTACATGGTTCCTTTGGTGGCTCCTGACAAATAGCTGCAATCGTAAACAGGTCATCAGCTGTTTCTAAACAAGACAGGAAGTTTGTGTGGGGCAAAAATAGCGAGTGTCTGCTGGGTTGTGAAAGCTGAATTTGGAAGAAAGTGAGGTTTTTCACTCTGAATGTGTTCTCACACTGAATTTATCACATGCCACAGTCCTCTTCTTCGTCCTCCCCTTCGCTTTTTCTCTCAATGAAGTTTCACAAAACACCATAAACATTTCTTGGAACTAAAAAAAATATTTCCTACCACTCTACCATTTTACTTAAACAAGAATTGGGTTTAGTTTTCTTAAACATTCTTGTTTCCTTGCATATGGGTCTTTCAATTTTCCTCTATTATTAAATTTGAAGTAGGCCTTTTCAAAAGGCAGTCTAGCTTTTCAGAGCCCTATTCTCCAAATTCATCCTCTTATCTTTGCAGCTCCTAACTTTGCATTGAGGATGTCCACGGCTGCTTGGCACTGGTAGCCCCAGCCGCAGGCTGCCTTCACAGCCAAGGGACTGGTCAAATGGTTCTGCAAATCCCAGGCCTGTAACTGTAAATTCAGAAAAGCAGGATGATAAACAGATTTAATTTTGTTTCTGTTTGCTGAAACTTCAATTTGTGTCTTTGTTCTTTTGCCATGTTGCTTTGTATAGTATCTACCCTGTAAAGTGTAGTTGTATAAAACCATTAAATTTGCTTATATTCCCTGTTGATATTAAACATGCAAGTTTGAAGCTAGTGGGAGAAAGAGCGAGGTCAAACTTTCCTCCCCCTCTTTCTGAAATGGAACTGCTCAAAATTTCTAGAAGGCTTAAGGAAGAAGCTAATATTTTAATTGCCTTGTATTTCTCCAGCTGAGATTAATAGCGCTGTCAGTGCATGAGATGACACAAAGCTGAGATGCATGCAGGAAAATACATGGCAAGAAATACAAATCTTCACCGATTCATTTTGAAGGGCCAAATCCTTCTCCTTCAACTACATCACTGGCTACACTGGGGAGATTTAAGGCCTGGCTGGTTGTGATTGTGTTAAAAGTGTAGTTGAGCTAGATGATTGTTGTATGTCCCATCCGATTGAACTATTCCACTCTATGTCCCCAACCCTTGGCTAGCATATAAATGTGTGTAAATACATATAAGAAGCTGCTCAGTAATTCCTAGTGGAAAATACATACCTTCTGTGGAAGGACACCAGATTTATAACTGATTTCTTGTGACTGAGTCATCTATCAGGGCACTAAGGAAGGGGAGGGGACTGCTGGCTGCAGCTGAGTAGCAGCTACCTGCAGCTGGAGAGGTTCAAGCAGGTTTGAAGCTGTCTTATGGTTTTTACTTGTAACCCTACAAATAGTTTTAAAATCTGGTGCCTCCTTTCCTTATAATGAATTGCTCCCCCTTCTAATTCCTGGTCTGCTGGCATGAAGATACATAATTGCTCGCATTGTAAACCTGAAGGACACCACAACTAAGTGGAAAGATGTGTTGCTCTTAAATTTGTTGTTTATCCTCCTTAGTATGGATAAAAATTCTTCATGTTGACTCTTCAGCGTACACTGGGAATAAAGGAAAGAAAAAGACCCTATTGTAAGGGAAGAAATATTAATAATAGGGGAAGAAAGCATCGGAATTTGCTATTTGTCGTTTGGTCCTCTGAGTGTTTTTAAGGTTGTCAGCTGGCAAGGGGCCTTCAGCCCAAACAGATGTCCCTTTCCTTAACTGGAGACCGAAAGCAGAGGGATGAACTGGATTTTTCATTGCTTATATTTCTCTTGAGAGAACGAGTGATATGAAACTTAGTTTCTACATTACCAGAGAGAAAACAGCTGTTTCTGCAAGCTTCAACTACAGATTTCCAGTCATCCTTCTGCTTAGTGCTGTGTCAAAGTGCCTTGCTGCCAGTAAATGCTGATGGTTTCCATGGTGCAAAAAGACAGAGCAGAAGGTGGGGGGAGCTGGCATTTAGGGGTGCCTTATAGCCACAAATCAGCATATTAGATTTATTTGTGTAATGGATTTTATAAATTGAACTTACACTTGAGGTAATGCTCATCTCAAAGTGTTTAGTAAGAGGGTTGGGGCTTTTAAGAACATGTGCAACTAATTTGCGCCTCTTTTTTTCAGAGGGCTAAGGAGGCGTAAGATATGGTACAAACATTTCCTAAACTTGTTCTTGGAAATCAAGTTGTCAAAAGTCTCTTGGAACAAAGGAGGAAAAGATAGGCTACTTAGAAATAATAATAATAATAAAATATAGGTGTATTTGTGTTTTATTTGTCATTTCAGGAGATAAAGGGATGAGGCTGCAGAATAATGCACGTTATTGTGAAGAAGTCCTTGTTATGCTCTTCTGTTTTTCTGTAGTAGAAGAGATGGATGTGAGCTTAGTCTTCTGGTTGTATTTACCCTGGTGAATTCCAGTCGTGATTCATTCTCTGTAATGAGATCAAAGCACAGACTTCCCCTTGCACTAACACACTGCCTCAAAGACATTAATTGCTTCTCCAAAATATATGTGTGTTGGCAAACCCCCAGAAGTTCATTTTGTTTTTGCAGGTGCTTAACCAACCTTTGAGCTTAAAAGAAAATATTATTTATTGCACTGCGCTTTATGCCAAATGAATCGATGAGAGATTGCTCTCCGGTGTCGCTGATGTGAAAGCAAAACCTGGCAGGTAGCAGATTTCAATGAGTGTAGCCAAAGGTCAGCCCTGGGCAGGGTGTGGGAGCTGATGTAGGACATGCTGATAGAGGCAAGCGTGATGAACTTTTATTTTCTAGCCTGAGAAATTGTCAGGGCAGTAGAAATGGTAGGATAGCAGTGTAATGTCTTTCTAAACGGACTTAAATAGGATTGGTGCTGAAAAGGTGTTGGCAAGTGTATGATGTATTCGCATCTATCTTTGTGAAATGTATTCTGGTTCGTCTAAACTGGTTTGGGCCATTACTGTGAATCAAAAAAGATTGACCTATAGGACGATTATTTTCTTTAACTTAAAGAGTTCAGATTATAGGCAGTGTTATGCTTAATATATTAAAAAAAGGAAAGAAAATAGTATGCTGATCCAGTTTTTCATAATGCAAGTTAAATTCCAGCAGATGTGTATTGCAGGTGTAGATGATCACTGCTTTATGACATTCCTGTTTCTAATTTACTCTAATTTCCTTGATTGCTTAGGAGTTAATAATGTGTGTAGTGATAGAAAGACTTAAGAATGCTGTTTCATCGGTTAATTAAGAATAAATCAACACCTTTTAAAAAGTGGTAAAATAATTTTAGACTTTTACATGTGACTTGTTGAGAGGTAACTGCTTTTTACAATTTAGCTTTCTTCTTCTGAACTTAGTGCTCTGCAAACCTGATGTCACTGGTGATTTGACTACTGAATTGGAAGTTAACTGATTACACAACTGTCAGCATCTTAATTAAGAGAGGTTTATATTTCTAGATCTCTCCAAGACCTCTGCTTTGCTTGTATGAAGAATATGGGGACTGGGTGATGCTTTGGTTTTAGTTCACTAAGAAGTTTACATGAGTGTAAATATAATTGCACCTCTTTTTGCCAGTTGATTTTATTACAGGGCTTAATGGTTTGTTGAATAGTTTTATAGGATAATGCATGTCATTTCCTTGTATTGTACTATAAATAACTTGGCAAATTTTTAATTAGGATAATCATGGTAGCTTTCTCTACTGCTGTAATCAAGCTTTTCTTTTTGCATCCAAGAACTAATGTACATCTATATCAAGTTAGACCAATTATGTTTTTTTCTAGAGAGTACAAATTCTTGTTGATTGTATGTTTGGTCTTCTTTTTAATAGCACTTTCCTTCTTGAATCTTGGCTCTGCTTCTATTGAGATGGTAATTAGCTCCATTGGATGAGTTTTAATTACTTTAATATTGTGATTAAAAGAATGTAGAGGACAGAAGTCTTGTTCCATGAAAGAGTTTGAATTTTGGCTTTCTGTAGCATTTCAAGACAATCAGGTGTTTCCTTGTTCATTGTATAAAGAAATAAAAAAAAAATCCAACCCCAAAACACTAGTAAAGTTAAATGCTTGCTGTAGTTTCAGTTGTTATCTTGAACAGAAAAAGAGAAGCAATTCAAACAAAAATACCACATGGAGCATCTTCCTGATTGGGGGATCTGATGCTTGAGCCTTTATCTCCAGTAGAGTGCAGAAATGCCCAAGGCCACACACCCAAATAGAGTCACCCAAATGGGAGTTTTGGTCAAGTATACGCTACAAATTTCTACAAACGCTTCATTTTTGCTTGGAATTTTGTGCTGGCAGTTCAGGGGGATTCTTCTTTACAGTTAAGGTTGCACTAGGGCAGCACGGGGCAGATCTGAACCGCACTGCTGTACAGGAGGCAGGGGAATGAAGCCTTGAAGTCAGTGGGAAGCGATGTGCAGCTGCAGTCAAGGGTTTCATTAATATCTTAATTTCAGTTACCGTCTTCTGCTTTCGCGGTTTGGAAATCAACTTGAGAGGCAAAAGTGTCCAGGGCTTCTTCAGTGCCTTTTAAAAAATAAATTTATGTGCTCAGGTAAGATCGTCAAGGGCTGCAACCTTCAGGAAGTGGTTTTGTGATTCGAGAGTGAAATATTGTCCTGCATTTGATGACTTCTTATCTTCTGGAGTGATGATCTAAGGGGGTTGCATGTGAGACAGATAACTTGCAGTTATTGTGAGATCCCCCCAACCCTGTGCACCTCTACTGCTGCTGTACAATGAGCTGAGTCTCTTTGGGGTGTTTCAAAAGTTGCTGGTTGGGATTTTTTTTTTTCTCCCCAATGAAGTAGACTTAATCAGAAAATAAGTCTGCTTGTCAAAAAGTGATGTCTTCCATGTATGTGGAAAGCAAACCACTTGTAGCAAAACTTTTAATTAAGAAGATGGTCCTTGAATTCAGGAAGGAATTCATAGAATCGTAGAACCATGGAACAACCAGGTTGGAAGAGACCCACCATATCATCGAGTCCAACTATTCCTATCAAGATTCTTGATAAGAAATAGATTCCAACTCTAATTTTGCTCTTTTGAGCAAGAAGCAGTTTTCTGCCACCTACAACTTCATGAAACATTCATGAAGTTTCTGTCTTACCATATTGCTCTATTGCAAATGATGATAGATCTTCAGAGAGGCCAACTGCTCTTCTCCACAGAAACCAGCAAGTTAGATTCAAATTTACTGTTTCCTCTGTTACTTCTGTGAAAGCAACAGAGGGACACAGTTTATATTGTGGGCTGCCTGGTTTCATGCTTCTACTATAGCTGACAGTATAAATACCCATTTCATTGCGAAGACGTGGAAGCTGTTAATGTGGCTCCCACTGCATTGCAGAAGGTTTCCTCGCCTCTGTGGCCACAATGCGGCTGATCCGCGGAGCTCTAGCTGCTTGCTCGCTGCAGTTTTGCAATTATGCCATCAAATACAAATCTAAACATATGGTCATTTCTATAATATATGGAGCCTGAGAAGACTGAAGAGACCAATGATGAGGCAGAAAAAAAAAATCCAGTGGAAATACAGAGTTAAATGTCAATGTCTGCATTGTGCCTACTTAGTATTTCACAGGAACACCGTAAACTTGTTATAGGGCCCAAAGGATTTATATGTTTTTCTGACAGATGAGCATGATTCCCATCAGTACACTTAATGCCAACATCTGTAGGGTTCCACCTAATTTGGGAAACAAATATATTCTGTCCTCCGCAAAAAAAAATAATACTTTTTATGTTCCAGGAAATGCTTATTACTTTAGGGTCATTGCAATTAAGTGGAGGACAGGTTTTTTTTTTTTTTAAAGGTGTATGGCACCGTAATATTATGCTTTCCTTTTGGCTGCTGTTTTTAAATGCAAGTTGGCTGATGCCAGCTTCTGGTCTCCATAATGCAGTGAAAAAGCGCTATTGATGATAACGCTGAGTAAACACATAAAATTAAAGTGCAAACATGGTCGTTAGTACAAACTATGGAAAGTTTTGGTCATACCTTCTGAACTTTATGGATCAAGAATGTTGAGTATAAAACAACTTTATATCCTATTTATAACTTTCTTTAAGGTCTGCTGTAACTTATTTATTTTATCCCTTAATTGGTCCTTGGGGAAAGTCTCTGAAAATCTAGTTTTTCTAACCTTCTTTACATTATCAAATCGTGGCCAGCTTAGATACTAATGCACAAGGACACCTGTATAAACATTTTTTTTCCCTCCCTTTGCCAATATCTTTATAGATGAAGATATTCCCATCAGCTTTGCTTTCGTTCTGCTAAATAAATAAATTTCACTTGATCTCTTCTCTTGGTTCTCTGCATTCCCAAGATCACATTTCAGCAAGCTGGATTTCTGAATTATTTATGTCAGCGTGCTAGCACTCAAGGAAAAGTTACACTTCATTTTGTGCATGAATTAGTTATGTATATACCAATATAGTTGTATGATACTGATATAGGATTACTGCAAGTAGAAATAGAGCTTTGTGTTCTCATGTCCTTCTGTGGAAAGTACAGAAGAAAACTGAGAGAAGGCATGTCTGTTGGGTTAATGATGTAATTGCATACCTAGAGGAGGTGAAGCGCCTCCAAAAAGTCTGAAAAGTCACAACAGATTTTCTGATGAACTATTTGAAAAATAATAGAAGGTGCAGAAAGTGGGAAGTATTAGCTTATATCCAGTAAGAGAAAAGAAATGAAACTTGAGTTTATTCGAAGGGGTCATTACTTACAAGTTTTCCTATAATCTGTATAGTTCTGCAGATCTTTCTGTTGTTCATCACTGCTGTTATGTAAAGTAACTATCTAGGTTAATTTCAGTGTTGCTGAATTTTAATTTATGCAGCGCTTAAAACAGTTACCTTCAGGGTTGGTTGGGAAAAGGAGTTTTTCATGAAGTTCTCTCTTTTTGTTGTTATTTGACCAAACCACGATCAGAAGAATTTAACGAGTTTTACCTGCCACAGGGTGGTAGTTGGGATAGTTTTTAAATCAGATGTTTTCTTTTGAATGATAAATGTACTATTATGTACTGAAAAGTCAGCCCTGAGATTGTCTTGGTCCTCTGTTCTTTCAGCAAAACAAGGAAGCACAACTATGTCCATCAGTGAATCTGATCAGAATAAAAATGAACTTGTAAGCAAAGAAGGTGAGTCTAAACCGCTGTATTAGAAGCAGCATTGAGTTAAAAAGAAGTGATACTGCATTTAGTTTTGAATGATTACTATGACTTCAGTTGCAAATGTTATTTTCTCTGTCTTCTTGATGCAAACTTAGTGTAACGCTGATAATACATTCCTTCTGACTCACTTGATTCCTCTATGTCCATTTAGCAAAATCGACAAATCCTCAGTCCATTTAACAAAGCAGCGTACAAAATATTGTGCAACTCAGGCATCTTATCCTATCTTTATTCTGATTTTTATCTTGGGCTTCCAAATTATAAATGTTTTTATTAAGCGTTTGCAACATCACAATGTCATCTTTCTATTTCCTCAAAAGGCAGATTTCCAAAATACTTTAAAATATCCAGACATTTTAATGCATGTCTCTGGGGATCTTCAAAATAACTTTATACAGGTGGTGTGAGTTTAAAAACAAACAAAAAAAAGTCTTCCCTTTTGTATTCAGCTGCATTTATCACCTTGGGTCTTCTTCAATATTCATGTCTTCTATTTGGATGACTATTTTTATCCTCAGTGATAACATGTGATTTTCTTCAAAATGAAACATATGGTTATTTTTCTAGTCAAATTGCCCTTAAAATTTCTCGGATTTTTTTTCTGGTATTTGTACCTTCTGCAATTTGAACACTTGTTTTCCTTTCTTGGTATTGATAATAGTGATTGTTACTAGGTAGCAAATAACAGAAAAAAACCCACTTTCTTTGTGCATATGCACAAAGTGGTTTTCAAAACACGCTGCGTATGGGGGGGAACAGGTATAAACTGGGGAGGGGCAGATTTAGACTAGACGTTATGAAGAATTTCTTCGCCATGATAGTTGTGAAACACTGGAACAGGTTGCCAAGGGAGTTTGTGGCTGCCCCATCCCTGGAGGTGTTCAAGGTCAGGTTGGATGGGCCTTGGGACGGCTGATCTAGTGGGAGGTGTCCCTCCCATGGCAGGAGGGTTGGAACTAGATGATCTCTAAGGTCCCCCCCAACCCTAACTATTCTATGATTCTGTGCTGCTGGATCTTGCCTAAGGTTTCCTCCCAGCCCATCATAATTTTAGTCTTGCAATGTGGTCTTCAGAAATATATACAAAACTATTAATGTTTTTGGGTTTTTTTCTCTTTAATGGCACTGAATTGCTAAAAGTCAAATAGAAGGAAAATAATGAAAAATTATTAATCTGCTAATTCCTGAACCTCAGTTTATTTACACTGGTTTCAGTCAATATTGGTCTTCTGGTATCTGAACTTGTTTGCATATAGGTCAAAGGAAACTAATTGCGACATAATAATTGTTCTTTACACTAGTCAGCCCCTAACAATTTAAGAAGAAATCTATTTGAATAGCATAAAATAGTCACTGAAACTAAAGTCCAAAGGTATGTGAGGGGAAAGCATGAACCTTTCTTCAGGTGAGAGGTTGAATTTGTCTGCTGATGCCATAGTTTAGGTAGGTGAAAGTCAAGGCTGAGATGTCAGCAGAGGAATTTCTTCCAGCTGTAATGGGCTGGAAGTGAACTCAGCGGTCAAGTCAAACAAGGTGCTTAACACCAGTTTGACACAACTTCATGGGCTGATTTAATTGTGGTCTGTAAGTGATGGTGTAATAGTATCTCTGATTCAATTAAGGAACAAGGTTTTTTGCTGCACTTCTTAAGTGGAAATAAATACACGGGTCTTCAAAGCTACCTTAGGAATTAGTGAGCCTCAGTTACTGGTGCCTGAATACATTTCAGTGAGCTATCACTGTGGGTTTTAATACTTCACTTTTTTTTAGGTAGAGAAGAATAGGTTCTATTGTTCTGCTACAGGTGTGCTTTCTGTGCAATGACACTTAAAATCTACTTGAGCATCATTACTGAAAAAACTCAAACAGTTTAGGTCTTAATTAATATTAATGGGAATAACCCTCAATAACGTAAACTTGGCAAAGTCAGGAATTGCAGCTGTTCTCAGCAGCAGTGGCATTAACAAAGATAATTAATTGTTTTTTCCCTGGGAGATATATCTAGATTATACAATCTAAATATTCCATTCGCTGAGCCCAAATTCAGGCCTGTGTTTGGTCTGCAAATACAGTAAGCGAAATTAAAGTTAATGGGGTTTGACTATCATAGCATAATATGAAGTACCGCGATTACTTTTAAGAAAATATTTTTTAATAAAAATTTTAATGGACTATTTTTAATAACGTATTCTTAATATTTATTACATAAGCCTTAAAATGATGACTTAAGCAGTTAACGCTGTAAATTATTTTATTAGTATGAAGTAATTTTTATTTTGATTTTTTCTAAAGAAAGAAAACCTTTGTAAGAGTTGGTTTATGAGAACCAGTTCTTCGGCTCGCCCCAGCAGTACCATACAAAGAAGATCATAGTGAATATGGTAGGACATATGTTCCTGATGGAGTTCAAGACAAAGTATTCTGGAGTGTGTACAGCTTCATTTGCTAAGGAGTTGCAGTCAGCATAATAATCTGGGAAGATTATAAAAGAGTACGTCAAAGTTCAGGCTTGAAGTGTTGAAGTGTGTGAGGATGTGCTAATGGTACCATGAAATGTTGAGACCCGTCACGTAAAAGACCTTTGCTTGAGTTATTGATTGCCAGGCTTTAAATTCTTTACATTTCACTTTGTTCTGGGTGGTAAGGAATCTTCATGGGTAGTTTCCCTTGAAGATAATCCTTGAATCCTGTGTGCAGTTCTGGGCCCCTCACCATAAGAAGGATGTTGAGGCTCTGGGGANTAGTGGTTGATTCACCTTCCCTGGAGGTGTTTAAGTCACGAGTAGACGAGGTCCTGAGGGACATGGTTTAGTGTTTGGTGGGAATGGTTGGACTCGATGATCTGATGGGTCTCTTCCAACCTGGTGATTCTATGATTCTATGATAACCCAAATTGTGATGAACGTGGAGACTGGGAACACTGTGGCACCTGTAAGGGAATGAGGCACCAATGTTGTGTTGCATCCCAATGCCTCCTGCATCCTTTTCTTTATGGATGTTCTGTCCTAAGCGGGTTGCATGCTTGGGGAGTATTTACTCTAGTCCTTGTTCTTGAAGCTGTCATAGATAGACCCTCAAGAATGCATGTTCTAATGCTTTAAGTCTGTTGTTTTTATTAACAGTATTTTAACAGAGATTATAGAACTCGTGCATTTAAATGCTGTTCCGTAAAGCGATGTTATTCTGAGCAAGGGTTTCTTTCACCATGTATTTATTTCTACAGTAGTAGGTCTCTAGTGTAGGTATAATTTTGTCTACACTGATAACTTCAACTCTGAAAACGTAACTTGTATGGGATGTCCTTTTGCTTGCTACATGTAGTAATTTCCTACTACAGATCTAAAATGTGTGAAAGCTTAAAAAAAACCAGATAGCAGCCCCAGGGTGGGAGCTGCTGCTGCAGTTGTGGGCTAGTGGTAGAAGCAGCGTGGGCTCTTCCTGAACAAAGCAGGTGCCCTCTGGCAGCTTCACAAGCACGTCCCTTCATAGTCAACATGTGAGACTTTTTTTTTTTCCCCCTAAACTAATATGGCACTAAACCACCAAACTAAACATTTACCTTTGCGATGTAAATATTTCCTAAGCTGAGCTTCTATCAAGTTGTGCATTTATTTATGCTGCTTAGTGAGAGATACAGACTTTGCAGCAGGAAGATCTGCTGTTTATGAATGGGATGAAGCACTTTTTTTCACCTGCATCTTAAATGAAATCTAAATTATACATCATGCTTTGCATGCAACAGAAGTATTAGGTGTAATGAAAAAATGATTGTGTGTGATCAGCAGTAGTGATTTGCATGCTTTGTCCTGTATCTTTCCTTCAGCCTACTGCCCAGAAAAAACTACTTTGTTAGCGTATTGAAAGAAGTTATTTGAATTCATCAACTGAGATGTTTCAAATCCCCATATCTCTGGATCTTCCTGCATTACTTTGACCATTCAATGGCTGGAATATCAGTTGCTTAGGGTGCATATTAAGAAGATTTCACAGTGTACGTTGGCATTCAGCATCTTTTCAACAACAACAGGTTTGAAAGGTAAAACTGCTTTTGCTGATGTCCTAAAGTACAGTGGGCTGCTCTTAATGAAACTTCAGCTGGAGCAGTCTTAGAAATATGGTACCATAAATAAAAATATATATAAGCGCTGAAACATATTGTTATTACTACAATCATAGATCAGGTCAAACTGGCTCTGTGTGTACATAGACATATGTTTTCTAGGAATTATAAGGATTGTGTCCGCTTCCAATGATTTAGCCCAGTCGTTGACATTCTGTAGAGGAGCTGGAAAGAGTAACTAGTGCAGCACCAAAGAAACAGCCTTCTCAGTAATTCTCTGACTAAAAGTCCCTAGCAAGTACAATTGTTCTACTGTACAGCTCCAAAGCCATGTCTGTCTTCTGGGGAGGCTTGCCTGGTCATATAGTTCTGCGTGTCTCTCTTTCCTGCTATTAGGATATAATTAAAGTTGCTAAAAATACATGCTTCCTAATATTGTTTTTTCTGTGTAGGCATCTACTGTTATTTTACCCTTAAGGAAACAGTATAAAAATGCATGGTACTTAACTGTATGAAGTGTTCTATACTTTACATACAAATATGACAGCTCCTTATTTACATCCTGATCCGAAGTCCTCTGAAGTCTGGAAATTATAAAATAAACTATAAAAAAAAAAACAGAAGTACTTGCTGGCTTTGTTAGTTTTGCACAAGCGTTTTTGTTCATAGGATGTGAGGAGACCTGTGAGCTATCAGTTTCCCGATAGCCTGGGAGAATTCACATTTTTAGTGCTAAGGAAACGAGTTGAACAAACGGGAGCGTAGTTACTGTGCTTTTACTGTACTGATGTTGTATTTAATTATGGCTTAATACACAGAACATACTGTTTGTTTAATAAGTCTCAGCAGAGATAGTTTAAGCATATGTTTTCACATCACCTGGTGGTAGCTGGGAACGACAGTGGCGACACTGTCAAGAAAGTGACAGTTGTTGAGGTTTTACGGCATGGCTCACCTTCAGTATTCATGAAATCACTTAAAGGTAAACAGTAATAAGCATTTAAAGCCTAAGTAGCTCAATGCAAAGAAAGTCTTTCTTCCGCTTTGGACAGTAAAAACAAGGTGTAATTTTCTTGGCACAATCTCAGCAGCTTGCAGAACTGGCAATAAAACCCTCAGCACCCCTCCTGCTCAAGTGAGATCTGGTTATTGCTAATGAAGGTTAAATATTGATCGTCCTTTTGACCTGCTAAAAAGATGATATCTGCAGGTTTTAGTCTGAGCTTGCTACCTGAGGATGTTTTCTTTTGGTTTTTATTTAAAACACGCCACTTTTTCCTGCATATGAAGCTCTCTGTTTTCCCTCCTGTCTTCTCAGCCTTCGTTTGAATTTTAATTGTTCCCCACATGTGGAAAGTCCGAAAAGGAACTTAAAGATTTTTAAAGGGAGGAGAGTTGGGAGAGAGAGGCCTGAGTTTGTATTTGCGATTGTTTTCCTCTAGCCAGTTTTCTTGTAAGGTAGCAAAAGCTGTGGTATTTCATAGTTCTTCAGCATGTCAAGCTTATGAAGCTGATTTCCATGACTGCGTGGAACTCCTTAACAGTTAAGATTACCTTGGCTACTGTTCCATCTCCAGGTACCAGTACAGTTTGAAAAAAAGCAGTTCTATTAAAAATGAAATTATTTCATCCTTAGTCTTCATTCAGTTGGCATTTGTGCAGAATCCTGCATGCCATTGTATAAATTCAGGTCCAGGGAGGTTCTTCTACCTCTGTACTTGGCACTGGTGAGACTGCTCCTTGAATCCTGTGTGCAGTTCTGGGCCCCTCAGCATAAGAAGGATGTTGAGGCTCTGAAGCGAGTCCAGAGAAGAGCAATGANTCATGACTGCAGTGGAACTCCTTAAAAGTTAAGATTACCTTGGCTACCGTTGCATCTCCAGCTACAAGTACAGTTTGAAGGAAGCAGTTCTGTTAAAAATGAAATTATTTAATCCTTAGTCTTCGTTCAGTTGGCATTTGTGCAGAATCCTACATGCCATCGTATAAATTCAGGTCCAGGGAGGTTCTTCTCCCTCTGTACTTGGTCCTGGTGAGGCCGCTCCTTGAATCCTGTGTGCAGTTCTGGGCCCCTCACCACAAGAAGGATGTTGAGGCTCTGGAGTGAGTCCAGAGAAGAGCAACGAAGCTGGTGAAGGAGCTGGAGAACAGGCCTTATGAGGAACGGCTGAGAGAGCTGGGGGTGTTCAGCCTGGAGAAGAGGAGGCTGAGGGGAGACCTCATTGCTCTCTACAAATACCTGAAAGGAGGTTGTGGAGAGGAGGGACACTGGCCTCTTCTCCCAAGTGACAGGGGACAGGACAAGAGGGAATGGCCTCAAGCTCTACCAGGGTAGATTTAGGCTGGACATTAGGAAAAAAATTTCACAGAAAGGGTCATTGGGCACTGGCAGAGGCTGCCCAGGGAGGTGGTTGATTCACCTTCCCTGGAGGTGTTTAAGGCACGGGTGGATGAGGTCCTGAGGGACATGGTTTCGTGTTTGATAGGAATGGTTGGACTTGATGATCTGGTGGGTCTCTTCCAACCTGGTGATTCTATGATTCTATGAAATTCTGTTCTTGATGCTGCCTTTAGTTTTCTGTTGGACTGTTTCTGTCCTCTTGACCACTTTGTGTGACAGAGATAGGCCTAGGGGTGGCAGGGGTCTGAAGAAGCAATAGGTGCTTCCCACAGGAACTCTGCCTTCAGATTAGTTTCCTCCATAAGGATGTGGGACTCTTTATTGCCAATGCATACAGACACTTGACAAACTTAAAATTATATTTTTACAAAGTTTCTTGATAACATTGTATCAAGAATTGTCTTTCTTTTCCTTTATCTCTGTTTTACTATCTTTTTACAGTAGTCTTTAAAAATATGAGCTAATGCTTATGAAGGGTAATAGAATTTCAGCTAAGACAAATATCTTATCTGAAGGGTTTTTTATTTTGCCTTTGAATACTTAAATAGTTTATTTATGTGATCGATTTTCTTAAAAGATGTTAGCTTCAAAACATTCAATAAATGTATTTATTATGGGTTTTTGTATAACATGAAATAATTCAGAAAGGTAGGACTTGGTTTTCTTTGCATGAGGAACCAACAATGATCCTAGTATGCGATATTAGGGAAGAACTACTTTTTGCAAGAAAGCCTTAATCGGAGATCGGTGATTCCTAGCTTGCTTTAAAAATGAAAGTTTTTGTTATCAGTCCATGTTTGAGGCCTGTGATAGTCTTCTCATCCTTTTATCAAGTCAACCCTTCTCCCTAGTGTCAAAGCTTTGACACTTTCCTCCTTGTTTCCAAGGAGCAAATGGGCGTATGTGCTCGTTAATCCTGCGAGTCGTTACTCAGGGCTCACATAACTCACCCAACCCTATTCCTGTTGTCCTGGGTGGGATAATAAATCCGAGCAAGGGTAGTTACAAAACTAGTTAGTAGGTAGCTGGGTGACAATGTGCTGTCCTAGTGCTGCAATGTGTATAGACGTCGGCTATATTTTTATGCAGCAGAAAGGTGATTCAGTTGTGAGGCCCATCCTTTATTTTGATGTGAACCTTCTTTGTAACATTGCTAGTTTAGACAGAATACAAACTGTCCTTGCAAATACCATCTAAAGTTTTCCAGCAGCAACTTTATACTAAATAGTTCATCTTCCTACCACTAAATGATATGATTGCCTGCTCAGATAGCCACATTCAAACATATTGACAGCAGCGGCTAAAATCACAATATATTGTTCTCTGTGGGTGTGAAAATTATTATTAGATGAATACATATCCAAATTATACCTTAAATTATCAGTCTTTGATCACGTTATCAAAAAAAGTCACACCTGAACTGCAGAAGATCACAATTTTAATTACTTTTCCCAACTGTTACATTGCAATTAAGCTTATATTAGGTGACCCTGTGGTGTACCAGTGACTTAATTCCTCAATCAACACTTCTAAGTTAAATTGTGAGTTATTTAAAATAATGGATATTGCTTAAATATGGAACCATTTGCAGGATTAGCGTCAAGTTTCAAATTGTTTATATGAAACCTTTCTTTTTGGCTATTGCTGGAAGTTTTAATGTTAAATTTCTAGTATGTTCTGAGCTTTTTTTTAATATTAAAGCTGTGCAGTATCCAATTTGAATTGAATATTTAGCACTTGTAGTAAGACTCTTAGCTGTTTACATGGACTGTATTTATAAAGGATTTTTAGCTTGGTTTTCTGTAGTTCTTTTATCCTTTTAATCACTGGGTTTAATATATGGTTGTCTTACAGTCTTTAACCTCTGTTCCATGTTGATTAATCATTGTAATATAAATTTAACATGTATTAAACATATGTAGTTGCTTACAGTAGCAGATTTGGCTGTTTCATTTCATATAAATCTCTTGTTGTACAAAGCAAACCCTTCATATTTAAGACTTTGGTCATTAGAATTGAATTATGTAATAGGCGTCCATCTGCTATTGAAACCTGTTCATCATTATTTCATTATTTTAAGTGGGATCATTCCAAGAAATGCTTAGTGACATCGAGTGTGCCAGTCCTGACTGTGGGAGTATGGTAGGACAGAGATTCCTTCCTAGCTGCAAAAAGTGTTTTAATGTTTATTGTCTTTTGATAATATTTTCTCCAAGAGTTTAGTTCTCAATCCTCTTATCTTCCCATGCTCTGTGTCTCTCTGTACTACATTTGAGTACTTCTAGTCGTGTGCAAGTGGCAAGTTCTGTGTTTCCCCCAGCCCATTATGTTAATCGCTGTGGGATAGAAGAGCTTTGCTATCCATCACGCTCGGCCACTATCTCGGTGACACTGATCATGGTTAGCAGAGCAGTTAGGATTAAATGATTGGCAATGGAGTGACAAAAGAGTGGGTAGAGAAGATGGATGGTCCCGTGTCGCTGTGCTTAAGTGTGAGCTGCAAGCGGCAGTTCAGAGCTGGGTAAAAATTATCTGATTGCTGTGATGACAACTAGGCTGCCCGTTATGGCAAATGTGCTCTCCGTACGAGCAGCTGAGGACCAGAATAGATGAGCTAAGGAGGAGAGAGATGTCACTGCAGGATTTAAGAACTGTGCGGCCTTAGGAAATGAGGCTGTGGTTGACATCAAAGGAGATGGACTGGGTAACCTCATGAGGTCACTGCTAGTCCTGTGTGTTTTGAGGTTCTCTGAAGCTGCTGCTGACTCCTAGTTATTCCTTAAACACGTGTCTGGGAGGGAATGGGGATGAAAAGCCTGCTGAATCCAAAAGAAGCCGTAGAGCATATGAACTCTTGGGATTTTTGTTGAAGAAACCAGTTCATTGCTGGCAGACTGTACAATTTCAGGATGAAATTATCTAGTGCAATATTGAGAATGTAATTTTTGGCAAGAGGAGTCCTAAAAGAAAGTATCCAAGAAAATCACCCACCAATGATAAAGCCTCAAAATCCTTCTCCAGGGAAGTAAGAGAAAGCAAAGATGACAGTTCAGTTCCCTCCAGATAGATTAGAGTTCCTTCCATACTCCTTTGGGATCATTCATTCTTTAAGATAACTGACTACTTATGGTTCCTTGTTTCTGTTTTGTTAAGTATAACTTTTTTTTTCCCCATTATAGAGTCATCTGAATTACCTACGTCTTACCTGTTTCTTTTCTTCATGAAGTTATCTAAACTTTAAAAGAAGACTTAAAACTTTACTTTTATTCAACGTGATGATAAACAGAGCAGAATTTTTCTCTTCCCACAACGTTCTTGGTATCTTCAAATATTGCAGCATTTTTGTCTGTGCTATTTGTTCCTTTCTTGGGCAGATGTCATTCTATTAGAGGTTGAAAAAATTCAAAGGAAATAGTTTTGTTTGTTTTACATGGTAATAAACCTACTGAATTAAAACAATGGCGTCCTCGATTATCCTTTGATATGTGAAACTGATATAAATTAATTATCTTCCAGCATTTGCTAAAAATATTAGTATATGAAAATCTACAATGAGAGAACATCTGCTCAACAGAAGACTTATCAAAGGTGTTGTAATAAACTATGTAATGGATGGTTTTGGCTTTGAAAAGAGAAAATAATGTCTATGGCATTTATTTAAATTTGTCTCAAGTCAGGATTTCCATCCTAATATAAGAAAAAGAACAGTTTTGCCCAGAATATATTACAATTAAATGTGGAGTCTTTACAGCTAGCACAGTTAAAAGTGTAACTTGGAAATCTCCGAGTTAAAACAGCTAACACAGACAGTCGATTACAAAGATTCATTTGAAGTCCTGCTTAGAGGCACAGTAAGTGGCCCTCTGCATCGAACTGGGTTTGAAATTGGCTCAGGGTGACTTGTTCTCAGTCCCAATCCGTCTGCTGATTTCTTCTGCTTTTCAGGAGTTTGTCTGTTAGATCTTTTTGAGATTTGATCCTGGGAGTAGCTGAAAGCCTTAGTGTTTTTCTCCGTTGAGCTTCGCAAAAAAGCATCAAGCATGTATCCGTACAGAAGAAAAATGTATTATGTAAGTTACGTCTCCTAGAATTTCTTCTGCATGTGAAAATTTGTGTTGCTTACCACAGTTGGACTTGATGATCCGGTGGGTCTCTTCCAACCTGGTTATTCTATGATTCTATGATAAGGTACGTGCTTGAACTAGGAAACCCATAGTGTAGAGAGTGTCCTGTGAAAGTTCCTGTTAAGTTCTTTATCATTCCTAATAGGAAGTAATATGTTTGTTTATTTATGTAAATATATTTAAGTGTTCTGTTTCAACCATTTCAAGGTTGACAAGGAGGCTTATGCCAAAGTAACAAAATGATAATATTGTGAGCGTATTGTGGTTGGACTCGATGATCTTNACCGCTAAGTTCCTAACAGGAAGTTATTCCTATAGGAAGTAATTCCTAATAGGAAGTAATATCTTTATTTATGTAAATATATTTAAGTGTTCTGTTGCAACCATTTCCTCCTGACTTTGGTTTATGCCAAAGTAACAACATGATAATATTGTGAGTGTATTGTGGTTGGACTCAATGATCTTGGAGGTCTTTTCCAACCTTAATGATTCTGCAAGTCAGTGATAATACAGACCAAGGTGGAGAAACTCAGAGGTTTTTACATTCAATAGAAATGTTTTCTTCAAAGACATTTCGTTCAGTGACACGGGAAGGAGAGAAGAATTGTTCCAGTGAAAACCTCTGAGGTTTTCCACAAATGAGAGTGTTTTTGTTTGTGTTCTCCCTGGCACTGTCTAGCTGTCAGCAGCTGAAAGGTCACGTTGTTGGCTCTGTTATGAGGCTTGTCACCTTTCATACGTAGGGAGATAAGCACTGGTCACTTTGACTCTCCATCCTGATATTAATATTCAGTCAAGATCGGGCTGTTTGCAAAGAACTTCACGCTGAGGCTCTTGTTTCCTCCAGTCTTCAAGGGCGTAAAATGTAATTGTGAAGAACTGGTTCATAGTGAGCTTGTTGGGACTTGAGCCCCTGTTCTGCATAGGGCTACTGGGAGTGGCAAATGACAAGATTACAGGTAATGTTTTTCTACCAGTATCTCTCTATTTTATTAAAGAAGGTGTATGGCTATTCTGTAGTATTTTTGTGTCATTAGAGAACATCACTATCATGTCATTTTTAGTAGTTTGCTGAGATATGTACTATTGTGTGACCCTTTGCTGATTAGGTAAAAAATGTGGAGGGAATATTTGGGTCTTTCTCATTATCTGAATAATTCTTAGATTTCTCTGTCTATAAAGTGTGCCAAATTAAGGCTGAATAATGACCTTCTCTGGCTCAAATCCACAAGAGAGAACTCGGGGTCAGCCCCCTTAATGAAAATACGTTTCTGTCAAAGAAAGAGCAAAACTGAGAGGAACAAGGCTGCCCCTGGACTTAGCACCTGCCCACCTCTAAAATACTGCAGGATTTGTATGAAAAAGTGGATACTTTTAGCTGTCTTGTTAATGCTGATCTCTAGCAATATTTGCTCAGCCTGATCCATAAGTAATAGCAGCATGGTGTGAGTCTGAAGTATATGAAGAATTATTGTAGCTGCGTGATGTAAATAAAGAATTTGAGCATGAATACTAAAGGTCTAGGTTATGGGTTGAGAAGTAGGATATGTGATTTCAATAAAAAGACTGACCAGATCCTAAACAAGATGTCCGTGACCTTGTTGGGAGGAAGATGTGCAGGCTGAGACGAGCTTTCAAGTGGCGTTTAAAGATATGTAGCATGAACTGACCATATGTTGCTTTCAGTGACTGGTACCTGCGCGTGTGCTTTGCCTTTGGGTGAAGCAATTAGTTGATTATTAAGTGCTGAGTAAATGAGAAATACTATGCCAGGAATTGAACAAATAGACATAAATCACATATATTCCTGTTCAGGAATGCTATATTGATGTGAACACGTGCAGCTGCTTAAGCTCCTTTCCACAACAGAAGTTCAAATCATGGTCCAGTAAATCTTGGGAGAGATTTTTGGATCCTGTGAGTAAAACTACTCCCTCACTTTGAACACAGCTTTGTGTTGAATTGAGAAGGGCAGAAATAAATTATAACATTTTCTCTGTGTGCTGTTTTGCAAGATGCATTCCCAGGATTTTGTCTGTTGTTTAGTGTGGCCAAAACATAAATATTGTACTGTATGCCGAGCTCTAAAAATGTAGATTCAACCCAAAAGGTATAAAATTGAAAAAGGATTAAGTAAAAGCCTGAAAAGTCTTAAATAGGAAATGCTGTGCAAGCTTTTTCTTCCCTTCTCCTATACAGTTACAGCAATTTAGGTTTTAGCATATGATGAATTCTATTGTAAATTACTACCAGAATATGCTTCTCAACTTTTGAGTAAATTTTTCAGAAATTAATCTGCAAACTCTTCCATGTCTCGGGGAGAGATCAAAGAAAATCCCAAATGGAAGACATGCTCTTGGGGGGAGGGGTAGGAAATAAAGTTCCGAGTTTCTGAGCTCTTGTAATGACGATAACTTAATTAAAATCAAAGCAAAACTAATTAAGGAATTTAAAAGTACAAGTTTTTGACTGCATAATATCCCCGAAACATGGCAGAAGAGGCTTATTATCATGGATAGACATTCCTGGCCGTGCGGGCAGGTGACACGCTCAGTGGTGGATCAGAATAAAATTGTGCAGCTTTATTACAGTTTTCTGACTATGCTTGTTGGCCTTCCTGTTCATTTCTTCGTCTTCCTGCTTTCTTAATATCTTAGAAAAATGCTGCTTTGGCAGGCCAGTCTCCCTCTTCCCTGGGAGTTTTCTCTGGGTGTGCAGCTGGGGACAAAGCAGCTGAGCTTTATGTTTATCTGTTTGGGGTTTTGGGTTTCTTTTTCATGGTTCTTCCCTAGATCTCACCCATTCCCAAATTATAAAGGAAAGCATGTTTATACATGCATACATGTGTTCTATACTCATCTTTCCTTGCTCTTTTCCTTTTTTTGGGAAAAGAAGAGTACATTGAAAATTCCAAGTTTGTTTTTCACTTGACCCGCAGTAAAAGTACCTTTAATTTGTTAAGAAGTGCAAGAAGTCATTAAATTGAATTAATTACACATTCTCGATTAGTCTTAAGCTATTTTTATAGAAGCTTTAAATATCGTGCTGTCATGATCTTTTATCCTTAAATATTAATTTGTATGGCGCTATATCATATCACTTAAAAGCTTTTAAATGTGGGTTTTGGATTGATTTGCACATGAGGGGTTTTTTTTTATGAATACTTAGTGAAAGCCTAATGAGCATATTCCCTGCTATAGCAGACCAAGATTTTATTAGACTGAGTTTTCTTTGCTTTGAAAAGCATTGCCATATGGGAGGTTTGTATTTTCAGGCTCTCAGGTGCTCTTAGCAGATGGAGATTGAAGTGCTGTGAAGGCAGCACACCAAGCAACTGCTGTCGAAGCGGGGTGGTGGGGTCACCAAGACCATAGCCGAAGCCTGGCAAGATCCATAGAGCCCCAACAGTGGAATTCTGAAAACTGGGACAATGCTAATGCCTGCAGGCAAAACCAATTTAGAAGTACAATGGTTTTCCCGGGCATCTGGTTCCCCGATGAAAGCAGATATTAATTAGATTCACAGCAAATAATTTACATTCTCGTGATGGACCTGAAGAAGCACTCAATTATATAAATGTTATCTGCTGTATAGTTCTTTTCGAGAACCCTGTTGACCTGCTTTTCATAATTGCATTCCCTTAAATAAGGAAGATCCTGATACCTTTGACCTCTCCCAGTCAATGCGATCACAGCTGGTGACCTTCATCCCTCGTCGCTTAAGAGCTGAATGTGTCTTTTCAGAGGCAGCTGCCTTCCTGAAGTGGGAGCATCTCTGTCGTAGGCAGGCACTGGTCCTGTCTCGTTTGCCTTTTTTTGCATCTTCTCTGTCAACAGCGGAGTAGAATTCTGTTTCTCCATGCCTGGTGTAACTGCATAAATTATAATTGCAATTACTTTTATAATGGAGATTTTGATCTTTTGTCTTCTTTTAGAAGGAAACATTTTTGGCTCTAGAAACATCGAGTAGGAAACAAAGGCACCTGTTTTGGGTTTTTGGGTTTTTTTTGTGAAACAACCCTTCTAAGAGACATTGCCAGGTGTTTGCAACATAGGAGAGAGGAGTACGATCCTTGGGGAGGGTGAGCTTTCATTTACCCATAGAGAGATGATTTCTAACCATCTGCTCTGTATCTCCAAGAATTGATATGTTAAAAATATGTGTATTTTCTCTTCCACTGGGAGCCTGTGCAGCACACACAATACAGAAGGAAACTGTACAAGAAGCGTCACTGAAAATAAGTATTGTCTTCAGTTATAAAATAAGGCCATCTTAGATGACAATTTTTTAGGAAGTTTGTTTAAAAAAAGCCCTCTAATTACTGCATGTGTATGATTAACTGCTCCAATTCATTCTGCAAAGACAGCTGAAAATAAAGATAACTCTACAGATACATTAAAGAAAACAGTTTAAAGAAGCAGTTTCAGAGCCAATAAAACCCTGAGCTAATATTAAACTGCTGTATTCTAAACAAGAAAACAAGATCTATTTTTCGAAGTGTGTTTTAAGTTACTGTTGTTCTTCACTCTGCTAGGTTTTTCTTGAGACAGAGAGTATAAAAAGCTTAGACCTCCGTAATTTCTGTTCTGCTGGATAAAATGCAAACCAAGAATTTAATTGTATGGAAAAAGGTGGGTTTTTTTTGTTTTTTTTTAAAAAGTAGAAACTAAGCCTGTTTTCCAAGCACATGTACTGGAATCTGAGCCATGTATCAATTACCTTTCCAGAACTTGTTTATGTCCAGTTAGTTAGGCTGTTTGCAGAAACTTTGCCCAAAATAAGAACAAATGTAAGATATATTTGTGTAGACGTATGTGACAGCTTTAGAAGAGCCTGATGCACTGATAGGCAGGGGATAATCACCAACAATGGTCCTTAGTGACTGTGGTGTCCATGTTCCTCTTGATATCTTATTACGAGTCATCCACATAGCAGTTTTGTGTCAGACACTCATTACCCTTGAGCCTGGTGGTAGAAAACTTCGCTTTTCCATGTAGCTCCGTGGCTGAATGTCATTTACTCCAGTATTTATGGCGTTATTCAAAGGTTTCCATTGGATTTCTGTTTATGGCTGTCAGTCGCACTCTTCAGATGGGTTTTGACTGGCAGTTGACACTCGGTACTGAAGAGAGATTTTATTCTTATAAAAGTCTAAAGCATAAGGACATGCTGCAGAGGAGAAAGATCTTTAAATTAAAGGTAATATGGCTTTTACAGATTGTGTTTCCCTCTGCCTTAAATTTTACATTTTATATTTCCAAGGGAGTGATGTTAAGGGCTATGTAGAATGGGAACTGTTAATTTGTACCATCTTCATCTCTCACTCCTGGAGTTACTTCTGGGAATGCCACAGGGCTTAGGGGCAGGGTTTGATATAGACTTTGCACCAAAAAACCTGCGGAAGAGTAGTTCTGCGCATTTCACCGTGATTTCATTGGCATCACTGTTAGGATCGTTTACAAACTGAGCTGAAATTCTTCATTGGTTTCAAATGTGATTTTCTTAACGCTGGGCTCTGCTTGCTGCAGTGTATAATTAGACTTGGAGTATTACATTTGGGCATAAATGACAGCATTGATTTCTCCTTTTACCCAATTATTGACCAGACTTAGGAAAGAAACAAGATTTCTTTTTCTGTAGGTATTTTGCATGTAGGTAATTAAGTTCATGTAGAACCAGCCACTTGTGTAAACTTGACTTTACAAGTGTTTTCACAAATTTACATTTTTATATTTATTCATTAACATTTTCCCCTTAGCTGTCAGTTTAGGAATTTATTAAGAAAAATCTAATTCGAAGTGGTTTGATTTTATGAATCTTAGTTCGCGACGTAAGATATTTCAACTCTTTTTTGCTCTGAGATATGGTTGTTCTTGAGTGGTATAAGACATGGACATGGTAGATAACTGGTTTTCAGTGAGCTTTAACATTCCCAGGTCTTTCAGAGAGACATGCTTTACATCGAAAATGATACTTTAGATTGTAGTGAAAGGTTTCCATAAAGAAACAGAAATTTATTGTGGGTTTCAAGAATGTTACAAAACCAAATACTAAATAGCTCTTCAAACAGGTTTTGCTCATACAACCCTCTGTCTTTGAAATGCTCATACTTACCAAACTCCTTCCCTCTTTCTAATTTCCAAGATGTTTTTTCAAGAAGCACTTTCAAAACAGGACCTTTAATCATCTGCTTGAAACATTTAAGAAAACAACTTCCATGCACACGTAAGCTTACACTTCTAATTATGCAGTCACTCATTTTTTACAGAAATAAACAACTGAAAGGACTGAGCGCTGTTTGTTGTTGTAGTAAATGCAAGGGATTAAAATGTAACAAAAATGCTTTGATTCCTGCAGAGTTATAGATGCCTTGTTGTAGCTGGCTTAAGCAATATGAAACCTGCCTCTGTAATAGCTGGAACTTGAGAATCATAGAATGTTTGGGGTAAGGAAGGACATTGAAGATCTTCCAGTTCCAAGTCCCTAGCTATGGGCAGGAACTTTTTCTAGTAGAGGAGGTTGCTCAAAGCCTNCACTTCCGTGCGCATGTAAACTTACACTTCTAATTATGCAGTCACTCATTTTTTTTACAGAAATAAACAACTGAAAGGACTGAGCGCTGTTTGTTGTTGTAGTAAATGCAAGGGATTAAAATGTAACAAAAATGCTTTGATTCCTGCAGAGTTATAGATGCCTTGTTGTAGCTGGCTTAAGCAATATGAAACCTGCCTCTGTAATAGCTGGAACTTGAGAATCATAGAATGTTTGGGGTAAGGAAGGACATTGAAGATCTTCCAGTTCCAAGTCCCTAGCTATGGGCAGGAACTTTTTCTAGTAGAGGAGGTTGCTCAAAGCCTCATCCAGCCTGGCCTTGATTTTTGACTCATTTGAAACAATTTTTCACAGAAAGGGTCATTGGACACTGGAAAAGGCTACCCAGGGTAGGGTGGTGGATTCACCTTCCCTGGAAGTGTTTAAGGCACGGGTGAATGAGGTGCTGAGGGACATGGTTTAGTGTTTGATAGGAATGGTTGGACTCGATGATCCAGTGAGTCTCTTCCAACCTGGTTGTTCTATGATTCTATGAATAGCTATCAGTAGTTATAGAGACTGACCTTGAAAATGAGGTGTGCACATATAAACTGATGAGTTAATTTTAACAGTGTTCCCTTTGTTGTTTCCCAGTGTAATAATCGGTAAATGTCCCAAAACCTGTGCTGTAAGAGTCTAAGAGGGGAGATTTAGGCTGGAGATTAGGAGGAAGTTTTTTACGGAAAGGGTCATTAGGCATTGAAATATGCTGCCCAGGGAGGTGGTTGATTCACCTTCCCTGGAGGTGTTTAAGGCACTGGTAGACGAGGTCCTGAGGGACATGGTTTAGTGTTTGATGGGAATGGTTGGACTTGATGATCCGGTGGGTCTCTTCCAACCTGGTGATTCTATGATTCTATGATTTTTTCCTTTGAAGTTCACAGGCAGCTTTACAAGCACGTTTAGTAGTACATATTAGAGTGGTTGCACTATAGAACATGTAGATGGTGCCTGCAAAACAGATATTGTGTTCAGAGGGCAGTTGAGTTGTTCTGAGNGTAGAGAGCAACTCAGTTCCGCCGGCACCAAAGCTGGCAGCATACAGGGCACCGACTTACAGAATTCTCGTTGTGATAAGAATGTGACATAATATCTGTTGGCTTTTGGTGTGAACTATACTGATAGATAAACCTACAAGTGGAATTTGGCTTAATTTCTTATTTATACCTGGTTTTATCTCTCTGTAACACTATTGGCTTCAATGAAGTTTTTCTCTCACTTACATCAGTGTGAAAGTAGTCAAGAAGCCTTTTCCTGGTGACCTGCAATGTAGCCATGTGGAAAGCACTACTGTAATTTATATATTGATAGAATTAATGTTATATATTGCACAGAGGCTTTGTGAGCTGCAATTAATGCTAGAATAGTTTTATATTAATTAATGATGGAGTAGTCTTGAGCTAATTAACTCTAGATTTCAAGTACGTCAGACTTTGGTGGCTGAATGCAGCAGTTTCCTTGGGTGTTCTCGGTTCCCAAAACTGCCCTGTTTTTACGGCTGTTGCTTTCAAGATGCCTCAGTGTTGGCCTTAGTTATCTAAGTCCTTTGTTGGGAACTTTGGCACGTGAAATATAAAATAGATTTTATATGAACTGAGATAGGATTTGGTAATTAAAATATATACCTAAAGAAATAATGAAAAACTATATATGTTTATATAAAAAGACCTTTACTTACAAAAATACATATTTGAAAATTGTTTGGCTTGAGACGGCAATTTGCAGATGTTTTCTGGGACAGGAGAGGAGAAAGGGTTACCTCCCTGCTGATAATATGAAATTAAAGCTTGCTGATTTCTACCAAGTGAATAAATTTGCATCACAGTGAAACAGAGAAAAATAGAATTTTAAGAAATTCTATTTCATAGAGGCTGTTTATGCTAGTGCTGTTTGTGTCTGGTTGGAACAGTTAGGAACTCTTCCTACTGAAACATCATAGTAAGATGCTAAGACACTACAGCCCAGGTAAGGGCATCAATATTAGGTCTCTCATTTAATTATCATTTCATATTCTTTCTGTTGCTTGGTTTGATATCCAAGTTCAGAATCACTTCACGTTAACTTTTTGTTTACATTGCATCACTTTATTTTCCTTCATTTTTAATCACTGCGTTCTAAACCCTTCTCATTTTCAGAAGAACATCAGTTATGTGACGTAGGAGAGTTTCAGTGTCACGATGGCGTGACTTGTGTCTCCCAGCACTGGCTGTGTGATGGAGAGCCCAATTGTCCTGATGATTCTGATGAGTCTTTAGACACATGTAAGTAAAGAAGGATCCACTTTTATTTTATCTTCCTTTTAGCGGTAATCTTTATAGTTGTGCTAACTGCATAGTTGAAAGGGTGTATTAATTATTTTGTTTTAATAAATCCTGAATAAATCAAGGAAAACAGGTTACATTCACTTTGTAGGTGAGAGACAAAAGAAGTGGAAGAGATGGATGTGTTTTGCTCGTGTGCCACTTTGTAATTAGCACTGTTGCCAGAGCGTATGTTCCCTGTCCTTTCACTGAGCTGTAGAGAGGGCAGAGGCAGTGTCAGACACAGGGAAAAAAATGTGTTCTGCTAAAAGAGGGGAGGAGGTGGGGTGGAACTGAATAGTGCAAAATGTTTTCAATAAAATTATGAAAAGCATGCAAACATCAAAGGGAGAAATGAAAGAAGATGTAAAAACTACGAGGGGGGAAAAGAAGCAAAGAAAGGAAAATGAGGGAAAGCTTTAATAAAACATGTTTAATTATAATAAAAGACCTTGTTTTTTTGAATGTGGCTAAGAGCTTCTGAAAACTGGAGTAGGAACCTCACAGGATTTTTTTTTTTATCAGCTTTGTAGACTGCTGATGAGGTGGTATTAAATCTTAATGTTCCCTTGTTTGCTGCATTCTGAGGAAAATAAGGGAATTTCCTGATTTATTGCCAGAATAATCACTTAATATAGGAGAAGAACCACATATTTTGTATCAAAGCAATACTGGCAATCAGGAGGGCTAGAAATGGGGTTTACTGCTAAAAGAAAAGAAAATATCAAACGTCAGCCAGTGTTTAGGAGTGTAATCTTTAAAATGAGGGATAGAAAGTCGAGATGTCTGGAAACTATTTGTGTCTGGGCAAACATTGCACTGATAATTGCAGCCTTCCTGCTCCACCGTTTGTTCTCTGGAACTGATACAAAAATTGCCTCCGGGCTGTGGTGAGGGTGCTCTGATTAACCACCTTTGAAACACTTTGGGACTCTCAAAACCAAAATACTGTAGTTGGAAGCACCGGATGCATTTAATTTTTAATGACTGCACTGATGATTGATTACTTTCTTGTCCAATAAAATATTTTCAAGCATAGCATTAGTATCTGCAGTTACAAGTTTTTCTGATAAGTAATGAACGTAGTGATAAAAGCACAAAAACGTTCACACACGACTTTTAATTTGCCTTCTGACATTTAGCACGTAGTTCCAGATCCAGCAGCCTTCGGGATGCCCAAGTAATTTCCTCCCAAGAATTTTGCACGTTTATTATTTTGAACTCTATGATCTGTGTTCAGTGATGCCATTCAAAGTTACGGCTAATTAAAAACGTAACCTTTAAAGTTTGTTGAGGGGGTGAAGAAGGGGTGATGTGGTGGGAAAACAAGCCTATGTTCTTCTCGACATCGGGCCAGCCCGGTCCTCTTGGAAACACCTTCCCTATTGCAAATGCTAACAGTTGTGTAGAATATGTTGCTTAGTCTGCCCTAAGTCAAAGGTAGGAGTTAGCATCATGGCTTTTCTGCTTGTAGAGCAGGGATATGTTTGAATCCTTACGCATGCGCGTCTCACACAACCCTTTGCTGATGATTTTGTGGTTAATGGGGTTGCTTGGGCAGCACTTACGGGCTGAGATGGTATATGTGTCAGCTCTGGTGCCCTGTTTCACCCTTGCAGTTCAACTCAGCCTCAGACTTCTGTGTGAGAACCAAGCAGCAGCACTGGGATGCTGGGTGAATCTTTCCCACAGCTGTGTTTTGGTCTTGATGGTTCTGTAGTTGTTCAGCAGGGTAACTTGCTACCAAATGCAGTATTTCTTGAAATATATGCATGTACTCTAGTTTCATCAGGTAATTTGTTTCTTCTTAGAGATGAATATAATGTTCTTGCTGATACTTTGCATCACAGTTATCTGTAAGGTGTTATAAACTACCTCAAAAATATTCTTATGAAATATTTGAGAACTCTGTAGTGTTAATGCCAGGTATGCAGCATTATTATCTATTTGTCAGTTCTTTACTGACTTGCCTAACACTGAATTATTTGGTGTAGCCTGACAGATATTGCTAGTTTTTCCTATAGCCATAAACAAATGGAACTTGACTGATATATATATATATTTTAATTCTCCACCCCTTGTGGATTTGTGCCTACATATTAGTTATATGGGTTATCTGGGTTCTAATAACATACAACTATTGATTAAAGCTTTTCTGGCAAGGGGAAGTTCTTAACTTCTCACCCATGGTGACTGCAAGGTGTCTGAAAGGAGAGAAATTCTCATGTTGCATCTTTTCCCATGGTGAGAATATGAAAAGTTGTATTAGTCTCATCTCTCAACCGTCTATTTGCAGAAAACTTCAAGGAACTAAGTATCTTTGTGGCCTTTCTTCTGGCAGCGTTTTAACGAGGTTTTGCAGTAGAACCTCAAAGTTATTAGACTGTAAAAACATACATGATATGACTTTATCATGTAATTGCCTAAGGAATACACATGAAATCACTTTGTTAGTGTTAGTGAAGAGATCTAGGACTGGACAGAAAGGACAGAAAAATGACTGTCTT
>WAAB01002637.1:195780-215087 GCA_013389865.1 Piaya cayana
CCTTCCTCTCTACAACCTCCTTTCAGGTAGTTATAGAGAGCAATGGGGTCTCCCCTCAGCCTCCTCTTCTCCAGGCTAAAAAACCCCAGCTCTCTCAGTCACTCCTCATAAGACTTGTTCTTGAGCCCCTTCACCAGCTTCATCGCTCTTCTTCTCGTGGGCTCTTGGTGAATACGATGGAGGTGTCCTGTCACTGCCTGTGTTCTTCTGAGTCAGTGGAAAGCTTCCATCACCAATCTGTTCCTCTACTTGTTATCTTCCACTAAATGGTTTCACAAATAGCTTTGTAAAACTAAAAAGGAATTCCTACAGCACCTATAGTTGTCTCCTCTGTTTCTTAGCAGCTGTAGTTCTTTCTACTTTCACTGGAGCTGCTGCTTTTTATAGTGTCAAGGAACCTGGTTCAGTAATTTATAACGGATAATTTAGTGAACAAATTGTTGGTTTTTAGTCTGCGAGTTGTTCATAAGAATATTGATTTGAAAAAAAAAATTGTATTAATAAAACTCTTGACCAAGTGCTTTCTATCATTTCTTGGGTGGTTAAGTCTTCAGGTTGTTAATAAGGATTTTGCAAATAGTCAGGATCCAAAAATCAATTTACCCAACCTAATCGGATGATGGTAGGTTCTTTAGTAGGCTGAAATCAGCAAACTCACTTGAAATCGATAGAACTCTACCAGACACCCCAGAATCTGGCCAGACATATTTGACTTTTATAGATGGCTGCTGGCCTGGAGATTGATGCAAATGTTTAGAGGATTTCCGTATTGTAGAAAGTAAAAGCTACCACAAAACCAAACAAAGAGAACCCAAACCTGTCTGTGGACTCATTTGATGAAGTGTTTTGGTTTGACAATCACAAAAGTTGCATATACTGGTGAAAAGTATAGAGTTTGGAATACAAAACCAGTGACAACCTTTCATATTGTCTAGTGTCTATTCACTATTGCCTGCTTTAGGCACTCAGGAGTTGGTAACATCTGTTTGAAACAGATGCTTTTACTTGGGATTAGTTTTGTCCTTTTTTTGTTTTTGTTGTGGGTTTTTTTTTGTTGTTTTTTTTTTTCCCCAATTTTACCATTCTTGCTGCTAGTATTGGTCTTAAGTTGTAAGCATTTGCCTGTCTCAGCACGTTTTATAGAAAATTAAGTAAGGTCACTAATTGCATCTCAGAGATACAATTTGCAACACTGTCATTGTGGGGTACTAGTGTGTTTTGAGTTCCATACTTGTACCTCTGAATATCATATTTATCTTTAAATAACCATATGGTTACCTAAGGAATAACGATGACTTCTGAAACCTAAGAACTTGATTTGGTATTCTACTACTCTGTTACCTCTTCAGTGTCCTACTGGATTGAGATCTATGAGGTATAATGGCTGACGACTCCATCCATTTGGTACTTGAGGGTTTTTTGTGTGTGTTTGCAGCTTCAGGATTTGTTTGGCTTGAATATTGTTTTTTTTAAATCTCTCTTCACAATTCTTCTTTGTCGGAATTCTTTGTGCTAAGGCAAGGTGAAACAAAGGAGCAGGAAAAAAGAAATTGCTTATTTTCTAGCTTCTTTCTGGAACCGTACACATTGATTGTGTTTGGTTTTTGCAATGCTTGATGCGCCAGGAGTTCCAGGAGGGGCTAGTTTATTGTCTTGTAGCCATGAAGGAGGAAAAGTGCTGTAACACTGCCTAATACATTTCCTTTGAAGAGAGGCTTGAGATCTTGCACAAGTATACTCTGAGCTCTTTTGTTATCAGTCAGTGGCGTGTTGCAGGCATCAGTGCTTAGTTATGGTCCAGTTGCCTATTGGAAACTTCTATGACCCTAAGTACTGTGTGAATATCATGAATATCTTATGAGAGGGGGGAAAAAAAAATACAGCATGAGAATTACTACTACCAAGATGTGAAAGTACTTCATGTTCAGTTATTTTAGTAGCATCAAAGTTCTGAAAACAATTCACTCTATCCTGCCAGACTGCAATTATCTCCCTTGTATTGTCCACGACTTCACATTCTTTGTTCTCCTGGCACTGTTCTTGTATGTGAGCTTTCTTAAATGGTATCTCAATGACTGCATACATGCCACACACAATTTATTTGTAACTGACAGGTCCTGGATTGAAAGACCCCCAGTTTGTATTAACAAATAATCAGATTTGAATGGTCACTGTCTCTCAGTTTGGGTAGATGTAGCCTTACCATAGCATGTTGAAATTATCCAGGGAGGTTATTCTCCCTCTGTACTCGGCACTGGTGAGACCGCTCCTTGAATCCTGTGTTCAGTTCTGGGCCCCTCAGCACAAGAAGGATGTTGAGGCTCTGGAGCGAGTCCAGAGAAGAGCAACAAAGCTGGTGAAGGGGCTGGAGAACAGGCCTGATGAGGAATGGCTGAGAGAGCTGGAGAAGAGGAGGCTGAGGGGAGACCTCATTGCTCTCTNTCTCTGATAATAATCTTTCTCTGGGATTTTGAGAGAATATCACCTTCTATAATCGTGATTAAAATGAAGTTGGAGGAGTAAATGAAATGTAGCAACCAGAAATACCTTGTTTAAAGGCTTGAGTCTTACTTTGTTTGCTAAAATAGCTTCTTTCATTCTCTGGGTGCTAATTATATGAGACTTGTTTCACGAGCTTAACAACTGTTAATTGGGTACCTCAATGGTAGTTCTTTTACCAGCAAAGGATGAGATAATTGGATGTGATGATGCTCCTGTGGTATGAAACAATAAAGATAAAATTTCCTAAAGCTCCTAATTCTTTTATGAGTAGATTCAATGAAATTCAACAGAGGCCAGGTTACCAAACCAGTCTTGAGTAGCTTTGGAAAGTCCCAGATCATTAAATAACCTGCATACATTGGAGAAGGGCTCTATTTAGCATGTTGAAGGTAAATGAAAAAAAATGCTGGACATGAGGGAAATGTGGTCTTGTATTATCACTTTAATTTATTGTACTTGTTTACTATGGAAGAAGGAATCTGCTATGTATAATAGCTCCTTACACCTATTCTTCAGCTGGATACTTGACTTACTGGTCATATTAATTGAAGCTGCTCTGAGATGATGAATGAGTACTCACTTTTTCTCTTTGAATCGGGATCTTTCATATCAGTAGTGTAAAACATAAGTTTTAATGTTATTGTAGGGAGTAAACCACAACAGAGTGACAAATGTTCATGAATTTTGTGACACTTCTGCGACTTTTCATAAAATTAAGTTAAATGCTTAATGCAGCGATACAATATTGCCGTGCTTTTATGTTATGTGGTGAAAAGAACTGTTTCTGAGAGAACAAGATGAATGTTTTGGAGTAGGATTAACTTTACTAATAGCCTTGTTACAGACCTGAAAGAAAACACTGTTACTGTTGAGGGTCTTCTTGCAGTTCACCCTGGAAAAGCTACTATGGTTGGTAACCCCTGGTAAAGAAAAGATGTGTAAAGATGTATTTATTATGACTTTTTTTTTTTTTTTNTTGAAAGGTTATAGAGAAGCACCCCATGGAGACAAATCCGGTATTGCAGTTGGTCTGGAAGAGTTCAGGTTGTTCCACTGTGGCATTTGGGACTGGTGCTGATGAGGCCAAGTTTTCTTCTTCAGAGGGCCCATACTTTGGAGATATTCTTATGTTTCTCATCACTAATTCACTTTTCCCTCTGGACTGCTCCATCTTTGGGTGCAGGAGAGCACTCGTCGGGCCAGGGAACAACTTTTGTGTGTTTGCACTTTCTGTCACATTGCATATAAGTGATGACATTGAGGCTCTAGAGAACATTTAGAGGCAATTCCTTTTAATAATTTCCCGACGGATGGTAATACTACTTCTGAGACAGAAGCACACTGTCAGATTACTAAAAAACGTGTGTTATCCTTCTCTGAATTGTTCATTCTCTAGCTTGTTCATTCTGTGTGAAATCTGTCCCCATGGGCATATTTTTCAAGATGTTTATGAATTTTGGGGTGGAGCGGTGGTGCTTTTGGGGTGCTCAGTGTAAAAAGTGAGAACTATGTGGGGAATCACAGTGTTGTTGCTGCATGGAACCTCAGAATCTGCGGCAAGAGGTCAGAGTTCAAATAAGTGTAATTTCTGAAGCTCTCTGGATGCGTATTATGTTTCGGAATAACACATGCGACGAGAAGTTCAGACTGAAGGACTTCAAGGTCGTTGTATTCTCTGTGACATGGTCATTAGAAATCTTACTCTTCTTTTTTCCTGTCTATGGCTGATTATCTCGTGCATGGTTTTCCAAGAGTGGTTCACAGGGAATTCAATTAAATGATCGCTGACAAAATGAGCCTCTTTTAAGGTCTGTAGAAACATGTAAGTATAATACAAGGCCGGGATAGAGCCTTTGAAGGATGATGCCCAATACCTAAAACTCTGAAACAGCTCATTTATGGATTAATTGCTTGCTAAAATTGCACTTTCTACACAGGAGCAGATCTAATGGGATATATACTCATAAGACAAGAAAATGAAAAGATCAATCTTTTGAAAAAAACTTAGAAAAGTAATTCATACTTTGACCAAGACTTTGTTTTCAAGTTTTTAACTCAAAGCTGCTTTCATAGCTAAAAGATAAATTACACCCAAAAGATGTGCATGTGTGGAAAGAAGAGATGGAAAGACTTGGCACAATTTCTCTTTCACAAGGTTGTGCTGGCGGGTTAAGTCTAACAGCACAGGAGACCCAGTGCGGACCCAAACAATAACACTGTGGTGGAAAGAAACTGCACCAGTGGTTCTATGATTCCCTGTGGTAAAATAGCCTGAAAAACTGAGGCAAGAACTGTTCTTCAGGCAAGTGATGAGAGGGAAAGATGTGAGGTTGCACTGTGTGTTGATGTGTATATATACGAACTTTTTCTCCGTGATGCTTTTGTCCCTATTTCCATGCACAATTGTCTGTTATCCACTTAATTCACATTCTCTTTTACAACTTAACAATTTTATTACACACATGCTTTCTTTTCTCCTTTTTGCTTCCATACTTATGTCCTTGCAACTCCTTCAGGGCCTTCTGTGTTTCAGTTATTCCTTGCGCTCTAGCTCAGCATTTTTGCTCTTTTTTTTGTTGTTTTTGTTTAGCCCTAAACTATTTTCCCACTTTTTTTCCTGACTCTTTTTTAAAAATTTCTCTCAACAAAACTACTGAAATTACTATGAAAATGATTTTTCATCTTCCATGTTTTTATTTTTCCTCTGTCGTTATCCTAAACAGATTCGATCTCCCCTCTCATAGCTCTCATTCTTTTCTCTTCACTCGTGTCCAAATTCTTATTCTTTCATTTTCTATCTCAGTTTTTATTTTACCGTTAACAGCCCTTTATCTTTTTTCTGTCTTGTGGTACTACTGTTCAATAGTCAGCATCAGGGAAAGAGAATATTTTGGGAAATGGGATATTCACCTTCAGCAGCATAATTCAGCCAAACATCAAGATGATTGCGAGAGCTTTGATTGTCAGGCTGCCATTGCACTCTACCAGGAATAGCTACCAGCTAAAGGAGAGGTAGAGAAATTACTGCATCACAGCATTGTCTATTGATTAGGCATTGATCAAATTTTAAAAAGAAACAACAAAACTCCCCCAAAAAATATTTCAAAAAAATCTAAATAGGTGGTGTCATCAACAACCTTTTTTGCTTTTTCTGGCATAAAGAGATAGTTTTTGACAATTCAGGCATTTACAAATTACAGCAATCTTATGGATGACATTTCTTGTTGGGAGGTTTTCATCTAAGCTGATGCTACTTCACTGCGGGCCCCGATTGCACTGAAACTTGTTACAAATACTCGTTTATAATTATAATGATACACACAGCCAGTAGATCCTGTACTGGAAGAAATGTTGTGTGTTTAAGTAGTGGGCTGGATAGTGTTCTTTGTTTGTCACTTAAAGTGTTAAAGTGCAACAACCGTTTTTCTTCTCAAATTACCGATGAAAACAACCCTCATAAGCAAGCAGATGGTTTTCTGGACGAGAAGTAAAATTGCCTTTTTTTTTTTTTTTTTNTTTTTTTTTTTTGAAAATAGGGCTGTGATTTGAAATAAGAATTGAGATGTGCTATTAATGTTAAAATGCTCAGTAGTTTTAGTCAGCAAGGGGGGCACTTTGCTGTGGACGAAGAAATAATGCAAGACAAAAACCTCTGCTCACAAAGACTAATGCATAACTATGATAAAGGAGAGTAACTCACTGAGACCAGCAGACTCAGTTCAGCTGGGCTACATTTCAGCCTTTTAATAAAGCAGAAAAGGAAATGATCAAAAAGATTCATTTCCAAATTTCCCCTTTAGGATTTAGTTCCTTATGTTAATCTGTGGACGTACAGATCTAATCCTGAAAGTTCATGTTTTACAAAACCAATCTCATACCCCTGTACTTCTGGGTGAACCTTAGCTGCGCCAAATTAAACATTTGAAAGTCTACGTTGCTTAATGCCTTTGTTTTACATTATTGAAAGATGCATCAACATTAATGTGCGCCTGCTTTTTAGAACTGTGAGCTGTACCCTCAAAAATAGCTCTTAAATTGTGTGTAAAACTTGGATGTGCCTGATGTGAAATAATTTTAAGTGAGTTCTACTCATGAGAACAGGTGTTTGTAGGATTGGACCCAAGTTTGTGTATATTATTTCCTCATGGAGAATACTAAATGAATTTTTAGCACCTGACGTTTATAACGTCATTAAAGGCACAGCTTCTTAGAAGGTACAGCTGTTAATGTATTTGCAATAACACCAGTCACTTCTAAGTAAAGGTTTGGCAAACTTCTTTTTCATTTTTAAGTGTAACAAAAGCTAGGCAGAAGAAGTAATTTAGTTTACAAGTGACTTCCATAACCTAAACCTATAGGTAAGTTCAAGTAAAAAGGACCAAGTACAGATAATTTCTTGTATCAAGAATAGTCATCTGCTGTACTGTTAAGAATGATTAAAAAAACAAACCAAACCAAAACAAAACCAATAACAATCCAACAAACCAAACCATTACTTAAATGAAATCTATCTTCTCTATCTTTTCAGTGAAATATAGTGCTTCTTGCTGTCTTGCCTCCCAGTGCATTTGTCTCCAACCTTTAGATTCCCTTCAATCTGTAGTGTTGGTGGTGGCTATAGCTCTGCTTTCAGTCCCTGGGAAGTCGAGCACACGATGAGCTGGGACCACAGGGGCAGCGCATGCTGTGTCCAACATCTAAAATTAATAAGGGAACCTACTCAAATGTGGGATTATCCTTAATAACAAACGCTTTGTTTCATTGATTTATAATTCGCTGTTCAAAATGAGACAATTCAGTTTAATAACAGACATTTTCACAGTTGGGGTTTATTCAGCAATGCAGTAGTGAGTTCTCTCTCCATGCTGGAGAAGAGTCCTCTCTGCGCCTTAACCAAAGATACGGTTTTATTTTTTTTTATTTATTTCTGTGACCTGCCTGTGGATCTGAGTGTACTGAAAGCTGACGATTTTACTCATTAGGCTCCTATAATGCCAAATCTCATTTCACTTGGGCTGCACTGGAGGTGTCTCTGAGGTCAGCCAAGTCAAAGCTGCAGTTGCTGTGAGGAACTATATAATTTCTTTCCTGCTAACGATCCTGGAGATTTGAATGCGACTGATGAATAAGGTCAGTTGAACCGAACTATTTTTGTATTTACAAAATTATTTAATTTGCCTTGTTCATATCTTCCTTTGCGGTGACTTTGGCCTGGCCTTCCACCCGAGTCATTTCTTGATATGTCGAGGAGTTCAAGCGAATCCTGACTATGTGACTTCCTAGCAGAAGAAGGAAATTACAAGAAGATCGTTAAAGTGTGAAATTAAATGCTTAAAGATGAAACTTCTGAAATAGCTAAAACATTACCCCCAAAACAAACAGTGCAATTGATCCTGCTTAATTACATACTTAATAATTTTATACCAATGTAAAGCACATTGACGATGTACTAATCCATTTCATATTCACTGCCACCACGGCTTTCCTCCTCCTTATTTGCTTTGAATCTCATCATTATCATGCACATAAAGCTAGTATTCTTAGAATTTTTATAGTATTATTTCCATATAAAATGAGGAAAAGTCTAATATATGAATACTAAGCAGCTCATTACCATGGTTTGTAATATATCTGTTCGTGATAAAAGCAACTGAGAAACACTGATATAAAATAGTACTTCAGTCCCAGAGTATATCTAAGATTAGAAGAATCATGCCTTGGATAATAAATTCTTCGGGGAAAACAGGAAATCTTAAATACAAATAACATCAAATAAAGAGCTTTGTATGCTTAATTAAACACATTAACAAATGCGTTTATTTCCATTAAATAATTAATATAGTGCTAGTTCTGGCAGTGAGAAATTCTCGTTGTTAAAAAAAATAACCTGAAAAGTTTTTAATTTCAGGGGGGAAAAAAAGTGCTGTCTTAAAAAGACATTAAGGACATTTTTATCTGGAACTGGCCCAAAGATTGTTAATGATCAAATTACCCAGCAAGCAAAATGTGCAGAAGAGAACCTAATCTACCATGTCAAGAACCCTGATCTTTAAATTTGCTCTATACGGGCAACTATTTTCACCAGCCTAGGAAACAGGTCTGGCTTTGAAACAATTTCAGTGATGAACGGTTCCTTCTCTACCCATGTGCATTAAGGTTTGGTCCTTGGAGTTATTGTCTCTTGCCTTTTAGCTGTGCTTCTTGTGGCCAGGCTGCAAGAACAGGCTGTTGTGAATTACCTGTCCGAAACTGTCTGCAGGATGTATGACAAAGAAAAATTCTGTGGTCACAGCGAGCATTTGTTAGAGGTTGGAGCTCAAATTTAGGAGGATATGATAGATTTGGGATTTTAGGTATCATCAATTTATATTGTGGTGAAGATTTAGCTATGTGCTTTTCATTTCCTGCAAGCTCTTCAGACTGACCTAAAGTGGACTTGCAACCTATGAAGAAACACTGCTAAAGGGGCCAGGGTGGTCCTTAATCTCTGCTCAGATACAAAATTGTAGAAAATATGGTTAAGAACAAGTTATAAAAATGTTTGTTCGTCTGAAATATCAATAAATAAATACCCCACAAATCAGTTACATTGGAAAACATTGGTATTGTTGACAGAAAAATATGTAAATCTGTACTTCATAATACTGAGCCCCAAATTGGAAAGCTCCCACTGATATTTTTTATTTTTTTTCCGGACAAACAAGAACTTGTCCTGCAGTTTTCAGCTTGATTTATCAGGAACGGGTCACCAAAGCAGGAAAATGGGAGGTGATCAGAGGGAGAATGAGTTCATATATAAGCAAGGTAGAATGCATTCTTGGGCAGAAGATTCATAGAAGGATGGGTCAACCAATCCTGGTGCTGAATTTGGATCTAGGGCTACCCTCCAAGTGCTCCTTTCACTGTTCATGAGGGTTGTTCACAGTATTTGTACAGTTAATAAGGACTATTAAAAGAAGCCATTGCATAGCACTGCTACAGAGATGTCTGCTGGAAGAAGGGACTTGGCTCATTTACTATTTCTATGAAGTACGGTGGTAATTGGCTCAAGTACGTATATAGAGTTAAGTGCTGTGTTTTAACTTTCTCTTCTATTTCACTAGAAGCACTTGAATTACATGAAATAGAAAAATGTTTCTTAATAAGTTAAAACAAGATAAACGTTGACTAAGAAAAAATGGGTTTGGTAGTTGGCTCTTTTTTGAGCTGATGATAGGTTGAAATGACGCATATAATATTCCTTGACCTTTAAGACCTGGCCTCTTTGTGTTTTGGCGTGCCGCTGTCAGGAATGGTACCCGGAAAGATGACAGCACAGAGTAGTTATGCAGTCAGCATCTCTAATGCGGCCCCAGCTCAGTAAGGTAGGAAGCGGAGCTAATCCTGCTACGATAATCTGCTGCCCATAGAAAGCCTGAGGAGGCTGGGTAGGACAAATGGCTGAGGAGGAGCCCTTGGCCTCGTGAGGTGAAACTGTAGATGGAGGAGCAACGGGATCTAATCAGTTCCCAAGCCTCCAAGCAGCCTACAGAGGTCAATGCAAACTGCGCAACCTTTACACCTCAGCCTGGATTACAAACGGCTGCTGCCAGACAGTGACACATGCAGTCTCACACTTGTGATTCACCTGCCCCTGCCTGATCTGCCAAACACTTAGTCACAGAGTAGTGCTGAGTGCTTTTCTTAGTCAACCAACTTTATCTTGTGGGCCTGTCTGCAGTGTACTTTTTTTTTATTATTAAAGAAATTAGTTTTCAAATTAATTGAGATACTTTGCTCTAATTGGAAGTGATCCAAGCCTAAGAAGGAAGAGAAAATTGCAGCGATCCAGGCAGCTCAGTTGCTTTTCTGTGGTAGGTCATAAAACTACATATCATGTTATGTTTATTCTGGTAATTTTTTTTTTAATTATTATTTTTACATGACTCAGCAATATTTGTGGCCACATTTTAGTTGCCAGCAGGCTTACAGTTTTAAATGCATTAAAAAAAAATACTGTGAGATTCTTTAAGAGAATTTTACTTTTTTTCAGTCTGATTTTTTAATGACTATAAATAGCTGAAAAAAACTTCATGCACAGTCAAGGGGAATGTTCCTTTTCCATTGCAAAGAAAAATGCTAAGAGATGTATGAAATTGCAACTGAGGAGTCAATTGTGTGGAAACAGCAGTGTTGCAGCACCCGTAGTTATCTCAGACTTTTTTTTTTTTAATACAGGTTTGAACTTCTGACGTGTATGAGCCTCATTAGAATGGCTTGGTAACTTTAAAAAAAACCCCAAAATCAACACCTAGTACTTGAAAAATCCATGTGAAAAGTTACTCAAAGCAGAAGAAGGTGTTGGATTTAAGGTGCTTCTAAATAGCTGTGTCTTCTGGGACGCTGCTTTGTGATTCAGCTCTGTTTAGATTTTCCTGGCTGCACAAGGGAGCACTACATCAGATGTGCTTCTGTTTATTTATAAATTTAAAAAATTCTCTCTCTTCTTAGAGCAGCGTAAAAGAACCTTCTCATAAATGGGTGTTTGTATGTTTCTATAATAATTCTAAGTGTTTATAGTATTTAAGGAGCTCCATCCTTGTAGATGCACAGGGATGTGCACAGATTCAGGTTAAGCCTGAAAACAGATCTTGTGCTACTCTGTGATGCTGGATGTTGGCTGAATCTTATCCCTTGGGAAAGTCACCTTGTTTAAAGAGTAGTACTGACCTGGTATTACTCTAGTAAGGTGCTGTATGTACTTTTAAAGTTGGGATTAGAAGGTTTGCCCAGGGGATTGCAGTTTGAGTTCACAGGGGTAGCAGGACTTCTTGGGCACAGGCTTACTAGTGATCCAATTTAACGCTACTGGGGTGTTAGAGGGATTTTGTCTTATACTGAATATATGCATCAAGTAGACAGTAAGATTGCTCTTCACAATTGAAATTGCCAGAATAAAAAGTACATGAAAAAACAAACCAACCGTTATCTGTGTAGGGACATCCCAAGTGCCAAAGATAACTCCTACCATGTGATAGCCTCAGTAAGCATATGACACCATGTGCCTGCTTTACTGTCATTTATAATGATGGATTTGTTTCATCACCATGTTTTTAGCTTGTTAAAGCTTCATTAGTTAGTCTGCAGCTAGCAGTAATATTTGGACAAGGACCCATGCCTATCCCAATAAACTGCTCACAAGACAGGGATCTTTGGTGGAGACCTATGTGCATGAGACCTATGTTCCTTATTTTTTTGAGCTAATTAAGATACCTTAACCTTGTAGAAGGTGTCAGCTGTATTAAGTATGGTTTTCTGATGATAAAAACAAATGCAGCATGGCATGGAAACACACTAACATCCCCTGGCTCACTGTAGTGCTGTGTTTTCAGGGAAACAAACAAAGGCGAGATAATAAACTGAGCTGGCATCAGCCCACTTACTCTCAGCAAACTGTAATGGCTTTCACAGGGTTCACGGTTGGGTCTTCTACATCATTAATGCTCCTCTAAAAGCACACAGGATCTTTGTTGTTGAAATAAAGAGTAAATAAAACAAAAATTAGAAAACCTGGAAGGCTGTACAGATGCTGGTGGTGAATAGTTTGACAAAATAAAAAGCGTGGTGGTAGTGTAGACATATTTTTTTGGAGGCTGTTAGGGCTTCCTGCAGCCACACACAGCACAGCCGGTCTCTGATGTGGCTGCAGTGCTCGCTTTTTTGCCATTATTGTTATTGAAAATTCAGTCATTAATTAAGCCCAGTCTCATCATCCCTGCTTTGCTTGGTGCCTGCCCTCTGAGCATTCGGTGTGGCTCCCTGTTAACAAACTGTGTAACAGGCGTTGTACATAGATGGCCAAAGCATCTCAAAGAAAGCATCTCTGTCTCATGTTGTGCCAGACAGATGGAATGATGGACAAATCAGGAGTGTGGCTTGTGCAAACTAATGATTCCTCAGTAATCAGAGTGGCATCCTCCTTTGCCACCTGGATAGCAGAGCGCATCCTGCCCAGCAGCCCTGGCAATCGCTGCCTGCTTCATTTAGCTGGTGTTGGAAAAGACTTCCCCTATACGCTGAGTCTGCTTCCAGTCTGGGCTTCATGAATCCTTTGTCTACACTGCCCAGGTTCTAAATCCAATGTGTTTTGAAGTTCAATTTGTAAGCCCTTTACTGGTAACTGGATTTTTTTTTTTTCCTTATTTTTTCCTCCTTCTCCAGGGGGGCTTTGGCAAGGATGGAGTGCAGCTAATTCTGGCATCTTGTAAATATCAAGACAATGTGTTTTGTTTTTACATTAGCACAGTAAGGTCAAAATTGCCCTTTTATATGAGTAGATAAGAATTTTATCGTTTTTGAAAACTAGAACTTAAAAGCTACAGGAAGGAAATGGAAATTTCTAATATTGATATGTTGATGCTTCACATACTCTCTGAGGAGAACGTCTGAAGACAAAAATATAAACCCATGATATAGCATTATAGAATCATAGAATCACCAGGCTGGAAGAGACCCACTGGATCATCGAGTCCAACCGTTCCTATCAAACACTAAACCATGTCCCTCAGCACCTCGTCCACATGTCCCTTAANTGTGATATATTCCAGCTCTTTTTGCGTACTACATGTGCTGGTACCATACTTCAAATAGTACTATGAAAGGACTGCTCATTGTTTTTCTTGTAAGCATTCTCATATCCATGCTTACTCTTATTTCAGGATTGTCTCCTCTGTTAATTGCATCCATTCAGCTTCCATGCTGTATTTTGAGACTGAAGTCTGATATTCCTTGCATTTTTCTGAAGAGTAGCTTTTTCATATCACTGACTCAGTTGACATTATTTGCCCAGTGTCACTGTATCTTATTTACTTTATGTGTGCATCTATTTAGATCTCATACTCCCTCAGGGCGTACAAGATCACTAATCCAAGTCTTCAGTTTTAGCTCACTACTTTCTTATTCTTGCAGTTTGATGTGCAATATAAATATTGTTGATTGAGCACTAATGTACAATTTAAAACCAATAAATTCCCCATTTACTGAAGGCTAATGGTCTATTCATTTTGTGCTGTGATATCACCTGTTACTTCTCTGAAGAATTTGTCTTCTGAAGAGGTGATTCTGTGGTCTTTGCGATGCTGTGCAAACTCTCGTGAAGTGATGTTACCTCCAGTGAGTGAATCGGTACTGCCCATTCCTGTGAATTCTAACCATTTAATTTTTATATTCGTTTGTTTAATTATTATTTATGGGCTAATTCACTCATAAGGAGTGTAATTCCTCATTTCGCTCTTGTATTACCTCAGACCTCTTCTGTATTTCTTCTTCCTTTTTGTGCTCTGTAATACAGGAGAAATATAGCTCACTGTTTTTATGTATTTCAGTGAATTGCAGTGATCCTTGAGTTTCATAGCTTGTTTTTCTAATGTGAGTCACCTGGAAACTTCTGAAAGGGTTTTCACTCCATATTTTGAGAGATGGGATAACCTGTAAAGGGCTCTATTTCACTCATGTCATTAAAAACAAGGTTTACAGTGCAAATGTTGTTATTTAATCATTTATTCAGGAAATTTAGTTAGGTGGGACCATAAGAATGTGACCAGTATATTGCAATATTAGGTTTGGCGTAAGATAACAGCCACTTTCACACTTTTCCCAGAGACTTTTAAATACGCAGTTTCTCTCATGCAAAGGCCACTCTGAGAAGTTCCAGGAATGAGAGAAGAAAAACAAACAAACAAAAAAGGCTTAGCCACATCTTTAATAAGTATTATCAGCTTCAATTTGTGAAGCACGTTTAACACGAGTAGAAGACAAAAAGTTAAATAGGTGCAGTAAAATAAGCTGTGCTTAATTTGAAAATGCAGAAAGGTACATAAAGAATCTAAGTCTGTCTAGAAGGGCAATTTTAAAATGTGATATTTTATTATTTCTAGATCTACATATATTAAAAGAATCTCATATTAAGTGAGAGGACCCTATAGAGTACTCCCTGCTAATACATGTCACAGATATCACATAATAGATACAGCTAAAAGATAAAGCATTTTAAATTCTATTAAAAGGGATAATTCAGATAAATTTAATATACAGAATCAGTAAAGCACTTTTCCAGTATTTTTCCAGAAGTGTTCTTTACACTTTGAATTAAAAGTCAAAGTGACACCTTGTCAAATGTCCTATAGGTGTTCAGAATGTTCTAAGCACATATAGGACAGGAGCAAAGTATGTTGAACGTCAGATATAGTGGGCAGAATTAGAACCTGTGGGGACTTCGTATTTGGCAGGTATCTGTCCCATCTATATTTGTTTATAGCTTTACCTAAACACGTTGGTTTTCTTTCTTTGGCTTTCAAATCTGTGTTGATTCTGGAACATCAGTTTGTTGGATGGTGGCTTTGTAACCACTGCCAGGCTTTCGTCATGTTGATGACAGGATGATAAGATAAATAAACTATTGATCATATCAGGAATTCAGTCATAACTTATTGAACTTTATTCACTAATATTCTGGTCAACGTATTTCTTTCTTCTAATAATTATGTACTTCAAGATTCATGTGACAGTTGGGATACAAGGTTGTTAAAACTGTGAGCTAAGAACCGCTGCTTTATTGCAGTGGTTGGAAAACAGTTGTGGTTTATAACAGGTAAGAAGTTAATTCGTTTGCCTACTGACTTGGACACCTCCTTACTCTCTATATCAGACAAAACATGCCTCACAACATGAGGTGACGTTGGTGATATATTGAGCAAAATGTATTGAAAGAGTGGAAAAAAACTTTTATGTCATGATGTACAATTGGTTAACAGGGTCTAGAGGATGAGGATAAGGACCATTTAATGGTAATGTTTAATTACAATGATTTAATGATAATGGTTATAACTGGGGCACATAAATTGCTAATGAACCAGGAGGCACACTTTTAAGCTCTCCTAACCTTTTAAGAAAGTATTTCAGTTACAAGGTAGGAAATAAAAATGTGTGCATTTCTTTCACTGATCTCAACAACGTAAAATTGTTCAAAGAAGCTGTTGCAATATTTGCTGTGGCCTGCAGGCAAACCAATTCAGAAAGACACAGGGCTCATGCCATAGTGATTGGCAAAAAGAGAAAAATGTGAAGGAGTTCTTATTTTGAAGCCCACACGAGTAACGTGTGTAGATTTGAACTGTGTAACTGAAAAGAAAGAGCAAGCTGAGGCTTTGATGATGTGTCTTTAATCTAACTGTGGGCGTCTTTGTGTTTATCTGAGCGTTGGAGCAGTGTTGTGCAGAGCATATTGAATTGGCTTATTGAGACAGTTGCATATTTGTCTTAATTTCCTCTTACACATGACAGCAGGGGATGACTTTCTTCAGTGTACCGGACTGAGGCAGTTCTGTACCTACATGTGTATTTCTCAGGTATATAGAATCTTTAAAAACTTATTTCAGAAAGAAAGCAAGATGATTATCATTATTTATGGCATCGCTCAGTGATCATAATATTTAGCTTGCTTTAAAGGCTTTTCTGAGATCTTAGATATTTTCAGTGTAAAATCCACTATGCTGTTAGCATTTTTAATTGTATTTTTTCATACTAAACCTCTTAAGCGCCCTTTTCAGCTTTCTTCCATGAAGCATCAGAAGTGAAGCTGAGGGCTTCATCTACAAATCTCTGTCATGTCCTGTAATAAAATGATGAGGAGAAGGTAGTTGAAGCTGTTTATCACAGCATACTTGGCGAGTGTGGGATTTGTTAAGTTAGATAAATTGGCAACTACTCCATTCTTTTATCTTGCAAGACAGAATTAAACCCAGGTGAAGCACAGAGCCTTCTTCCTTTAGGAGGATGCTGAAGGTTTCTACTGTATTTACTGTTTAGTAAATTTAGAAACCGTTGAAGTGAACTTAAGACGTTTACTTTTGCTTCTATTAAAATTTATCTTCGGCATAGTACCTTTATTTAACAAGTATAATTTGCCTTTCAGATTGATATTTTTTTTTTTTAACTCTCTCAGGAAGTTATTACGTATACCTGGTCATTTCAACCACTTACGGTGCGTGCTAAATACACTCAATAAGCATTTCATTTAGCATTAATGGGATAATTATTGTATTTGAAATACTGATTTATGATAAGAGACACGTTTACTAGGATCTGACATTTGTTCAATTCATTACTCACGTTAGATAGCAATTAAACTTTACAAGGTTACTTTAAATTGATCCATACAGAATTTTTGTAACAATGGTTACTATAATACATGTGCAGTGATACATAGTCTTACAGCCACAGTGCCATCCTAACCAGACATTAATTTTAACTCATGTCTAGACATTCGGCTGCTAATTACAGCTACTTCATTTGTTTACAGTACGTTGCAGCATAGAAGACAGTATTGTTAGCAGGTGTAATGGGTATTTCGCCTCAGCATGGTTTTGAAATAAATTCTATTCAAACCGGCAACATGGTACTTTTGGATTTCTTAATTATGCAGCAAATTGCGCACAAAAGCTGTGTCATGGAAGTAAAATACATCAGAAATTATGTTCCTCTGAGCAACTGTGCAGGTGGACATAAAGCCTGCTGGTTTTCATGAAAGGCATTTTTAGCATCTCCAGCTTTAGACTCTTATTTCCTTAATCTCCTGTACTTTTGGAAGAGCCTTGGGGAATCACTGTTTCATTCTAAAATTCCTATTAAATAATGTATAAAGTCCCTGTCCTTCCCGTAAAAAGTCAGAGAAAAGTGAACGCTAAGTTTCATCTTAAGAATAAGGGTGTGTTAGACAAGAAGCTGACCTTGATGTTGATCGCTGCCTTTGACTGTGAAAGTTCTCAGCATTCCTGTAGAGAAGAGTAATACCGCGCCGGGAGAGGGGTATTGAGCGCAGACAAGGGAGGCAAATGAGCAATTGTGTAGCTTGTATGGGACTCCCGAGCTGCCTCTGCAGCCTCTGCCAAGATTTCACGTTGGCGAGCTCCCTGTGGCTGTTGAACATCTCAAAGGGAATGGGCAACTCTGGGCTCTCTGTCGCCACTGACCGACCCAGCAAATTCTTGCTCTTCCAACTGATGTCGAAAACAGTTTGCCCTGAGTAGCTAGGGAGCCAAATACTAAAACCCTTTTGCTTTTGCCTTGCTACTTGTGATTTCTTCTCTTTCATGTACTTGGTAGCTGTTGAAATTCCATCGCTGCATCTTTTTTTCTCTTTTTTCTTTTATTTTTTTTTTTCTTTTTTGGTTTTCTCCGCAAAAAAAAATAAAAGGGAGGTAAAGGTAAAAGGAGGTAAAAGGGAGAAAAAAGGAACCTGGCTTTGGGAGGTAGTTTAAAGAAAAAAATCTTCCATCTAGCATTAAGTTAGAGTTGTGAATTCAGAAAAGTGGCATTTCCAAGCCTTTTGAGACTGTTTGCTACGAGTGACGGCTTCCTTCTACTGGGATAATTGGTCTTTATTAGAGAGAAAAAGCCCACGCAGGCCTTACAGTGTTTGGTTGAGGAACCACAATGCATATTCCTGAGAAATGGTGTAACCGTTAGTTAGCTGGCAACACTGGTATCTAATGGAAATCACTCTTAAATACAGATTTTTAAATTAGTGTTACTACTATTTAATATCCATGGTATGAGCCTACAAATACTTGTGTAAAACAGAAAAATAGTACCGTAATTGGCAGGCTTCTTTATTAATATTGTGTTTTGATTTACAAAGAGGGGAAAAATCCAAAATTTTGGGCACCAAACTGCTCACACATCAGCCCTAAGTGCGTAGAGAAGAACAGGTAAGTGCAGCATGTTCGTAAGGAGTGGGTCTGGTAGAGCATCTTTATGTAATTCACCCAAAGTAATTCTGTATGTGATGAAGACCGTGAAGGAGACTGATTGTCATCAGAAAATTTGGATTTTGAGGTCAATTGCTTTGATCAATTTGCCTTTTCTTTTGTCCTATTAGAATAATTGAAAATATATAGGACTAGATTCTTATGTATGGAATGAACTCTTTAGATTCCTGTAGCTGACCTTTCATATTGCTGTGGATTTTTAGTAACATTTGTCATGAAAATTTATGGCATTTTTTTAATGATCATGATGATATCTAAAAGATAAAAAACCCAAACAAACAACAAACAAATCTTTTGTCAAAGTCACATGGGTTTTAGAAGTCTAGGTATTATGAAGTACCATCTTTTCAAGCCCTGGAAACTGGGGAAAAAAATAATCTTGTAGAGAACTCCTCTAATCTCTTGCTCTGATTTATGTAACCTAATGTGTATCCATTCTTTTTAAGCTTCCAATTAAATAATTTCTCTTTCACTGTTAAACTGTTACAAGGAGGGGGAAAACAAACAAACAAACATATGGAAAAGAGAACATTTTTGAGAGATTTCCTCCTACTTTTAAAATTGGCAAGTTGGATTTTATGTAACAGCCAGTGGCTGAAACATGAGCTAAGAAATTAAAACCCCTTTGTAGTTTTGAAATGTCATCAACTTCTATATCACTTCTGGTTCAATGTTCTTGTGATTCCAGAAGGAAATTAAAATATAAATTTATTGCCCGAAGAACACTGTAAATAATTATTTTTTTTCTCTCTGATACAGACAGACAACCTAAATCACTTGTGTGGATTAAAAAAACCAACCAAACAAAACAACCACTCCCTAAAAACCAAAACAATTGTTAGCTCTGTGGGTTGTTTGGTGTGGGTTTTTTTGTTTGCTTCTTTTTTTTTAGTGTTTAAGTCAGATAAATGCTTAATGTTACTTGAAATGAAAAAGACAGACAGTTTGGATATAGCAAGATGAATCATCTCCAGTTATTGGAGAGTTTGCACCTCTGAA
>WAAB01002639.1:9609-25148 GCA_013389865.1 Piaya cayana
CAATGATCTGGTGGGTCTCTTCCAACCTGGTGATTCTATGATTCTATGAAATGTTTAATTCTGTTTCCACAAGGCTTAGAATAAGAAAAAATGGATTCAATTTGTAGGTAAAATGTTTTACTTACATATCATTTACTTATCTTTTTGAAAAAAAAAAAGATAATTAAGCAGAAGGAAATAATTTCCCTTAGGAAATTATGATTTCTCTCCCTTAATAAAGGCTTTTAAAAGCAAACTTCTATCAAAAGTAGTCCTCGAATATATGCAAGTGTACTTTAGAGAAGAAAGATGGACTGTTTAAGTCTCCAGGTCAGTTCCAGCCTTCCTCCTGTGATTCAGTGACAACATATAGGTTTTTTCTCCCTGCTGCACAAACACATCTGTGCGCCCCACAATTGTAATCACAGAATCCGCCGAACAAAGCAGGGTTATAAATTTCAACTCATGAGACACACAATGAATGCCGTCAGTGTTCCAATTGCCTTCCACAGCAAACTTTTCTTGCGGAGAATTTCATTTTTACATCACTTTAGTTTACCAGTCACAATTTTCTAATAATATATTAATTTGTTTAATATTTGCCCACTAATTTTTTATTCACGTCTTGCCCTTTGGCAGATATCACATGTGAAAAACAGTTATCCTTAGGTAAGTATTTTGTCATTCAGCCCCAGTTATTTTGATTCCAAACTGACTTTACTTAGTGGTTATACAAACGAGATTTTCATACAAATATAATCCATTTCTTTTGTAATGCAAAAATAATTTGTTTGACATTCAGTGCTGGTTGCCTGGCTTAGAGCCTAATACGTATATGCCCACTGTCCTCAGAATTTGCTATTATTTGATTGCTGTTAGTTTTTTCATTCTGTTCTTTCTACAAACAGAATATCTGATGCCTCCTGAATCAGGCACTGCAGGTTCATTTCTTCTGGCTTCACAGGCTGCTTATGTTTTCTTTCATCAGAAGAACAATGAAATGGTTTATACTTCTATAAAGCATAAAAAAGTAACATTTTTAAATGGTACAGGCTCAGACCCGCAATTTACATGAGTTATTTTCAATAAAACTTTGTTATGAAAGTAGTAAGTAAAGTGATCATATATCATTAGTATTTGCTGTAGAATGATATTTCTGTGAAAACATGATCTTAGTATGTTTCACCATTTGCAGGGCTCAAGAAGACATTCTTTCCTAAGAAAAAATGACATAGTTTTCTGTGTGTTTGATCATTCAGATCATTCAGTTGGTGAATGTTCTCCCTTGACAGTGGAATAGTTAAGCGTGCTGACAAAAAGAGAGAAAGAGGAAGAGAAAAATGAAGGGAAAAGGGAAAAAGAAGGAGAAAATGAGAAAAGGAAGGAAAGGAAAAGGAAGAGAACCTTTTTCCTAATCCTAGTAAAGTACTGGGCTATTGTAAAGAAGATTCAAGTCTTATCAGAGTCAATATTCATGTCTTGAATCTTGCTATAGAATAATTTATTAATTAAGGGCGGACTTTCAAATTACTTCTGTTGGTTTAACAATGGTGAGATTTATACTGACTTCCATGGGATCAGAACTAAATCAACAATGAGCTTCTGTGTAAACATATTTCTAACTGAGTATGATTAAGAGCTCATAATGCAATGTTACTGTATGTGTCTAAAATAATATTTGCATTATTTCTGATAGAGTATTTGATAATTATTTGCGAAAAAATCCAATGAAAACAAATGAAAGAAAGACTACTACTCAACTGCTGAATAAGTTCTATAGAATTGCACTGCTTTATAATGCCAGACTCAACAAAGTGTTGACTTTAATATTCGCCCTTTCCTGCTATCATTGAATGTATTACACACTGTGGGTTTTAGTTCCTTACAAAAATTTCAGCTTTTAGAAAAAGAGTCTTAGAAGACAGAGCTTGGGAGAGCTATGGGAGAACTAACTCCTAATGAATATTGAATGTGAACTGTCATAACTTATTCTGTATTCTGCTAATATCTGAGAAAAAGTGTTGGTAATCACAGTGTCATCTTGTAGATTTGTGGCAACCTAAAAGGTTGTCTAAAAGGTGTCTATAAAGACACAGAAAAGAAAATACTATCATGATTCTTGTGACCTGTGAATGCTGTTCCTAGTGGGACAATCAGACCCAGACATGACTTCAGTGTTAGTGAAGTTGTTCTCCAAATCACTCCTGCCATATGTCAATCAGTTTGTGTAGTTTTTCTCTAGAACATGTCACTTCTTTCCTGGTAAAATAAATGATGTCCAGCCTTCTCCTGAAGCTGAATGCATTTGCTTATCTGTTCTGATCCCTGTGACAGACTTGGTAAAATATTCCAGAAATTGTTCCTGTAGTCAAGTATAGCTCTGTTTTCTAACTGATATCTTACAGCTACCTGAAAATGAATGTCCACAAGCACTGAGTGTGTGAAAATGGGGATCCAATTTTTCTGCTGACATTTGCAGCTTTCCAATAAAAACATTTTTATATCCAGGTAGACCTTTGGCCAAAGGTATTTTTTAGTATTATGCTAGAGAATGCAACTTGCAGCATTTGATTTTCACAAAATGTTTAATGAGCTGATAAAATATTTTTCACTCACTCACTTTTATTCAGAGGGGAAGAAAAGCCTCAGAATCCTACACTTAGCCAAATACAGTTGTGACGATCTGCCTGGGAAATATTTGTATTATTCCTCTGAACAGTCTTTGTATAAAACCATCTGGGAAAGTATGGAGAATATATAACTTTTCAAAGAAGAAACTGCCAGGGAAATTTTATTTTTATGCTTTTAATTTGAAGGTTGTGAAAATAATAGAGATGCAAAGGTTTTTTCCTAATATTAGAATTATTCACAAAAAAACCCTCTGTGTATTTCAAGTAGCATAATAGACCACTATTTGTTCTAAGACTGAAATAAAAAACCATAGGTTAGGCTATTTTTTTTTCTTTATTTACTAATATTTTGCTACAGTGATGAACACCTAACCTAAAGCTCACTAAGCATATAACATACTGACTATATGGAACAGTTGGAGAATAACACAGATAGCTAAACTGATTTTGGTGATTTACTGTTAAAAGTCAAATAAGCAAATCCAGTCTACCTAGAATATCTTGGTGCTACAAATTGAAATTTCAGTGCCTGTCTTGGCCTTTAGCAGAGATGTTCACTCAATTTGCCTAGATGCTGATAAATTTAATAATGAGCAGAATCTTAACTCCCACTTTTGGGAAAAATCATTATAATTTATTCTTACTTACATGATTAAAAATAAGACATCCAGCTAAACAAATGATAAAGCACAGAAAAGGTTGGGTTTTTTTAAAAAATAATAAAAACAACATGTTTCCAATGTATGTATTTAATAGATTTTTTTTAAAAGGAGTTTTGGACAGCAAATGAGTGTGTTTTGTTGTGTACATTTATAAGCATACTTTTCTCAAAATTAAATTATCATGGAGCCATAGGATGGTTTGGATTGGGACCTTAAAGATCATCTAGTTCATGATCAGGGACACTTCCCACTGGATCAGGCTGCCCAAGACCCCATCCAACCTCGTCTTGAACATTTCAAAGGAGGGGGCAGCCACAACTTCCCTGGGCAACCTGTGCCAGTGGCTCACTACCCTCATCATGAAGAATGTCTTCCTAATGTCTAGTCTAATTATTTAATATTAAACTTCATAGGCTACAAACAGGATATGGAATCTTAAATCAGTATGCTGCATGAGTACCACAGGCAGCTGAGACAGTTAATTTTGTTAGCTTTAGTAAAGCTCTCTGTATTAATTGTATGTGTCAAGGCATTTAAATACAGAAAAATTAGTTATATTTTAAATGTATATTTGGTTATACATTGGTTCCAGAGAGAATAGATATAACTCTTTAGGAACACATAAATTAGTTATTTGTTATGCTTTCCTCCTTAAAAATGTCTTTGAATGTCACTTTCAGTTCAAAGAAAAGGAGTTCTAAGCTCTTCCATCTGGAAACAGCTTGCTTTATGTGATCAAAAAGACATATTTATATACTTTGATTAAGTGGTCCTTTCAAAATAGCAATGTGAGTGATCATTCAAGTACTGTAAGCAAGTTAAATTTTGCATATGAAAATATTCTTCTGTGAAGGAAATGAGATTTAAAAAAAAAAAAAAAACTTTAATCATTTAGAATACATAGAAGTTGGGGTTTTTTGTACTTGTATTTGCACTCTTGTTGTGTTATAAAAGTTGTTAATTGTAGATTTTTTTGAAAAAACAGATAAGAATATAAATTATAGGGGATCACAATGAACTGTGATTAATGACAGAAAAAGCCGAGTGTTCAAAAATGGAGAAGTCTGTTTTTTTAAAAAGTGAAGTAAATGAGACTAAAGTCATATATTAAAAAGTTTCCAAAAGTAACATAGGACAAGCTTTGCCCTTGGAAGCATAAGGAGGTCTCCTGTTGAGCTCAGTGATGCATGTGAGGGCAAAATTTGACTTAATATGCCTGAAATGTGAAAAAGAATGTTTAAGAAAGAAAGGGCATTAACCTTAGTAACCTACAACACTGTCACTGGTTTTTGTTTTGACTCATGACAAGTAAGCTACCAGAACAAAAGCCTTACCTACTCTGTCCTTATTTGAACAAGATTTTTCATCCTTATTTTGTTCAGGAATTCAGTTGCAAATATTATATTAGATGGTGTATATATTTCAGATAATTTAACTACTTGGAACTACTTCCTTAAGTAGCAGAAACTTGTTTAACGCTTCTTGTCTGACTATGAACAGCTTATTTGTAAAAGGTGTGCAATTTTTTCTGTTTATTTAGACATGATGAGTCTACAATAATAAAAGATCTGCAAACTAAAGGAATAGATGATTACCCAAATTCTAGATTTATAATCCTAACTGCCGCATGTATTGGGGGGGGGCAGGAAGTGTAGGTAAAGGGAGGTGGGTAAATGTACAACAGATAAGACACCTAGCTCATCTTTTTGGCATTTCTCTTTCTGGTTTCTTTTTTTTTTTTTTTTTNAGTATTTACCTAATTGAAATTTAGATTGTATCTTTTTATTTTATTTACAGACGCCTAGCTTCTTATCACAAGAGGGCGAAGAGGGAAGGGAAAAAGAAGATAAAATTTCAATTAAAAATGCTGAAATAATAATTTAACCAAAGAAAATATATTATTTAGGTATAGAGGAGTGTTATAGACTTTTAGATCAATGAAAAACTGAATCTCAGATCTAGAAACAGTAAGATTAGGAACATCAGAATTAAGAATCCATAGGTACTAAAATTACAACCTTTTATGCATATGCCACACGATATGGAATTTAATTATTTGCCTCCTGTCATTATTTGAACATCACAGGAGAGCAACAAGACCTCATCAGACGGGGGCATCTCTGCACAGTTTGCAGATACTCCAGTCTACTGAAATCGGGAAAGCATTTCACACAACAGAGACCCAAGTCTGCTCATCTCTATTTCTTTTCAGGAACATTGTTTAACTGAAAAGAATTGGAAGGCAGGAAAAATAATGAGCTTTCTGAATTTGAATCAGCATTTCAAAATCTACACCACCTATTATGTATACATATACAACAAAAGACTGGAGCAGAAAGGTAGGAGAAGGGGGCTGAATCTATTGGTGGTCTCATTAATAGTTTTTTAAGATCTTGATAAAGAAAAGGAGAAAGAGGAGGCAGAAAAAAAACCCGAGGAAAATGAATACTTCAAATGCAAATTATACATGAAATGCCTCATAGCTACTTATAAGCAGAGTTGCTGAGAACCTGAATTTTACTTACATGATTTTCTTTTAAGCTTTTCAGGAAGAATACATTTGCTCCATTTTAGTTGCTTAAGTTAAGAGGACTTTCACCTAGCCCTTATATTTTTATCTTTCCTTGCTCAGATGCTGTATAAGTGACATCTAAGCAAATAAAATTTACAGTTATATTAGCACTGTGGATGACTGGTTGAGACTTAGTGAAGTTGGATTTCATTTTTAAATATCGGAAATATGTATGAACATTGCAATGATTCAATAGATGATGAATGTAGATTTAATAAAGTAAAATGATGGCTGTATATAAAGACATTAAATTTTATTGATGAAGCTGGTGCAATAACTCGTGCTAAACTGCTCAAATTATCATTTTTATTTCTGTTGATTTCATCTCTTCCTATCAAAAATATCAATGTGTGTTATTTCTTTAATCTGCTTAAAGCAGAAAAACCTAAAAAAGGCTTTATTGCAAATATAGTAAATGCAAACATTAAAAGTGACAAAGAACTGATGACATTTTGATTTAACAGAAAAAAATCATTTAGGTTAAATTGCAGTTATAAAACAGTAGCCTTGTTTATTATTTTCCTTCATTAAACAAAACATCATCTCTTACCTTTTCTGTGTTATAACTTGGCTACTTTTGAATAAGAAGAGTTTCTTGAACCATCAAAAGACATATGATACATTTGTGTTCCTGGGACAAAAAAAATATGCTTCCAGAATAAACCACTCCAAACCCCAAAGTGATTAAATGTAAGTTTCATAAAGTATAATTAAATGCAATTAGGCAAATCCAGAATATCTGTACTGACAAATCACAAAGGAAAAAATGTGTTTCATAATGAATACTACACTCTATATATGTACCTGATAGTTGTACTGAGTAGGTAACATTTTTTCTTATGACACTCAGAAAAATGTCTTCCACGTTCTTGGATGATATTTCTTCAATGTTGAGGTAGCAACAATATCTTTTCCTAAATGGTAGCTTATGTGAATGACAGTGGATTGAAAGACAGTTACTTGGTTAAAGACCTACACAAATTAGCATGGCTAAAACTTTCCATCCACCACCTGTTCATTCTTCTTTATTAAATTATTATAATGGACTCAAACCAGCTCCCAAAAGAGCAGTGTCCATATCAGAAATATCATCATAGCTGGCATTGTCATGTTTTTTGACAGTTCTAGAGAGAAGTTAACTATAACTGAACTATTCCTCCATCCAGAGAAAAAGTACCTTTAAAGCTGCAGTTCAGTAATATTGACCAAAGGTCTGGTGACTGCCCATTAGTCTACTAACTCTACCTCTGTCAGCAGAAGGAAAATAAACCTTCTCTTTGTAGACATCTGACTAAAAGCATTCAACAGTGGCTCTATTTGCACCCACAGGTAAACAAATTATTCACAGTCTTTTCAATCTAAGTCGTTACCTGCCAAGAATTCTCTAAATTCTCCCAAATGGTTCCATAAACATCTGTGGTTTTGTGATTACCACTAGTGCTTTTCCAAGGACCTTGATTAGAGGCTGAATAGGCAAAATCCTGTTCTTGAACTACACTATTTCACATAAATAAATATCTTAGATATAATCTATGTTGCTTTTGTTATGAAATATCTGAGTCAGTAAGAACAGCAAAGCTATCTCTCCATAAAAATAGCAAATGGATGTTTGTTTAAAATAGTGTCTACAGAGGATAAACCAAAGCCATGAAAATAAACTGTAAAAATAAGATAGCTAGGCAGCCACTGTTCTGATACATAGATTAAAATAAGGAAAATTGATAGGACCAATATTTAATATTAAATAAATATCTGAGAGAACATGCATCAAGTTCTAGAAAAAAATCATTTAGTGATAAATAAAAAAAATAAAATAACAAGCAACAGAGAAGACTCGGCATAGCTTTTCTTAATAGTTTCATTTCTTCAACAGTATAAGTACAATTTACCCTTTTCTCATGACACTATATATTAATTTTTTCAGAAGAAGAAGAGTCTGTTCAGATGTAGAAGATAATATGAAACTATTAGGCTTTATAGATTTTCTCATTGAGCGGCAGTGGACACTGTAATTAAGGCACAATGTATAAATCGTAACCATAAATTATAAAACTGGAGTAGCTGTGATCATCAAATTAAAGCCTCCCAATATCATGAACTATATGATTCCTCCTTATGTTTTATGTTTTGAGCACATCTTTTAAAGGAAAAAGTCAAATTTTTATGATAAATTAAACAAAATAATTAAAATGCGGCTACAGAAATTGTAGCTCAGTCCTAGAGGTATCATTTGAATGGGAGATTATGAGCTTTTATGATTAATTAAGTTTTGGATTGGTGATGAAAGAAAATTGAATCAAAAACCAAAAAAAAATCAGATTAATCTTAGAACAAAACATATGGTGTTTCCCTATTTATATTAAAGAAATGAAGGCTGAAACCTGCCAGATATGTATAATCTGTATTTTGGTCCTTGGCTAAAGAATAACTCTAGAGGCAGATTCAACCTTTTTATTACCCATCATCTAGAAGCCTGATCATAGCAGCAAGTAAGAAAAGAGGATAAAGATTTTCTCATGATCCTACCTTGCCCTTTTGTCTTGAGAGCATTTTGGAGGAACTTTTTAGTTAAGAAGAAGAAAGCTGAGAGAATATACTATCAAGATTTACAAAATCAGGAAGGTGGTAAATACAGAACTGTTGTTCACCACATTTCACAGAACTAAAACTATAGAACGATTACTGAAACTACTGGGAGACATGATTAAACTAGACCAAAGACAGTATTTTTTCTCAGTGGTTAGTAAACTTGTAAATTTGAAGCCACAGCAGGTTGCAGAGTAAATGCTATCAATAGATTCAAAGCAAGGTTAGACATGGCTAGGTAATAGCAGGAGGAAACAAGCATGTATCTCTTACGTCCCTGATTTATGATGAATGCTACAGAATACAGGGGAATGGATTAAACAGTGGCCATGCTGGTTGTCCTCCCTAAATGGCTTCCTTTTCTCTCTCTCTGTAAAGCCAAGTTCTTAATCTCTTTAGAAATGCAGAAAATATAAATTATTTGTTCATAGATTTACCTGGATTTCTCACCAAACACAGATAAAACTCAAAGGCAAATTTCTGAAGTTTTCTGGACTTAAACTGTAGCCAGAAAACAAAATAAAACAAAAAAATATTCAAATGTTTTTTACTGTCTTTTTCCAGACGTTACTGGAAATGACAGGAATAAGAAACAGAAATTGCAAATACCCATCTCAAGATTTCAACTAACATGAAAAAATATTTAGCTATTTCAGTTTTCTTTTATTTTAGACTACTTGAAGTCTATATTCTGCTATTTCTTCTGTCATCATCCAGAAACCTGGAGGTAATTTGTCACTAAATTTGTTCTATCTTGTTAGTTATTTTTAGTTAGCATTAAAGTTGAACCTCCTACAAACACATGGAGTTGTCTGCCAACTGAGAATAGAATTATAGGGTCATTAATACTGCAAATCTCCTATATCTCTGCCCATGTATACTTGCAGAAATAAAAACAATGCATTTGTTTCACCTTTTTTTTGCCTTTTGGCAGTACAGACGAGAAATAATGAAAGATAAGTAATTCATCAGCATGGTAAGTTGATTTTTGAACTTTATATTCCTCTGCAGTGATTTCCAGTGAAAACAATCACAAATCATAAAGTTATTCAGTGCTACCTGATTTTCTCAGATCAAGTCCCTCACAGTGCAGAGTTAAATTCCTGAGGATTTCCTGAGAATGCAAAGAGAGGATGTATCTATAACAGCATGTACAGATGGTTCTATTGTGCTTGCCACTAAAAATACTTTTACCTATTTCTTTAAGATGAAAGAATGTTTTTAGAGGGTTTTTTATACTTCATTTGTAGAAGAAAACAAATATGCCACCTGTATAAATTTTATTTTGGATTGAATGTTTCAGTCCTATTAGGCAAGTTGTCCAGAAGGGGTCTCAGATTGTCACTTCCTCTTGTGTTTTATCTTCTGACTATCATATGGATTTATTGCTGTTTATGTTACTTCAGCTGTAACCTGGACAATGTTGTCAGTTGTGACTCAATAAATCAATCCAGCAAACAGCAGACATGTAAAGAACAGTTCAGATATAAAAAGAAGTGAAACAAATAGGATGGAAGATGGTGATTACACGTTTGCCCATAATTCTTCTTTATAGATTTTGAGTATACTACTGAGGGTGAGAATAGAGCAATATGTTAAAGAATATTATTGAGATAATTTTTTTCCAGCAATTTATTTTTTCAGTTACCGCCATCACAGAAGAAACTAATACACTGTGTTGTTACCAGACATCTTTCCAATATCTTTTAATTTGTATAGAGCCTTCTTGTTTACATGCTTATTAAATTATTTCTTATTCCAACAGGCTCTGGCAGAGTATGAGATTTAGAAGATTAATATAATCTTAAGAAAGCTAGGAATGTAGTCAGTATATTGTTGCTTAATTTGGCCTTATATCATGGTGTTTACATTAGCATGAATAATAGTTAAGAGCATCTGAGCCNATAGTCAGTATATTGTTGCTCAATTTGGCCTTATATAATAGTTAAGAGCATCTGAGCCAGAAGTATAAGAAGTGTGATTCTGATGAGTGAAGTCTTGTTATACAGACAATGGTATGAGTGTGCATTTTGAAGTTACAAGTGTTGTAAATTGTGCTGCCATATTTTTCCAAGAAAGGGGAAGGAAAAATTCAGGGTATTTTTCATTGTTCTGTCCATGAAAACAGGCTTTGGCATTTGCTTTCTAGAAACCTTCATTTTAGGTGACTCTTCTCCTGAAGTGTTGTTGTTTGATTAAACACTTAGAAAGATTTTGTCTTTCACTATCATACAAAGCTTAAAATGAGAATACAAGGGCATAATTAGAATAACATGTATTTGCGGAAAAGCAAACGCTACTTCAAGGTTTGTTGCAAGTTTGTAATTTAAACTTAGTTATTTTGTAATTCTTATTGACCATACTTCTTTTAGCATCTCTGATTATTGTTTCTGTTCATAATTAAGAACAAATATACCATTATGTTTCAGACTGCATATTCATGAAACAATGTTCAGGACATTATGAAAATGTTCCATGTCCCTGTGACACCTCTGAAAGCAGAAAGAAATTAAGAGAACATCTTGAGACACTTTTACATTTAGGTTCAGTTTTATATTTATACATTTATATTTAGTTTCTAAAACTATTGTAAAAGAACTATTTTTAGTGATTTTAAAGGAAAACACAAAAGAAAAGTAGTCTATCCTTCAGAATAGTTTCTAACTATTTTTACCCTAAATGTAGACCTGGCAAGGAGAATGTTAAAAATGAATCTCTATCTCTTCTGTTCACTAGGTTTGGTTTGGTTATCTTGCTCTTAAATGCCTCACATCAGCACTATGAAGTAGAAAGTGAATTATTTTAATAGTATTATAATTATGAGATTAACAAATTCCGGTTGATATAGTTGATATTTTATCTCCTGCCCTGGTTGTAGAACTCCTAACACTCAATTCCATCTCCTCTGTAAATGCTGGGAATACTTTTCAGCTGTGAGATGATGCAGAAGCTTTAGGAGGTATAAACCACTAAGGACACTTTTCCTGTGTCTTTATGCCACCTGGAATCTTCCTCAGGAAGGCTTGAAAAACAGTTCCAAAATATTTAGGTAAACTTTCTTTTTTATTTCCCTTCTTTGGAGCAGAGGATCCAAAAATGGAAGTGTTTAGTCCTATGTATAGTCACGTGCCTCCAGATATAAATGATAAGGAAAAACAAGCACATATTTAATGATGTATCTCAAAAAGTTTTCTCCTATGAGAAACCTTCATTTGAAATGTCAACAGTAATGTAAGTATAAGAATAACTAAATCTAAGACATACATTACTGTTAGACGAGGTGATTTAGTTCTGCTTGCTTTAACTGGATAAAATTTGAAATGTTTCTCAAGTCCGCTGACTATAATGGGAGGGATTCAAGAGAAACAAATCATTTTGACTGAACTCATACCTATCACAGCATAATAGTATAATAATTGGAATGGCAAATTTAAAATAAAATAGGATAATATTGTAAAAAGAGAACACGCCTCTGGTCTGGTCAGGCGCACACTCTCCTGGGTGGAAAACTTGTTGGATGGCCGGGCCCAGAGAGTGGTGGGAAATGGTGTTAAATCCAGGTGGAGGCCAGCGACAAGTGGGGCGACAAGTGGGGTTCCCCAGGGCTTAGTGCTGGGTCCAGCCCTGTTCAATGTGTTCATCAATGACCTGGATGAAGGCATTGAGTGCACCCTTAGCAAGTTTGCAGATGACACTAAGCTGGGTGGAAGTGTCGATCTGCTGGAGGGTAGGGAGGCCCTGCAAAGGGATCTGAACAGGCTGGACCGCTGGGCTGAGTCCAATGGCATGAGGTTTAACATGGCCAAATGCTGGGTTCTGAACTTGGGTCTGCACTGGTGAAACCGCACCTCAAATCCTGTGTTCAGTTCTGGGCCCCTCACCACAAGAAGGATGTTGAGGCTCTGGAGTGAGTACAGAGAAGAGCAATAAAGCTGGTGAAGGGGCTGGCAGACAGGCACTATGAGGAGCGGCTGAGAGAGCTGGGGTTGTTTAGCCTGGAGAAGAGGAGGCGGAGGGGAGACCTAATTGCTCTCTACAACTTTCTGACAGGTTATAGAGAGGAGGGTTCTGGCCTCTTCTCCCAAGTGACAGGGGACAGGACAAGAGGGAATGGCCTCAAGCTCCACCAGGGGAGGTTCAGGCTCAACATAAGGTAAAAATTCTTCACAGAAAGGGTCATTAAGCAATGGAACAGGCTGCCTAGGGAGGTGGTTGACTTGCCTTCCCTGGAGGTGTTTAAGGTGCAGGTGGATGAGGTACGGAGGGGCATGGTTTAGAGATTGGTGGGAATGGTTGGACTCGATGATCCGGTGGGTCTCTTCCAACCTGGTGATTCTATGATTCTATGAAGTCAATTCAAAATGTGTATGGCTTTTGTAGGTAAGAAGGGAACAATAACATTTTTATCTTTCACTCAACATTGTCGGGGGTAGAATACGGTTACATATTTTATTTATGAGAGTGTGTAGGAGATGGTAGAATATTTTCTGCAAATACATATTGTCTTATATCCATGCACAATTAGATAGGTGTGCAGGACTTCTCTGAGAGGCAGAGTAAGTCAGTCTTGGAGGCCATTTTTAATACTTTTCTCTGTTTTTCTCTAAGCTGCTGGGAGCAGAGGATAGGACTAAAATGTTGCTCTATTGATAAGCCAGTCACCTACAACAATTCATTTTCGTCACAAATTAGAAAGGTTTCTAGTATGCATTCAGTCATGCACAGGTGACCTCATGTTTATTTCTTAATCACAACCATGAAATTCAGAAATATATTTAGGTGTTACAAGTAAGACTGAAATAGCTTAAAATGTGACTTTTCAGTCCCCTGGCCATAGTAAAGTCAGTTCAGCGATACTGAAGTTCTTACCATTTAAGCTGTGTTTCATCGCAAATCCACTTGACATTCTACTCAGATTATCAGGTTGTGTGGATTTACTCTCTCAATTCCACTTGAAGGTTTCAGAATCTCTGGCATTTAGTATTGGCCATGCTTGCTCTTTGAAATTTATATTGAAAATACCTCTGCCACACACTTGCTTGTGACATGTCAGTTTATAAAAACTTCTCTGTTCATTGGAGAGCAAAGAATCAGTGACCAGTGTCATGCATCACCTTTAATTCTGATGCTTGTAGTGGTAAAGCTGCTGCCTAGGTGCCTTCAGGACTGTGCTTGAAAACAAGGCTCCCTCCTTGCAGTTCCTCTTGCAACAATGCAGATAGATTTTCCACTAAGGATATTCCTGTGTTTCTCTCGCAGCACTAAAGAATTATTTTGTCATATTAGATTTGTTACTCTGGTCTGAGTATTTTCCATGTTTGGAAAACAAATAGTAAATCTAGCCACCGTTAAGTATCCACAGATATAGCAATAGAGAACATTTTACTATCTGAAATGAACACATTGGTTCTGAAGTGGTTCTTTCGCTAGTCATACAGAACACCTTCACTTCTAGAAGTTCTTCCTAACCATTGCTGCCATGTTGTTTGATTTAATCTTCTGTGGTTTTGTAGAGAAGGAAATATGCTGCTGATTCCTTCTTGTATCTGTACCACTTGTGAATATTTATACAAAGACGTATGATCAATGCATCATGTGAATATTGTTATCTTTGCTTTGTTATGTATGCTGATGTTTTTTCAAGAACTTTTATATATTTGCATTGAAAATTAATCAGATGGGGAGCACTGTTGTTGCAATATATTAATCACGATACTCTTAACGGAGTTACTGACTCCTCCAGTTTGCAGTCCTAGGGTAAATAGAGTCTGATATAGTTATGAAAGCACAGAGCATATTCAATTCTGCAAATCCTCCTTTAGTTTCATAAACTGTATGCGACTAGCAGATCACTGAGTCTGTCTGTAAAAGGTACCTAAAAGACATAGTAAATGAGAAGAAGGAAAAGATTTCTGTTAATAGAGATACAGAGTTTCTGAGAGCAACTAATAGAAGTCCTTATTAACGTGCTGAATAATGGGTTGTTCCTTATATCTCTGACAAATAGATGGTTTAATACTGAACTCAAGTGGCAGAAGAGCCTGGCAGTCAATGTCATCAACAGGAGTGGCGAACATTAATTTGGTTATTTAAGTGAACAGCACTAGAGAGTTTAGTTTTCACGCATTAGAAGAGACCTTCCTACCTAGCAGCAGAACAATGAGTATCCAAGTTATTTAAGCTATTCCTCGGGGCAGCAAATCAACCCAGACACCACCTGGATCTCTTAGAGACTTGACAGCAGTTTCTAAGGGGAATATAGTTGGTGTAGAGGAGAAAGTTAAAAAAAAAACAAAACTCAAAAAAACCAAAACAACTCTTCAAAAGCCCTAAAAACGTAGCACCTGTGAACCTTCAGGTGCCTGTAGGATTGTAAGAGAAGGCTTTAAAAATACAGTTGAAGCCCTAATGTTCATGAAGAACAGCTGGTGTGGCTTAAAGGTGATGGGTTTCAGCTGTTGTCATTGCTTTGCAGTCAGTTTCTGGATGAGGGTGAGAATTCAACCGAATGATGGATCTGTTTCTTGGTGGCTGCTGATCATTGTCTATCTTATTCCTTATTTCTATGATCTGAAAATAAGAGTTTCCAGTTTCATGATAAAGAAGTGAGGGAAGTACTGACAGAGCAGAGGAACTGAAGGTATGTTAATTTTTGCTAGTAGTTAGTCACACAGTTGATATTTTCTGGGGTGCTGCTGTTGTTTTCTTGCAAGTTTTTATACTGTATTTGGGTTAGTTTCCTCTTTTATTTCCCTTTTCATTTACTGTAACTCAAATGCTTAGTTTGCAGGCAAGTGTTAAGTCTTGCATAGGCTTCTGAAATAAGTATGAGGATTCAAGGAATTGCCTTTTAAACTCTGCAATACTTATCAAGCAGAGAAAAGTGATCTACTACCTCTCTGCCTCTTTTGCTGTCCTATTCATGATCTTGTGTAGTCAGTCTAGGATGAATTACACTCAGTTTACATTTTTTTCCCTACATGTCTGTGTATTGTTTTTGGCAAAGAAGATGAGGGCAAATGGAGCTAAAGAAATAATTTATGTAAACAGACATTTTCAAGATTACGATGCAGTTGTTGGGAAATCTTCAAAGTTTTTCCCTATCACTTG